>OY992876.1:163520843-163563066 GCA_963921405.1 Cepaea hortensis | reverse complement strand
TACTACTTAAACAGACAAGCGTGGGAGAAGCCAAACTGTCGGTGCTACCAACTGTCACATTAAAAACTTGAAGGTTTCGATCGATGACAGAAAGTCGCGCCAAATGTCTACACACAGTCGGCATTTCTTTGATATGTTGTTGCTCGAGGAGGGACCTTAGCGCCATCCGTCTGCAAGGCGGCAGCCATTCTTTGATGTGATAGACGGAATGTCTGGACAGAAGTCGGCTAGATCTTGTGATGTGGGGAAATTATTCTCTGGTTCACAGGCGGGCAAGACTTTTTGTTGTACGGGAAATAGGTCCCCAAATGAAAGCAAAATAGACGGCGGGATGTTTCCATCCGGTCTAAAAAAAAGAGAGAAATAGATTCTAGACTTTCTAGTGTCTAGACAGTTTTGTGACGTCATGTATACCCAGTATAAATACGGTTGAGATAAACAACTTTGGGTTAGTCGACCAACAGTTGTGAAGCGCTACAGATGTGTGCAATATTCCTAGTTGTTTTTTTAGAGAGAGACTATAGTGTCTAGTGTTGATGTATATTCGGCGGACATCGATCCAGTGTGTGATTTCATAGTCTCCATCTACAACAGGAATAACTATATGGTATTCTATTAACCATATCTAACTTAGTTTATTCTTAGGAATAGAGTGCAGTACTGTGCGGTGAACGTATTATAAGAGCGTCGGCAACAGTAGCCTATCGCGTAGCTTAAACTAGCTGGTGTGAGATATCATTTAACTCAGGGAGTTAAGGACAATGTAGTGGGATAATATTTAGAGAGATTAAGGATGGTTGGGGGATGAAGGGAATGTAAAATGGTAGGATCTTCCAATAGGGCTTCTGCTGGGTTTTTGCCCGTTTCCTTTAGTCTTTCCTTGTCTTACCATGACTCAGAACGAAGTGATGAGCTCCTCGGCCTTATGACAGAGTTTGGTTCTCTGTTATTTTTTTCTGAGTGCGGCCGGTGGCCTACACTCACCTAATAAAGGTCAGAATCGGAGTTGCTCTCACCAGGTGTGTTCTCTATTCAACAGGTTCCATTCAATTGTTCCACGTTATTCTACCAAGAAGCTAGCAACAAAGTCATAGGAAGTCATGGCTCTAGTATTGAAGGCAGAGTTTGCTGAGAGGCTTTTGCACTGGGCCCATAACCCAGATGGTCTGCAGGAACCTGGCCTCTGCTGAGCAGGACATGATGATTATAAGTGGTTATTAAGTGATAGTTACATCACATTAAATTCAGGACACTGAAAATAACACTTATACCAGGAACACTAGTAACAATAACTACATGGAACAGTAACATTGTGTATTAACATTAGGGAAATCTTACAAAAAGTGAAATACGAACATTTAGGTTTTCCAAAGTGACAGTAACAATAGTTGTATGATTCTCTGATCACAGAACTTTAATGAACAGAGTAGTTACACTGTGTGTGGTAGATAGATGATCAATATTGGACGGTTTCCACTATTGAAGACCAAGCATTAGGAGTATTCACGAGCTATCTGAAGAAGTCGACACTTGGCGTAAGAGACACATCACTTGGGTGAGGTTTTCTGTCCCTGATATGGTGTTGTGGTGTGGTCAGTACGATGATGAAGCAGACTGTGCTCCTTGGCTGTTCGGTCTGATTCTGCATACACACTAGATTATACGACAGACATTCTACTCATACACTTTGCACATACACGACACTTTTCTCTATTAAACTAAATTGTTGTTTTGTTAGAGCCAGTGTTGTTTAGTGTGTTTTGGGAAAAGAATGAGAGGGGGCTTGATACAGTACAGTATTGACAGAGAGAGAGAGAGAGAGAGAGAGAGAGAGAGAGAGAGAGAGAGAGAGAGAGAGAGAGAGAGATGCAGGGACCGACGGGGTTTTGTGGAAAGAAATCAAGAAGATCCTCAAGATAGTGATATGGGGTTAAAAGGATGTCGATGTTGATTCTCCTCATCCCAGGGACGACATATATTATAAAATAAAATACGACACCAACAGACAAGATAATCAGTCTGTTGGACAAAGAGCTGGGAAGAAACAGCATCTACCAGCTGCGCAAGACACCTGATGGGTAGTGGTCTCCATCAACAAAAACCCAAAGACCACAGCACTTATGCAGAAAATCTCACAAGGAGAGAAGGCCGACATCAAGCTTCACACGGCATCACAGTTCAAGCCTGCTGACACAGCATGATGAAACGATGGGTCATCAAACGAGTCAAGACCCATCTCACCAACGACCAGATCAGGGAGATGCTGACGAGGGAGAATACGAAACTCAAGATCACCAGTGCTGAGAGGATCATCGGAAAGAATAGCATCCTTTCCACAGTCGTCATAGTAACATCGAAGGACCGAGTGATCCCTCAATTCATCAGATGAGACAAGAGAGACCAAGTTCCTGAGCACTACATACCGAGAGTGCTGCAGTGCTCTAAGTGTCAGAAGTTTGGCACACCCGTGCCACCTGCAAGAGTGAGGTTGAGGTTTGCAGATACTGCTCTGGACCTCATCCATACAGTCAGTGCCAGCATGCAAAGATCGACAAGGACTTCGGGAGGCCTAACACTAACAGAAAATGCGCCAACTGCCTCGGCAACCACGGCGCCAGGTACCTCGGCTGCCTCTGCCACCAAGACAGCAAGGAAGCTATGAAGATCGCCATCAAAACTAACCTGCCCTATAAAGAGGCTAGGAGGCAGTACGAGGCCATCAATCGACTCACAAAAAGCGACAAAGCGCAACTAGAAAGCCAACTGAAGGGCCTGCGATCAAAGTACAACAGCATGGAGGAAGAAAAATACAAGTCACAAGAAACACAGATAACGGCCAGTCAGCGCATCCTGGACGAACTAAAGCAAGTACAGCAGAAGATTGCGCAGGATGTCGCTCGAATGGCTGCTATAAAGGCGGAGACAGCAGAAACTCTAGCAAAAATCCAAGACGAGAGAGAAAAAACATAAGAATATCTCAAACAGATACAAGAAAAAAGAGAAATAATGGAACAGCTCATATCCACGTCTGAAACACCTGAACCAGAAGATGCAAAGGCCCAGGCAGAAGAAGAAGCAACACAAGAAGAAATCGAAGTGGAGGCAGAAAACAGAACGACAGCGACCAAGAGCAAGGGTGCAGCAGATTTAGAAGATGCTGGTCACCTCATGGATCTAATGGCCAACTTGTCCTCGAAACAAGGTATCATAGAAGAAGGTCACGGGACCACTGGAGTTAACGATCAGATGATAGATTTACAGAGAAAGCTGCAACTTTTTGTTGATAGGGGGGGGGGGGAGACGGACACTTCCATTGGATCAAACGAAACCAAAAGTTCTTGAGATTTCCCCAGGACACAGGAAAATTGTCGGCATGTTATTTTGCCCGAATCGCAAAATGAAAGAAAAAGCGCCGTCTTGATTTGGTTGCCGCCAAGACCACCTGTTGTTGACAGCGAATGACGTCACTCGGACAATCTCCGACTGGAGGAAACATAACTTATTTGCCGCCAGTGTGAAAAATGGAATTAAACTAGACTGAAGTGTTTGGCTAGCTCGGTTCTAATTTGGAAAGAATCTATTGTGTTCTGTGTCAATTAAAGTTGATGAACATGTGTCTTTCATGGCAATGTGTAGATTCAATTCAGGATAGAGCTGGTGTACATAAGGTATTCACTAGATAGCGTTTAGGTATAAGTAATGTAGGATAGTCTAGTGATAGATAGAGTTTAGGTCTGGAGCGTAGTGTTGTTGCTTTGTGGTTAGGTATTCTAGGAGTGTCGGCGACAGTAAGCAATCGCGTTGTTAAACTAACTAGTGTGAGATGTCAATTAGCTCAGCTGGTTGAGAATAGTGTAGTGGGGTGATATTTAGAGAGATTGAGGATGGTTGGGGATGGGGGGATGGGGGAAATCTCCAATGGTGGGATCTTCCAGTGGGGTGTCTACTGGGGTTCTGCACGTCGCCTTTGGTCTTTCCTTGTCTTACCCTAACTCAGACCGATGTGATGAGATCCTCTGCCCCTTGACAGAGTTTAGTTCACTGTTATGTATCTGAGTGCGGCCGTCGGCTTGCACTCATCTAATAGGGGTCAGTATCGGGTTGCTCTCACCAGGTGTGTTCTCTCTTTCACAGGTTCCACTCCAGTTATGAAGAAAACAAGCGGAACATTCACTGTTTCTTCTTCTTCTTCTTTCGTTCGCCTGAAACATGTCTACAACTGCAATGTCGTCTCTTGTATGAATCTAACAGTCTTTTTTAGTTCATTCAGCGGTCCATAGAGTTTATCTTCCACTGTTGTCTCTCTAGGCCAGAAGGTTCGCCTGGATATGTTGTAGTTTGGGCAATCCTGGAGTATGTGCTCTGCTGTCTTCGACGCCAAACCACATGTGCACATGGCTGAGTCACCAATCTTGAATTTTGTATACAAGTGGTTGCGTAATCTATTGTGTCCTGTTCTGAGGCGCAGAAGAATGACCTGTTCTGGTCTGTCCAGAACTGTTTAAGATTCTGGATGATTCAGTAAAGGAAGTTTTATTCAGCGGCTTTTGCACTGGCCCATAATCAAGAGGGTCTGAAGGAACATGGCTCTGTTGAGCAGAAACAGATAACTATCTGGAAATGTGATAGGGTTCACGGAAGTTGAGTGAAATTATTTTCCATACCACATGTAAAAAGAACAATATGGGTTATAAGGGGAACAGGAACAACGAACATAGCGTTCTTCTCAGTTATTAGATTCCTGTGGAACTGTAATCATTAACTGTGTAATCGAGAAACTCTAGAACATTTAGGAATGAATCATTTTGTTTCAAGTGACAGTGATCCGTGTTTTGACGATACAGGGATTGTTAAATCTCAGAACGGTAGGGACATTTAGTAACATTGTGTGTGATCGATTCGGGATCAGTAGTGGACCATATCCGTGATTGGTGACCAGGTATTTGGGTTATCAAAGAGCTACTGGAGGAAGTCAACATCTGGCAGGAGGGACACATCGCTTGGTGAGGTCATTGTGTGCTGAGCTATGATGATGTTGTGTGGCCATTACCGGGATGATCAGACTTTGCTCCTGAGATGTCCGGTCTGATTCTGCAGACACACTAGAGTATACAACATACATTCTACACATACACTTCGCACATACATACACTTTTCTTCATTAAATTAAATTGTTATTAATTTTTAGAAGCTAGAGTTGTGTAGTATGTTGTTTTGGGGAAGAATGAGAGGGGGCATGATCCAGTGGTGAGTGGTGAGAGAGAAAGAGGTATCCAGGGATTGACGGGGTGTTGTGGACGGAATCTAGTGGATTCTCCAGAATAATAATATGGGGTTAAAAATAATGTGGATGTTGATTCCTCTCACCCCAGGGACGACGCTATAAATAAATCCACGACAAAGACCCAGACGATACGGAGATAAACGAAGACGAGGAAATAGGTGGAACACCATGAGAGACGACAACTGGTAAACCTCCTTGAAGGAAACAGCACCATATGACGGGGTGGGCACACAACAACTCCAAGCCTCAACAAGTGCGCCACTCTGTCCAGACATGAAAAACCTAACGAGAAAGGAATGACCACAATCAACCCATCAGAAGCCGGAAAGCTGACAACAAGCAGCCCAAGGTACGAAAGACAATCTACAAGCTACACCATAAATACCCCAATATAGCTACGTCGAAAACGTGAAGGCTGAAAGTGGGTATTCGTACCAAAAATTTGATTTGATTGGAGGGTCGTCGCTGGAGCTACGGAGTTCGTGCTTTGTGCGACGCTCCCCGCTCTGCGTAAAGAGACCGAGCCCTATGGGATAAAATCCCGGTGCAATGAAGTCGACCCTGTCGACTTTTAGGCGACTTTTTTAATGGGGTATAGTTACAATAGTTTCCAATTGTGTTGTCTGATGCATCCTCTAATCTCTACTTCTTACCTCTGTTCGTATAAGTGTCTAAAAATATATGTGTATATATATTTCTCATAAAATTTCGAAGACTTCAATAGTTCCTCAACAACTTAATTCTACTAGTCTCTTTTTGCCGGCTCCGAGGCGAAGGGGTAACCGATGCAGTTAGTTATCTCGCATACCGCCTTCGAAACAGCCGCGAGAGATTTGGCAGCAGACCGCCTTGCGTTGGGTTGTTTATACAATGGTATAGGTTCAGGAACCAATGGCAAACTACTGAACGTAAACTTGCCAAGAGATCACAAACAGCCATACAAGGCTGGGGTTGACTGCGATGCCCTGTAAAGGACATGCAACTAACTTTTCAGTGTCGTTTCCGATGGTTATTGTTTCTTTTCGACAACTAGAAGCTACTTAGATAGGTTTGCTGAGATGTTGGACAGAGTAGATGATAAAAAGCAGCAGCACCTCGTCAGCGGTTCCAAACGAGGCTCAACTCATTCCCTTATTAAAACCTGCACTTGTGCTGTTTGAATACAGCATTTCGATAATTGGAATGTTTGTATATGCTAAATAGCTTCTCGGCATTTCGATAAATTGAATGTTTGTAGATTCTAAATTGGTTCATAACATTTCGATAAATTGAATGTTTGTGTATGCTAAATTGCTTCGTAACATTGAGAGGCCATCTTTTCAGACTTCGTTAAAAGTCTTGTTAGAATCGATCAATACTGGATATATATTCTGATGATGTCCGTTGTATTGCTCAGACTGTACTCGGTGGCGGCAGGGTTGTTCAGTCATGCTTCTGCACGCACGAACCGTCCAGCTTGTCTCTCAGCAATATTCTACTCTGCAGTCATCTGCAATCGGTTAACCATTGTTGTGAGCATCATTTCGCTGGTTGTTATTAGTTGCATATCCTTTATAGGATATCACAGCAATCCCGACATTTTCTGTTGGTACTGCTTGTTATTTCTTAGCAAGTTTACGTTCAGTAGTTTGCCATTATTTTCTGAACGGCCAGTACTCATATCATTGTATGAAAACCAATGCAAGGCAGTCTGGGTATAATTTCCCGCAGTTGTGTTTCAAACGCGGTATGTGGGATTGCGTATTGCCTGCATAACCCCATGGCCACAGAACCGCATTTAACCGGTAATACTGATAAAACTCATGCTTCTTCAGTTACAAACATTTAGCCGGTAGTACTGATAAAATTCATACTTCTCCAGTTACAAACATTTAGCCGGTAGTACTGATAAAACTCATACTTCTTCAGTTACAAACATTTAGCCGGTAGTACTGATAAAACTCATACTTCTTCAGTTACAAACATTTAGCCGGTAGTACTGATAAAACTCATACTTCTTCAGTTACAAACATTTAGCCGGTAGTACTGATAAAATTCATACTTCTCCAGTTACAAACATTTAGCCGGTAGTACTGATAACATTCATACTTCTTCAGTTACAAACATTTAGCTGGTAGTACTGATAAAACTCACACTCCTTCAGTTACAAACATTTAGCCCGTAGTACTGATAAAACTCACACTCCTTCAGTTACAAACATTTAGCCGGTAGTACTGATAAAACTCATACTTCTTCAGTTACAAACATTTAGCCGGTAGTACTGATAAAACTCATACTTCTTCAGTTACAAACATTTAGCCGGTAGTACTGATAAAACTCATACTTCTTCAGTTACAAACATTTAGCCGGTAGTACTGATAAAATTCATACTTCTCCAGTTACAAACATTTAGCCGGTAGTACTGATAAAATTCATACTTCTTCAGTTACAAACATTTAGCTGGTAGTACTGATAAAACTCACACTCCTTCAGTTACAAACATTTATCCCGTAGTACTGATAAAACTCACACTCCTTCAGTTACAAACATTTAGCCGGTAGTACTGATAAAACTCATACTTCTTCAGTTACAAACATTTAGCCGGTAGTACTGATAAACCTCACACTCCTTCAGTTATAAAAAAAGGGGTGTTTTAGGCAAGAGGGTCGACTTCATTGCATTGAGTTGTATCCCATATGGCTCAGTCTCTTTCCGCAGGGTGGCCTGTCGAAAGCGTCGTACAGACCACTAACTCCATAGCTCCAGCGACGAACTCCTGGAGTCTCCGAGAAAATTGCACTCGTGAACCGAACGACTTATCCCGGAATCAAACCCACAACCTTCGGAACGCGAGGCAGCCATCCTAACCATATGGTCACAGAGAGTCCCTACTTCTGTTGTGAGATTGTTAAAAAGTTAAAAAGTTAAAAAGTTAAAAAGCCACGAGGGACGTCTTTCTAGTTAGATGTATTGATGAGGGACTCCGTCTATTTACTTTGTTTTTAATTGAATCTCCCCAGCAGGACTTTGCAATCTTATTCAGTCCTTATTGGCCGTGTGTGATTAAGTTTAGTTTAGTTTAGTTTAGTTTAGTTTAGTTTAGTCGACGGATCAACATCACGGCACACGGGTGTAACCCATAAGTGCTCCGTTCTACTCCTAACTCTAGCCTACGTCCGGAGAATCTCAGCTCAGTAGCACCGGCGAGGATCCTAAAACACTTTGGGTAGATTTTTAACTCGAAATTTTGCCCGGGCAGCGCCGTTAGGCTACTCTTTTTCTATTTTCAACTGCCTAGGGATGTTTTACGTGCGCAACAATACACACGGACGTCCGATCTCATTACCCAGAGACCAGGAGAAATTTTACTAGAAGTACACGTGAATAAATCCCGGCTCTCACCGGGGCTTGAACCCGGGACCTCCAGCACTCTAGGAGGTCACCATACCTCAAGACCACTCAACACCCCCCCCCACCCCCGCCTTTAGTGATTTACTCAGCAGTATTACTTTGTGCAATAAGTCACTGTTCTTGAAAGTTTGAAACAGAGTTCTTGCATATTACATAGAACCAATTTTAACATACGGCTGCGAATCCTGGACAATTAGTAAACCGGCGAAAAATTCCCTGGGAAGCCTTGGAGATGTGGTTTTATAGAGGAATGCTGAAAATTAATTGGTCAGCCAAAATGAGCAACCAGAGCGTTTCAAGGGAAGCTGAGTCGCATATACAACTTCTCACAAACATCAGAAAGAGGCAGTCATCGTTTTTGGCCACGTTATGAGAAAACAAGAACTGGAACATATTGTGACAACCGGAAAGATTTGAGGAAAGAGGGATCGAGGAAGACAGCGTGAGAAGATTTTTGACAATCTTATGTCATGGCACTAAGGGAGTTAACACACGAATTGATCCATGACGGAGATCGGAATTTGTTGAGAAGCATGATCGTCCATGCCAGCCGACAAGACACTGGATGATGATGATGATGATGATAATGATGATGATGATGATGATGATGATGATGATGATGATGATGATGATGATGATGATGATTATTATTACTTTCAGTAGTTTGACATTGATTTCTGAATGAGAAGTCAACATTTAAGTGCACTGACTGATGAGGTCAACATCAGATCAGGATAAAAACGCTCGCTCTTAAACTTCCGGTATGCGGATGAGGAAGTAACGGGTTCAACCCCTACATCCGTCAGCTGGATTTAAAATGTTGACTTTTCATCCTTGACTTGAGGACGTAAATTACAAGTATCTCAGAAGTCGGAGTGGGTTCGCCTGATGGCGAGGGACACTGGTAACAGGGAAAGCTAATCCACATGCAAAATTGAGTCTAGTCCACTATAGGTAATAATAGCCCGTGTATAGACTACGCTTGAATTCAAAGCTAGCGAAAGCAAATAAAAAGTTCAACTGACCCTGTGTGGTAGGAACCCACTTCGCCGCCGTCTATGCATTCAGCGAATGATCTGTTTTCCAGGTCTCTATTGCAGATTGTGAAATACGATAAAATACAATATATACAAAACCCCATAGCAGGAACTTACTGTAGGTAGGTCAAGCGCTAGGACCATCACATTCGCGTAAGCCTGTGTTAAAAGTTAGTTGCATATCCTTTACACGGCATCACAGTCAACCCCAGCATTTATTTGTTGGTGCTGTTTGTGATTTCTTGCCAAGTTTACGTTCAATAGTTGGCCATAGAACCTGTTTTGCTGCATGGATGTGAACTTGGAATATAAATTAACAAATTAGGAAGAGATTGGAATCAACAGAGATGTGGTTCCTTAGACGAATGTTGTGAATTCCTTGGACTGCCAAAGTAACTAACGAGGAATGCCTTAAAGAAGCTGGCGAAAATAGAACATTATGTGCAACAATAAGAAAGAGACAAACAGCGTTTTTTTTGTCCATGTGATGAGAAAAGAAGCGCTGGAGAACATCGTGACAACTGGAAAGATCGAGGGGAAGAGAGGCAGAGGCAGACCACGAGAAATGATGCTGGATGGATTGCGACTGTGACATGGAGGAAAATCAACGGCAGAGTTGATCCAGAAAACCAAGGACAGAGATCTGTGGAGAGTCATGAACGCCTACGCCAATCGGCACGGCACTTGATGATGAGTTGGCCATTGCTTTCTGAACAACCGGCACTCATACCATTTTATACCAGTCCAACGCAAGGTGGTCTGCTACCCTAAACTATGTTTCGAACGCGGTATTACGTTTTTGTGGGATTACGAATTGCATCCGAAACCTCTTCGCCACGGAGTTCTTGTGCCCAGAGAGCACGGAGGGATAGGTGGGCAGTCATCACTCCCGTACTGAAGGGCGGGAGCCGACACCGAACCCTTGTCTGTCCTTACTCACGCCATTGACAGCATCAAGTCCCCACAGTTACACCAACGCTGGTAACATGCAGGGCTGTTAATAAGATCCAGTGATCTCATTAGTACCCGTTTACACATAGTCATGCCACGATAGGCAGATGATCTCATCGGTGGAGACAATGGTTATGGACACGGACTAGTACAGTCACTGCCTAGAAGGAAAGCAACGGCAAACTACCTTCTGCAAAACATGCCAAGAAACCCTAACAACCATGAAAGAAAACATAATAGGAAAGAGATCTGATGATAAGACCCCCAGGCCAGGCAGATCAGATATCACTGGGGAAGAGTGTGACGCAGGGGTCAGTACTAGTAATCGTGATGACAGAGATAGTCCCGACGGTGATGTCATTAGTATATGTGGGAAGTTATCTACACCGGCTGCTTTTCCTATCTACACTGCTTCTCTTGCAATTAGGATTTCCTGTCCTGAAATGAGGGTGCTCTGTTCTACAAGTAAATCTGACCAGGCTGACTTATAGAGGTAACCGCAACATCTACTGCTGATAATTGGGGGAGACGTGGTGGTGTAGTGGCTAGGCAATCACCGGCTGGTATGCTGGGCATGGGTTCAAATCTCAATGGCACCGGATGTTAAATATGTAACTAGGTACCCAGGTCAACCAGGCCTAAAATTGGTACTATGAAATGATTTGGAAAGTAAAGGTGGCAGGCATGTGACTGACAATACCACTCATTGAGTGCCGATTGGTCTATAAAATATGGGTGTAGCACCATATACCAAATGTATCTGAAAATGGTCCTTTACTTACTTTTTACTTCTAATTCTGATAACGTCACATGGATTATTTAAATTTCACTTCTAATTATGATAACGTCACTTGGATTACTTACATTTTACCTCTAATTCTGATAATGTCACTTGGATTACTTACATTTTACTTCTAATTCTGATAATGTCACTTGGATTACTTACATTTTACTTCTAATTCTGATAACGTCACTTGGAGTACTTACATTTTGCTTCTAATTATGATAACGTCACTTGGATTATTTAAATTTTACCTCTAATTCTGATAACGTCACTTGGATTATTTACATTTTACTTCTAATTCTGATAACGTCACATGGATTATTTAAATTTCACTTCTAATTCTGATAACGTCACTTGGATTATTTAAATTTTACCTCTAATTCTGATAACGTCACTTGGAGTACTTACATTTTACCTCTAATTCTGATAACGTCACTTGGATTACTTACATTTTACTTCTAATTCTGATAACGTCACATGGATTATTTAAATTTCACTTCTAATTATGATAACGTCACTTGGATTATTTACATTTTATTTCTAATTCTGATAACGTCATTTGGATTGCTTACATATGATTTATAATTCCGATAACGTCACGTGGATTACTTACATTTTACTTCGAATTCTGATAACGTTTTACATATCACGTGGATTAGTCATATTGTAAGTGTTTGTGTGTTTGTTATTTGACCTATGCTGGTTTAATATAAATTATGAGACTTATGGTGCTATCTCAATGGTTTGATACGAATTCTGTCCGTATTCCATAGTCGTTAGGTTCATATGTATGATAGACATGACCAATGAAGGTGCTTTTTTTTCCCTGGAGTGTCTAGTTGGTCATGCGTCGAAGTACACTTGTTCTTGCAGCGAGGCGCCGTCGTCATTTGGAGGTGACAGGTTCGATCCCGGTCGGTAACTATAGCTTTCAAATGTTATGTTGTCTAGTGCGTCCTCTAGTTTCTTCTTCCTTCTTCTCCTTCTGTTAGCGCCAAATAATACTATATGTGTTTATTTACATATTGTAAGTGGTCGGTAGAATGTAGAACAGAATGGAAAGGAAAAATAGCATGTTCAGGAATCTTCCACACACAAAAACAGTATACTATAAGTGGGCGAATGATCTTAGAGGTACAAAGTCTGTGTCTTACTCTAACCCACCTGGTAAGATTTGCCCTGTGCACAATGTAGATTTGTGTACAATAATTCTTTGTTAAAGTCAAGGATGGTATACGCACCATTGATCGTTGTAGGTATTTCATAAGTCTACACTTATCGGATAATGGCGAAAAGTAGAAGAACTCTCGCTCACACTGTTCACCTTGAACATGCATCTGTAATCGGAAATGGAAAGGGGCAGACCAAACAGGCAGATGCTTTGGCAGAAAATTTGAATGTGAAAACCTAACCAGATAGGAATATTTATAGCAAGTGATTCTGGTACACTCAGCTGGATCTTTCCCAGTGTAACAGAGTTCGTGTACTGTTTTACGTTTCTCTTTGCAATATCTATGGGAAGACCATTTATGGAGGCATACATATACAGCAAATAAAAACTTATTTATAAACGATTTCACTGGTTTTATTCTCGCTTGTTCATTCAACTCATTGAAATAACTCGTGAAATTCACGCAATCTTTGTACAGCAAATATAAAGAGATTTAATGTAGTTCTTCTTCACGGTCTCAATGCGTTTCTCATATTCTCCCATTTTTTAATCAACGATTATGCTATTATCTGATCGGTTTCCGCTGAGCATTTCTTGTGCCAACAAGAAAACTTCCACGTTATTTGCTTGGGATAATGTCAGGTTTTCAAGAGTTATCGTTAGTTTTCCGGTATTGATCACGAAAACGAGTACAATTATAACAATTGCCTCATCGAAAGTGAGGTGACCATTAAATGTGACAGTTCCGGCTTTCGGAAGTCGAATTGTTACAACACGGTGATGTGGTGATTAGAGTTCTTGCTTATGCAATCGTCGTTCTGTGGTCGATCACCACATATTGGTTCTTTATTCGATTCCCACATAGTTGTTATTTGTTCGATTCCCACAAATTGGTTCTGTTTTCGATTCCTACATATTGGTTCTTTGTTCGATTCCCATATATTGGACTTTGTTCGATTCCCACATAGTGACCCCTTGTTCGATTCCCACATACTGGTTCTTTGTTCGATTCCTACATATTGGTTCTTTGGTCGATTCCCACATATTAGTTGTTTGTTTGATTCCCACATATTGGTTGTTTGTAATATTCTCTCATATTGGTTCTTTGTTCGATTCCCAAATATTGGTCCATTGTTCGATTCCCACATATGGGTTCTTTCCTCGATTTCCACACATTGGTTCTTTGATGGACCCCACATATTGGTTCTTTGTTCGATTCCCACATATTGGTTGTTTATTCGACTCCCACATATTGGTCCATTGTTCGATTCCCACATATTTGTTTTTTATTCGATTTCCACATATTGGTTTTTTGTTCGATTCCCATATATTGATTCTTTGTTCGATTCCCATATAGTGGTCTTTAACTCATACCCCACATATTAGTCCCTTATTTGATTAATACATATTGGTTCTTTATGCTATTCCCACATAATGGTCATTTGATTGATTCCCATACAGAGGTCTTTAACTCGTATTCCATTACTGACGGAGCAGTATGTGTTCTTGCTAGTACAGTTCTAGGGGTCGACTCAGCTTCATCAGATGGGTTGCTAAACATCTCTGAGAATTATAGAGAGATGTCGAGAGCGAACCACTGTGACTCCAGTGAATCTACATCCGTGTCTAGAATGAGAGACTTGGGAGTAAGCATTGGCACTTCCAGACAGGACAGACACATCGGAAGTATGAGAGACTTGGGAGTAAGCATTGTCACTTCCAGACAGGACAGACACATCGGAAGTATGAGAGACTTGGGAGTAAGCATTGACACTTCCAGACAGGACAGACACATCGGAAGTATGAGAGACTTGGGAGTCAGCATTGGCACTTCCAGACAGGACAGACACATCGGAAGTATGAGAGACTTGGGAGTCAGCATTGGCACTTCCAGACAGGACAGACACATCGGAAGTATGAGAGACTTGGGAGTAAGCATTGGCACTTCCAGACAGGACAGACACATCGGAAGTATGAGAGACTTGGGAGTAAGCATTGGCACTTCCAGACAGGACAGACACATCGGAAGTATGAGAGACTTGGGAGTAAGCATTGGCACTTCCAGACAGGACAGACACATCGGAAGTATGAGAGACTTGGGAGTAAGCATTGGCACTTCCAGACAGGACAGACACATCGGAAGTATGAGAGACTTGGGAGTAAGCATTGGCACTTCCAGACAGGGCAGACACATCGGAAGTATGAGAGACTTGGGAGTAAGCATTGGCACTTCCAGACAGGACAGACACATCGGAAGTATGAGAGACTTGGGAGTAAGCATTGGCACTTCCAGACAGGACAGACACATCGGAAGTTTGAGAGACTTGGGAGTAAGCATTGGCACTTCCAGACAGGACAGACACATCGGAAGAATGAGGGACCTCGTCAACCAACACCTGGTACTATTAGCCACCGGACGCTGATGCATATTGGGAGGGTGGGGGGAGTTCTGAGCGCCTGTGCACGTGTCCGGTGTGCAAGGATGATACCCAAATAGATAACTAACTAACAAACGCCGAGTATGAAACGACGGCTGACGTAATGCTGATTATATTACAACTATCATCTTTATACATAACATTAAATAGTCACATGTACTCAAAGCTAAGGATAGATTTTTAATATGTACATATAGAAAACCGCCTTAACCTGTAGAATGTGTACCAACAATTGTACCAAATACACCTTCTTGGGGCCTCTAAGACAGTCCATAAACATGTTAGCGAGTTAGTGAGTGAGTGAGTGAGTGAGTGAGTATTGAGTGAGTGAGTGAGTATTGAGTGAGTGAGTGAGTGAGTGAGTGAGTTAGCTAGTTAGCTAGTTAGCTAGTCGACAGATCATCCTCATTGTACACTACATCGAATCGTCCACACCATAAGTGCTCGGACACCCTCATGAGTATATCCCACAGCGTGTAGCGGCTAATTACACCCGTTCTGTGTTTGTTTATTAAAGTTTGTTGGCTTCCTGTATTGTAATGTTCTTGCTTGGCCACACCTCTTTTAACTTGCTATTCTCGCAATCTGACCACGGTTGAAGATTTAAAGTCATCACTTGGTTCTCACAACAGACTTTCTTCTCATAGATGAGTGGTTCTCAATCTTTTTTGACCCATTCCCCCTTTACCATATGTTCAGAACGTCATCCCCCCCCCCCCCCTTCGAATTTCCTCCCTATAAATCCTCTCCACCTTTACACAGTATACATAAAAATGGAAGCTAAATGTAATAACACATACTACAACAAGTCTAGACATCTACATAAAACGTGATTTGCAGGTCTACTTACGTTATAAAGCGAATTTCATTAGCGCGAGAAGGAAAAACAAATAAACAAATTTAGAGGGAAAAACAATATCAAGAAACTGGTTCTCGTATTAATGCGATCTTGAAATAATCTTAATTCCCCCCCCCCCCCGGAAACCCTAAAACCCTGGTTAGGGGGGGGGGGGGAATTCCCCACCAGTTGAGAACCACTGTCATAGATCATTCAGTATATCAGCGTGGTCCATGGCTCGTGCGCCCTCCACATTAGCCTTACCTGTAAGCCTGTGAGCCTGTTTTTGCTTGTACACCCGCATGCCCTCGCACGAAAATGAAACTAATCTTTGCCAATCGTGACCGCCCCAGAGACAACAACCACTCAAAAACATATTAACAAGCATTGATTAGCGCTCATAGAAGTAGAAGACAGACGTAACGATTAAGCGACACACTAGACAGCATAACAAAAAATGAAAGTTATAATTACGAATCTCTGTATAGTAACATACGATTTCAATGTGATGATGTCTATTGTGTCCTCTAATCCCCATTTCTTTCTTCTACCTCTCATCATCATCATCATGTTCCATGCCGATAAGCGCGGGCGGTAATGTTTTACATCTCATTCGATCACCAGAGTCGTGGATCAGCTCAGCGTTCCTGTCTCGACCATACAACGTGGCAAAGTCATCCGGGTATTTACTTCTCTGCCCACCATTTTTTCTCTTCCCCTCGATCTTGCCAGTTGTCACCAAGTTCTCCAATTTATTTCTTCTCATAACATGCCCAAACAATTGTGGCTGTCTAGGTTTAGTTTAATTTCTCTAATAAGTTTAAGGTTTTCATTTGTTTCTTGTAAGACTTGGTTATTAGTTTTTTGTCTTTACATGGTATTCTTTGCATTTTCCTCAGAAAGCACATTTCCACAGCCCTCAGATGTTTTTTAGCTTGTCTGCTCATTGTCCACGCTTCACATCCATACAAAAGCACAGTTTCCATGTAGCCCTCAACACTCTTTTTCTCGTTGCAACTGACATCTTTTTATTGGTCAGTATGTTTTTCATCTTGCAAAAGGCTGCCTTCGCCATGGCGATGCTGTTCTAATCTCTTCAAGTTATATCCAATCAGATGTTATAAGTCTACTTCTACAGAACGGTCTATTGTTTGGCCGTGTAGGGAGGGGTGAGGTAAGTAAAGGACCATTTTATACACCTTAAGGAGCATCTGATATATAGTGCTAGACCCATATTTTACGGACCAATTGACAATCGGTGGCTGATGTGGCCGGTATCTAATGCTCCCTTTACTCCCAAATACAATGGATGGAGTATAATAATTCCTTCGGCATGATGCGTTTGCTGTATGGCTGTGCATCTCGGAATGTAAACGAACAAATTAGGAAGAGCTTAGAAGCAATAGACATGTGGTTCCTGAGATTAATATTGCGAATTCCGTGGACTGCCAGAGTAACTAACAACGACTGCCTGAAAGAGGCTAATGAAACTAGAATATTATATACAACAATAAGAAAAATGCATACATTTGATGACAGGCTGACATGAAGAAAACACATTAAAAAAAAGCAGTAGCAAAAGCCAGAAGGAAAACAGTCATTCAGAGAAACCTAAGTGGAACCACAAAGGGAGCCAGTGGGAAACTACTTAGCAAAGTTTATCAACAGAGCATACGACCACACCTGGAATACGGGTCAACTGCGTGATGTTCAGCATCAAAAACCACATTACAAGAGCTGTACAAGGTGCAAAATCAAGCTCTTAGAGTCATCACAGGAGGGATGAGATCAACCCCTCTAGTGGAAATGCAGAAGATGGGGAGGACACAAGCACCGAGAGAGCGCAGAGATACGAAAACACTAATACAAGCAGAAAAGTTTCTCAGCTTGCCAGGCCACCCTATGAAGAACCGATTTGGAAACTTAGCTATGGGGCAGTTGGAAAGAAGTAGTTTTATCCACCAGGCCAAGCGACTCTGCAAAGAAACCACTGATCTGCCCACAGTTAGTATCCCCCTTACAACTATTACAGAGCGAACACCATGGAAAGATGAACATAGACTATCACTACAAATCCAGACAAAAGTGAGAGGGATATTTGACAAGGAAGATCAGAACAGTCTACAGTGCAGAACAGCCAGTCTCAGCTTCCTTGATGACGAATGCCCACAGGACCTCTGAATCCGAGTCTACACAAATGGGTCAGCGCAAAATGCTGTTCGAAATGGAGGAGCGGGGGTGTACATAGAATACACAAATAATACTAGGGACACGGCCAGAGTACCAACAGGAAAGTACTGCCATAACTATGATGCTGAAATTGAGGCAATCAAGATAGCAACAGAGAAATTACAAAATACCAGCCATGGTACACAACCTGTGGTGCTATTGACAGATATAAAATCAGTACTCGAAGCGCTCCAGTCTGGGAAATTGCCAGTACTAAGGAACTACTTTCTGAACTTAGCAGTCAGCATAAGGTCACCATACAGTGGATACCATCCCACTGTGGAGTACCCGGAAACGACAGAGCTGATCGATTGGCTAAGGAAGGAGAACAGCCTGATGTGCCCATTACATACTACCAAAAGAAAAGAATGATCAAATCAGTCAGAAGGCCACCAAAACCTGCTCAAGACGACTACCACGTTATGGGTAGACAAGTCATTATTCTGCGCCTCAGAACAGGACACAATAGATTACGCAACCACATGTATACAAAATTCAAGATTGGTGACTCAGCCATGTGCACATGTGGTTTGGCGTCGCAGACAGCAGAGCACATACTCCAGGACTGCTCAGTCTGCAACATATCCAGGCAAACCTTCTGGCCTAGAGAGACGACAGTGGAAGATAAACTCTGTGGAACGGTGAGTGAACTAAACAAGACTGTTAGATTCATGCAAGAGACAACATTGCAGTTATAGACATATTTCAAGCGAACGAAAGAAGAAGAAGAAGCCTTTTTGGTCATCTGATAAGAAGATGGGCATTGGAGAACATCGTGACAACTGGAAAGATCGAGGGGAAGAGAGGCAGAGGCAGACCATGAGAAATGATGTTGGATGGATTGGGACGGTGGAATGGAGGGATATCAACAGCGGAGTTGATCCAGAAAACGAAAGACATATATATCTATACTAGCTGACCCGGCCCGGCTTCGCCCAGTCATTGGTGGGGAGCATCTCATTTAATTCATATAAGTAGTCATATAAGTTCCCGTTCCCGTTACCGACTGTCTGTCTGTCTGTCTGTCTGTCTGTCTGTCTGTCTGTCTGTCTGTCTGTCTGTCTGTCTGTCTGTCTGACCCGGCCCGGCATTGCCCAGCTCCTGGTGTGGAGCATCTCATTTAATTCATATAAGTAGTCATATAAGCTCACGTTCCCGTTCCCGACTATCTATCTGTCTGTCTGTCTGTCTGTCTGTCTGTCTGTCTGTCTGTCTGTCTGTCTGTCTGTCTGTCTGTCTGTCAGTCTGTCTATCTGTCTGATCCGGCCCGGCTTCGCCCAGCCCCTGATGGGGAGCATCTCATTTAATTCATATGAGTAGTCATATAAGTTCCCGTTCCCTATCTAGATATAGATTTATAAAACAAAGTGTATGTATGTAAATATGTATGTATATATGTATGTATGTAAATATGTATGTCCTTTATTTGTTCGCGAACGGCCCATCCGATTGAGATGAAATTTTCTACACGCCTTCCTTTCATTCCAGAACTGTCAACTGTCATAGTTTTTTTTTCTTCTTCCTCCTCCTCCCTCCTCCCCCTCCCAAAATACGTACGTAATTATATGATGATGATGATGAAAGAATCCCCGAACCAAAACGCTAGGGAAAGGGAAGAAAATGACGTGACTACACAGAATCGTCACACGGCAATCATCATCATCAAGTGCCGTGCCGGCTGGCGTAGGCGTTCATGGCTCTCCGTAGATCTCAGTCTTTGGTTTTTTTGGATCAACTCTGCTGCTGATATTCCTCCATGCCACGGCAATATCAATAACAATTCATCTTTTTATGTGTAAGGAAGTTATCTACAGTCGTGTAGAAGGGAAGAACTAGACGAGTATGAATTCGGAATGGCGAACTCTCTCCCCCTCTCTTTACCTCCCTCTACCTCCTCCCTCCACCCTTCTCCTCTTCCTCCTCCCTCTCATCCCTCTCCCTCCTAGCTCCTCCTTCTCCCTCTTCCTTCTCCCTCTTCCTCTCCCCTCCTCCTCCATCCTCCTCCCTCCTACTCCCTCCGCCTCCTCCCCCCTCCTCCCTCATCTTCCCTCCTCCTCCCTCTCCCTCCTCATCCCTCCTCCTCCTGCCTCCCTCCTCCTCCTGCCTCCTTCTCCCTCATCATCCCCCTCCTCCTTCTCCCTTCTTCTCCCTCTTCCCTCTTCCTCCTCCTACCTCCTCCCTCCTCTCCCCCCTCCTCCTTCTCCCTTCTTCTCCCTCTTCCCTCTTCCTCCTCCTACCTCCTCCCTCCTCCTCCCTCCACCCTCCTCCTCCCTTCTCCTCCTCTTCCTCCTCCCTTTCCTTCCTCCTCCTCCTCCCTCTACCTCCTCCTCCCCCTACCTCTTTCCTCCTCCCTCCTCCTCCCCTTCCACCTCTCTTTCCTTCCTCCCCTCCTCATTCTCCCTCCTTCCTCTCCCTCCTTCCTCCTCCTCCTTCCTTCTTCTCCCTCCTCCTCCTCCTCCCTCCTCCCCCTCCTCCCTCCTCCTCCTCCCTCTACCTCCTCCCTCCTCCTCCCTTCACATTCCTCCTCCTCCCTCTTCCTCCTCCTCCCTCCTCCTCATCCCTCCTCCTCCCTCCTCCTCATCCCTCCTCCTCCCTTCTCCTCCTCCCTCCTCCTCCTCCCTCTACCTCCTCCTCCCTTCACATTCCTCCTCCTCCCTCTTCCTCCTCCTCCCTCCTCCTCCTCATCCCTCCTTCTCCCTCCTCCTCCTCCTTCTTCCTCCTCCTCCCTCCTCCCCTCCTCCTTCCTCCTCCTCCCTCTCCTCCTCCTCACTCCTCCTCCTCCCTCCTCCTCATTCTACCTCCTCCCTCCTCCTCCCTCCTCCTCCTCCCTCCTCCTCATCACTCCTCCTCCCTCCTCCTCCTTCTTCCTCCCTCCTCTTCCCTCCTCCCCTCCTCCTTCCTCCTCCTCCCTCTCCGCCTCCTCCCTCCTCCTCCTCCCTCCTCCTCCCTCCTCCTCCCTCTACCTCCTCCTCCTCCCTCCTCCTCCCTCTACCTCCTCCCCCCTCCTCCCTTCACATTCCTCCTCCTCCCTCTTCCTCCTCCTCCCTCCTCCTCTCTCCGCCTCCCTCCTCCTCCTCTTCCCTCTACCTCCTCCCTCCTCCTCCCTTCACATTCCTCCTCCTCCCTCCTCCTCCTCCCCTCCTCCTCCCCCTCCTTCTCCTCCTTCTCCCTCCTCCTTCTCCCTCTTCCTCCTCCCTCTTCCTCCTCCCTCTTCCTTCTCCTCCTTCTCCCTCCTCCTTCTCCCTCTTCCTCCTCCCTCTTCCTTCTCCCTCCGCCTCCTCCCTCCTCCTACTCTCTCCTCCTCCTCCCTCCTCCTCCCTCTCCCTCCTCCTCCCTATCCTCCTCCTGCTCCCTTCTCCTCCTGCGTTCTCCTCCTCCCTCCTTCTCCCTCCTCCTCCCTCTTCCTCCTCCCTCCTCCTCGCCTCCTCCTCCACCCTACTCCTCCCTCCTCCTCCTAATCCCTCCTCCTCCCTCCTCCTCCCTCCTCCTCCCTCTACCTCCTCCCCCCTCCTCCCTTCACATTCCTCCTCCTCCCTCTTCCTCCTCCTCCCTCCTCCTCTCTCCGCCTCCCTCCTCCTCCTCCCTCTACCTCCTCCCTCCTCCTCCCTTCACATTCCTCCTCCTCCCTCCTCCTCCTCCCCTCCTCCTCTTCCCTCCTCCTCCCCCTCCTTCTCCTCCTTCTCCCTCCTCCTTCTCCCTCTTCCTCCCCCCTCTTCCTTCTCCCTCCGCCTCCTCCCTCCTCCTACTCTCTCCTCCTCCTCCCTCCTCCTTCCTCTCCTCCTCCTGCATGGGCGAAATAGAGAACACATTGAACCGTTCAACAGGGATTCATTGTCAAAGAAATGTGGTTATTAAGACAAACGAAAGTGAGGGAAATGAAATACTTTGGGCGTGTAGAGTCTGGAAAAGATGTATATGGAGGGAGGCCTAACGAGTAAGCGGACAAGAGGAAAACCCAACATGGATGGGTATATCTTATATATAAAAGGCGATCTCCGTCCGTCTGTCTGTCTGTCTATATGTCCCTAATGCGCTCGCGAACGGCCCATCCCATTGAGATGAAATTTTTTACACGTCTTCCTTTCATTCCAGCGCAGCCCACTGTCTTATTTTTTTAGTATGAAATCGGCTGCTTACCCAAAATTATTTCATTTTTCATTATAATTTCATCTATTTCTGTAAAAGTTATTTCAAGGGGCATAACTTTTCTGTATAACTTATAGTCATATTGTGGCATCGTTTTCAAAGATTTATAAACTCTTTGTCCATAGTTATGTACCGGCATATGAGTTATAATAAATAATGATACAATCTGTAAGGCATTTTCAAAGTTTTCATAAAAATAATGCATAATGCATAACATTGTAACTCATCTTTTTTTGCTTAAAGAATGAATAAATAATAGTTACCTTATCTCTATCAAGTTTGAAGATTTTATATTTCTTTACACTGTCGCCAACTCTAAGAAGACATGGAACAACCTCAGCCATTATTAAATCTACAGGCATATGCGTTATATTCCTCCTCCTCCTCCTCATCCTCTCCCCTCCTCCACCTCCTACCCTCTTCCTCTTCTCCTCCCCCTCCTCCCTCTCCCTCCTCCTTCCTCCTCTTCTCTCTTTCTCCTCCTCCTCCCTCCTCCTCCCTCTTCCTCCTCCCAGCTCCTACTCCTCCTTTTTCTTCTTCTTCTGCTGCTGCTGCCGCTGCTCCATTTACCCAAGTTAATATATTACCAAGTTGGTCTTCGTTTATCTAAGGTTGTTCTAACTGCAACCAATAAATGATTAGACAGACAGACAGACAGACAGACAGACAGACAGACAGACAGACAGACAGACAGACAGACAGATAGACAGACAGACAGACAGACAGACAGACAGACAGACAGACAGTCGGGAACGGGAACTTATATGACTACTCATATGAATTAAATGAGATGCTCCCCATCAGGTGTGGGCGAAGCCGGGCCGGGTCAGACAGACAGACAGACAGACAGACAGACAGACAGACAGACAGTCGGTAACGGAAACGGGAACTTATATGACTACTTATATGAATTAAATGAGATGCTCCCCACCAGGGACTGGGCGAAACCGGGCAGGGTCAGGCAGACAGATAGACAAACAGATAGACAGACAGATAGACAGTCGGGAACGGGAACTTATATGACTACTTTAATGAATTAAATGAGATGCTCCACACCAGGAGCTGGGCAATGCCGGGCCGGGTCAGACAGACAGACAGACAGACAGACAGACAGACAGACAGACAGACAGACAGACAGACAGACAGACAGACAGACAGACAGACAGTCGGTAACGGGAACGGGAACTTATATGACTACTTATATGAATTAAATGAGATGCTCCCCACCAAGGGCTGGGCGAAGCCGGGCCGGGTCAGCTAGTATATATATATATATGAAGAGTCATGAATGCCTACGCCAGCCGACATGGAACTTGATGATCATGATGATGATGATGATGTTTGAATTTTGTGTTCACTGATTTGTTGTAGAAGTCAATCACAACGAGCTCAACTCCAGAGAAAATGTTGTCCATTTTGGAGAGAAAAAAACTCCAGCGAGAAGACAGTAAATACAAACACGTGTACACACCTGACTAGGCCGTCGGACCAGGTAAACAGAAAATGAATCACCTGGGAGAAATTGAGGAAAATAACAACATAAAATCTTAATTGCTAAGACACGTATAAATAAATCACAACACACCTGACCGACAACTCGGTGATTGAAACTTTTCTCAAGCGCAAAGCAAGCATGAATAATACATGGTGTATTTTTAATGACTGTGGGATTTTTGAAAATATTACCGTTCCAAGTTTTGTATTTACCCTCTGTGAACTCATGCAACATAAAAGGTAAATACAAACTTGGAACTGCAATATTTTCAAACACCCCACAATCATTAAAAATACACCCTGTAGTAACAGTAATATGAACTGAAAACCACAATATGTTACGTTAAAATAGGTTACATTCTATTGTTTGTAAATGTCCTATCTGTTTTGTAGGACGTTGCTTTCACCCCCAGGTTAATTTTCTCGGTAATTATACGTTCAGTATTTTACCATTGCTTTCAGAACGAAAAGTCAACGTTTAAGTCCAACTTAATAACTTGCCATCAGCGCACCGGAAAGTTTAAGAGGGCACGCTCTTATTTTCTCGACCACGTCGACTTCTCTATATTATATTCAAGACAAAAAGAACTGCCACATTATATTAGAGACAAAGAGAACTGTTACATTCGCCTACAGCAGCTAGGTCAGCGTGGCCGAATGGATATAGTGTTCGCTGTTACACTTCCGGTATGCAGATGTCGAGGTAGCGGGTTCACCCCTACATCGGTCAGTTGAACTAAAATGTTGATTCCTCGTCCTTGACTTTGGGAAGTTAATTACAAGTACCTCAGTAGGCGGAGTGGGTTCGCCCGATGGCGAGGGACACGGATATTAGGGAAATCTAATCCAGGTGAGACCTGGACACTTACCATACAAGCTGAACAGCACATACATGTCTGTGAATATAAATGTTATAGGCGGGTTCTAATGAAGGATATCGCGGATACATAGCAGAACACATGCATCCATACGACAAGAGTTAAATATTGAAGAAGGTTGGCTAATAAAAACGATAACACAAAGAACATTGTAATATTTTGGCCACCTGAAACGTCGTGAAGATTTTGAGAGAACAATAACGGAGGGGTATAGACCCGAGAAGAGAAGAAGAGGAAGACCAAAGCGAAGATTAGGTGTAGGATGTGGCAGAAGATCTCCGGATGGGTATATCAGACGCGGGACATCTTGCTTATGACCGAGAAGTTTTCCAGAAGGTTGTTATAGGAGCGAAGTTCAGCAAGGGACATGCTACTGGATGAATGGATGAATGGATGGATGGATGGATGGATGGATGGATGGATGGATCCACACGCAAATGTCAGTCCAGTGCACTAGCACGTGTATGGACTACGCTTGAGTTCAAGGCAAACGAACGCCAAAAAAAAAAAATCCTCATGCAGCTTCGGGATAAGACAAGAGAATCAGAGGGACAAAAACCATAAGCCATAAACACTCTACGATACATTTCGGAGCTGACAATGAAGTATGATCGCATTATGTGTGGAATGCGGGCATCACGGTGTGTGCAACGTGAGCCACAAGATGTGTGAAATGTTGGCCATAATGAGTGTGGAATGTGGGCCACAAGATGTGTGGAATGTGGGCCATAACATGTGTGGAATGTGGGCCATAACGTGTGTGGAATTTGAGCCATAACGTGTGTGGGATGTGGGCCACAAGATGTATGGAATGTGGGCCACAAGATGTTTGGAATGTGGGCCATAACGTGTGTGGAATGTGGGTCATAACATGTGTGGAATATGAGCCACAAGATGTGTGAAATGTGGGCCATGACGTGTGTGGAGTGTGAGCCATAACATGTGTGGAGTGTGAGCCATAACATTCGTGGAGCGAGCCACAAGATGTGTGAAATGTGGGCCACAAGATGTGTGAAATGTGGGCCATAACATGTGTGGAGTGTGAGCCATAACATGTGTGGAGTGTGAGCCATAACATGTGTGGAGTGTGAGCCATGACATGTGTGGAGTGTGAGCCATAACATGTGTGGAGTGTGAGCCATAACATGTGTGGAGTGTGAGCCATAACATGTGTGGAGTGTGAGCCATAACATGTGTGGAGTGTGAGCCATAACATGTGTGGAGTGTGAGCCATAACATGTGTGGAGTGTGAGCCATAACATGTGTGGAGTGTGAGCCATAACATGTGTGGAGTGTGAGCCATAACATGTGTGGAGTGTGAGCCATAACATGTGTGGAGTGTGAGCCATAACATGTGTGGAGTGTGAGCCATAACATGTGTGGAGTGTGAGCCATGACATGTGTGGAGTGTGAGCCATAACATGTGTGGAGTGTGAGCCATAACATGTGTGGAGTGTGAGCCATAACATGTGTGGAGTGTGAGCCATAACATGTGTGGAGTGTGAGCCATAACATGCGTGGAGCGAGCCACAAGATGTGTGAAATGTGGGCCACAAGATGTGTGAAATGTGGGCCACAAGATGTGTGAAATAGGAGCCACAATGTGTGTTTAATGTGAGCTACATGATGTGAGGAATGTGAGCCACAAGATGGGTGGAGCGTGAACAACAAGATGTGTGGAGCGTGAACCATAATGTGTGGGAACTGTGAGCCATAATGTGTGTGGAATGTGAGCCACAAGATGGGTGGAATGTGAGCAACATGGTGTGTGAAATATGGGCCACTGGGTGTGTGAAATGTGAACTATAACGTGTGTGAAATGTGAACTATAACGTGTGTGAAATGTGAGTCATACAGTGTGTGAAATGTGAAGCATGCCGTGTGTGAAATGTGAGCTACAAAGTGTGTGGAATGTGAACCATAACGTGTGAGAAATTTGAACCACAAGGTGTGTGACATATGAGCCACTGATTGTGTGAAATGTAAACCATAACTTATGTAAATGTGAACCATAACGTGTGTGAAATGTGAGCCACTAGGTGTGTGAAATGTGGGCCACAAGATGTGTGAAATGTGGGCCACACGGTGTGTGAAATGTGAACCACAAGGTGTGTATGAAATGTTGCAATATTACGGGCTTCTGAAAAGAGAATTTTGCATGTTACAAGAGAACCACGTTCAACATTTCGTATGGCTGCGAATCACGGGAAACAAGCAAACAATCCCTCGAGGCCACTGTTGCGCACGTGCTGAACATTTATGCATGTTCACACGAATGTTGAACGTGAGTTCACCATGACGCACTCTTATCAATAACGGTAGTTGAGTGAGTTTTGTTGTGGGCTAGCGAGAGTAGGTACGGTCGCTGTCTTCAGGGTGGATCGGCCCAAGTAAAAGCTCGGCGCAGACGTGGTAACCACAAGACATCCGCTATATGATGAGATCTGTATGAAGACACTGCCTTGTGCAGGAATCAAGATGGATTATGCTCCAGGAAGGAGGCATCTGTTATTTCGAGGCAGATGTTAGAATGAAACCCAGTGAACTTTCGATAAAGTGAGACATGTCGACATGATTAGGATGCTTTAAGATCTACAAATAGATGGAAAAGATCTTAGACTTGTAAAAAACATATATTGGAAACAACAAGCTGCCATCAGAATTGATAACGATGTAAGTTAATATCAGCCTATTAAAACAGGTGTGAGACAGGGATGTGTAATGTCTCCAGATTTTTTTTTCCCCGTACAGTGAAAATATTTTCAGAAATATAAAAGATATGGAAGGAATCAACATTGAGGGACGATACATCAATAACATTAGATATGCAAATGATGCAGTCTTGGTTGCAGACAATGAACAGGACCTGCAAAATTTAGCAGGTGCGGTTGTCGCACACAGTGAACAACTAGGGTTAGAACTCAATATTAAGAAGACACAGATTATGGTCGTCACTGGGAAGAAGGAAATACCACAATGTGATATACGAGTAAATTA
The DNA here is from genome assembly GCA_963921405.1 of Cepaea hortensis. Lineage (NCBI taxonomy): Eukaryota > Metazoa > Mollusca > Gastropoda > Stylommatophora > Helicidae > Cepaea > Cepaea hortensis. Next base: position 163,535,429 of record OY992876.1, on the reverse strand, counting down.
GCATATTCTTAAGCAAGTGAATCGATAGAGTTATCTCGGCACAGTCATAACATCTGATGGGAGATGCCTTGAAGAGATTAGAACAAGAATTGCCATGGCGAAGGTAGCCTTTTGCAAGATGAAAAACATACTGACCAATAAAAAGATATCAATTGAAATGAGAAAAAGAGTGTTGAAGTGCTACACAGAACCTGTACTTCTGTATGGATGTGAAGCGTGGACAATGAGCAGTCAAGCTGAAAAGCAGCTGATGGCTGTGGAAATGTGGTTTCTGAGGAAAATGCAAAGAATACCTTGGACAGACCAAAAAAACAAAACAACAACAACAATGAACAAGTCCTTAAGAAACAAATGAAGATCGTAAACTGATTAGAGTTATAGACGCAGACAGTCAACATTTTTTGGGCATGTTATGAGAAGAAATGAATTGGAGAACTTGGTGACGACTGGCAAGATCGAAGGGAAGAGACCAAGGGGAAGACCGAGAAGTAAATAACTTGATGGATTGGCCACGTGGCATGGTCGAGACAGGAACACATAGCTGATCCACGACTCTGGTGATCGAGTGAGATGGCAGAACATGAACGCCCACGTTTATTGGCATGGCACGTTATGGATGGATGGAACTTGTATTATTATTTTAGGATTGCCATCCGACATAAATTAATGTAAGAAATATTCACTGCTGGGTCAGTCGTTCCATTGAGGAGACTGATTATTAGTCCAGTGCTACGATTGTCCTTGTTATATGGCGGGGAAATACTTGATTATCCATTTCATGTGTCTTAGTGCATGTTTCAATAAATATCTTGTGAAGTGTTAATAATTGATTGTTCCACAACCGTTGCGTGGGGCATAACCTTTGGCCAGCCTTATTTGGAAACCTTGTATGGTGGTTATTGGGGGGAAGGGTGTGGTGGGGTGGGGGTGGTTTGTGTGTTTTGTTACAGTTCTGGGGACACACCTTCGTGACAGACGCGTCACAGACTCGAAGATGTCGTTTTACAGAAGAATTCTGAAAATAGCAGGAACAGCCACAATGTGTAATCTAAATGTTTCGAAAGAAAATAAAACACAAAAACAACTTAAGATAACAAGAAAGAGACAGTCGTCATGTATGGAATGAAAAATATATGAATACAGCGATAATATATTCATGACAGCCAATCGCCAGAACACGAATTTATAAATTATACTGGAGAACACGACATTTGGAAAAGCATGACCGCCCATACCAGTCAGCACGGAATTTGATATTGATGATTATGGAGTTAGATCACACCTGATCAAATTATGCAAACACGTTAATGATAGCCGACAGGCGGCCACCGCACGGCAGCAGTTATTGTATCGCTGTGTTACAAGAAACTAAGACACGGGGATCTATAACAATTATTTCAGGAAAAACAAAATCAATAACGCTGATGAGAACAGCGAGAAATTAGGATAACAACAGGTTAAAGTACGTCTGCTGCATGTTTGCTTTCTGCGACAGGTTGTTTCTCATGAAAAGATCCTTTGTGAATATACGCGCTTTAGCTTTCTCTTCTAGCGGCGGAGTAACGGGTACGCTTTCCACGCCGGTCAGTTGATCTTAAATGTTGACTTTTTAAAAGTTGCATATCCTTTACAGGATGTTGCAGTCAACACCAGCATTTTTACCGCCGCTGTTGACGTTTTGGTTGTTTTACGTTCAGTAGTTTGCCATTGATTTCTGAGCGAACGGCTCCCATACAAACACGTTAAAACCAGCGCGACACGGTCTGCTGCCAAATCGGTCACCACTGTGTTTCGAACGCGGGTAAGCGGCATTACAAATTACGAATCGACTTCGCAACGCCATAGCCAGGGAGCCTGGCTTACATTGTTGCCTTACATAACGCAAAACTCACGAAATAAATAGAAAACTTCCGAACAGGAAGTCAATTTGGAAGCTCGGTTGACCTGTGTAGGGAATTAACCCGCTACCCCGCAGTCAGCGCACTGGACTATGCTAGAATTCTATTTTTTGGAACCACCGCAATTATAACCAACGCTAAAAAGCAGGTTGACTATGGAATCTGAGAGAACCCACGAGGTCAAGAGGTCAGTAAACAAAGCCATCTGTGGCGGCACTTGGCTCGACAATCCTGTCTAACCAATGTCGATATTGGGTTATTTGGTTTCCCCGCCACGCACCCACACACGTTAAATTAATCAACGAAAACAAGAAGCAGACTCAATAAGCTTTAATAGAACACAACGCTGATGGTACAATGAACGTTGCGGCTAAAGCCTTAGTCAGCACACAAACAACACACATACACGTCTCTTTAATAATGTGTATGTTTGAATTCTTGCATACTTTATGTATGCATACTCGTTGATATTTGCTGAGAGAGGTATGCATACTCATTGGTATTTGCTGAGAGAGGTGTGCATACTCGTTGATATTTGCTGAGAGAGAGGTATACAGTACACTCATTCATTTATTCAGTAGCTTGTCCTTTGCAGAACCTCGCTCCCATAACAACCTTCCGAAAAACATCTCGATCATAAGCAAGATGTCCCGCTTCCGATACACCCATCTGGAGATCATCCGCCTCATCCTGCATTCAGCTTCTCTTTGGCCTTCCTCTTCCTCTCTTTCCAGGAAAGTTAAGGCTGGGAGAGCGCGCAAGACCTTCCGGTATGAGTGGACCGATAGCCTTTTTGGACGCCTCAGAGAGGGAGCTTGCAACAGGACTGTTAAAACTCCTTTTTTGCATCCCCCATCGTGGACCCAGAAGTAGACCAGGCTTGGAAAGCAAAGAGAGCTGCATTGAAGCAGCTAAGGAAAGTGCGACAGACACCGCGAAGCTCACGAGAGGAAGTGGACACAGCGGAAAATGTCAAAAAAGATAAGGTGAAGGTGTTCAAGCGCTGTGCTGCAGAAGCCAAAAACGCAAAATGGAAATGTTTCATGAAGGAGATTGGAGGTGATAAAACACTGCGAAAATTCTGGAAGCTGCACAGACAAATACAAAGAAAAGATCGGCCTATGACAGTGGGAACAATTTATAGAGATGATGGTGTGCGCGTGACAACAGACAAAGAGAAAGTGGAGGCGTTTCTCCAGAGATGTTTAGAGAAGACCAATCATAATGATGCGGTCACCAGGGAAGTAGTTAGAGAGGAATTATCTGGCACCATGAAGAATATGCATTATGAAGACATCATACGGGTTGAAGATGTTAAACATATTTTGAAAAAGGAAAAAGACACGGCACCAGGGCCCGATGGGGTTAGGTATGGCCACATGAAGGCTTTGTGCGATGCAGACCTGAAGGAGATGACCGACTGCTTTAACCAGAGCATTAGGACAGCATCAAACCCGCAGGATTGAGAGCACAGCTATCTCATCCCTCTCCCAAAACCATTCAAGGATCATTCAAAGCTTAGCGGCTTTATAATCATCACCCTTCAAAACACATTTGGGAAGGTTCTAGAGAAGATAGTCGCTGTCAAGCTGCAAGAGTTTTTGTACAGGGGGAAGCTTCTTCCAAGAGCCCTGGGGAGCTACAGGCCAGGAAAAGATACCTGGTCAAATGCAGCCACTTTTGCCTTTGATGTTTATGAGGGGTTCCAGAGTAGACAGGAAACGATGGCGGTAGCGCTTGATCTCGAGGATGCGTACAATAGGGTTCGATATGATATTTTGATGACCGCACTGATGGAGAAGGGGGTCAATCCCTGGTTGGTGAACTGGATAGCAGCCGTCCTGCATTCTCGTCGGGTTGCTCTCCGTCTGGGTGCATGGACCTCAGAGCCACATATTTTAACCCCGGGACTGCCACAGGGATCTGCAATCTCACCGGTGCTCGTTAACGTGTATACGAGCAAGATTACAAACCTAGAAGCACCAGGGGTTGGAAGGATACTAACATTTGCAGATGATATTCTTGCATATAGGCAGGGGAGAGATAGGGATCAAACAGCCCAGGAGCTACAGGCGACAGCAGACAAAGTGATTGACTGGTGCACTGAAATGAGTGCTGTCATCCACCCGAAAAAGGCGGCTGTTTTGTGGTGCTCTCTGGACAATAGGGTTGTGAGAGCTGATGTCCCAAGCCTCGCGATAGATGGTAGAAGCGTCGACAGAGAGAACAAACTGAAGTATCTGGGAATCACATTTGACAGGAGCCTTTCCTTCAAGGACCATGTGGAGACGGTTGTGACAAGGTTTCAAAAGGGACTCAATGCACTTAAAACTATGGCTGCAATGGACACAGAGAGAGAATGCTTTTCACACTATACCAGCACTTGATCCTCTCAGTGATTGATTATGGACTAGGATTGCTCACTGTCTCAAAGAGTCAATTGGTGAAATTACAGCGCATACAGAACGAAGCGATGCGAGTCATTCTGAGATGCACCAGAGACACCCCAGTTTTGTCTATGTGTTACATCCTTGGTTTGCCGACTGTTGCTGGTAGGCTCAATGTGATGCAGGTGAAGGCATACCTCAGAGTAGCAGCAGACACAGATCACCCGTTGCATGAGGCACTGGACGCCGTTAAGGGTCAGCGACTGATAAGAGAGAAATCATGGATGGCTCAGGCGGAGGATACGATCAGACAGGTTTGCCCCTTGGAGAACATTAGGCGAGGAGAGGAGTGGGTCAGAGTGCTTGTGGAGCAGTCAGACTTGTGCGTACATTGAGCCGGGAGTGCAGGGAGTGGCCAGCAGGGGCCACGGAAGTGGAAATCCAGCAACTAATTCAGGATAATGCTCGCTCGGGTGATGTGATTATCTACACAGATGGGTCGGTTTTGAGAGGTAGGAGAAGTGCCTGGGGGTTCTTAGCAAAAGCTAATGGTCGACGTTTGATGCAGGATAGCCTGGCATATGAAACAACAACATCTAGCTTAAGAATGGAGGTGGAGGTGGTCAGTGCAACTTTCCGCTGGATCGAGAATACGATACACACACACATCGTGATTGTAACTGACTCAGAAAGCATGCTGAGGAAGGTGAAGACAGGCAAGCTTCGGGCAGAGTGGCTTGTTTCGCTTCTGAGGTCACGGATGGCAAGCATCGCCTGGATCTTTTCTCCGGGGCATGCCAGTGGGCTGGGGAATGAACAGGCGGACAGATTGGTGGCTCTGCAAAACTTTGTGAAGTATTGATGCATGACAAGGCAGGCGTGGTTGCGGCCTTGTGGGAGCACGTGTACACCTCGGAGAAGCAAATGGATCACCACAGTCTGGCGAGAATGAGACAGCGAGGAGTGACGAGGGGATCTGGCCGACACTCGACGCTGAGAGGAAAGGCGAGACCGACATATAAACAGATTGCTACTGGTACTATTGGTGTTGGAACTCTTCGCTAGCTGCTGGGGATGGGGACGGAGCGCTTATGGGAATGCCCCGAATGCTGTGATGTTGGTTCCTAAATCAATCAATCAATTCCTCTCTTCAAAGGCCTCCTCCATTATTGTTCTCTCCAAACTTTCGTGACGTTTCAAGTGACCAAAATATTTCAGTTTTCTTGGTTTTATCGTCTTTAATAGCCAACCTTCTTCAATATTCAGCTTTTGAAGTGTGGATGCATTTGTTATTTTCTTTATCCAGATATTCTTAGAACTCGTCTATAACATTTATATTCAAGGGCATTTATGCACTGTTCAGCTTGTTTAGTAAGTATCCAGGTCTCACAGGCGTATGTTGCAATGAGAAAGATGCATGCTCTTAAAAATCTAATTTTTGTAGTTCTATCTGTCCCACTCCACAATTTATTCAGTTGTTTTAGTCTTTGAAGAGCAACAGATATTCGTCTTTTAATTTCTTTCATTGTGTCACCATTGTTGGTAATAAATGACCCAAGATATTCGAAATTTTCCACCACCTCCATTTTTTTCCCCTCATTAACATATATTTCTTTTTCCATAATAGTTTTATCTGTATGATATTTGCTGAGAGATGTAGGTTTGCATGCTCGTTGAAATTTGCTGAGAGAGAAGTATGCATGCTACTTGATATTTTCTGGGAGAGAGGTATGTATATTCGTTGATATTTGCTGAGAGAGAGTGAGAGAAAGAGAGAGAGAGAGAGAGAGAGAGAGAGAGAGAGAGAGATAGCGAGAGAGAGAGAGAGAGAGAGAGAGAAAGAGAGAGAGAGAGAGAGAGAGAGAGAGGTATGCATACTCGTTGATATTTGCTGAGAGAGATATGCATACTCGTTGATATTTGCTTGGAGAGAGATGTGTATACTCGTTGCTATTTGCTGACAGAGAAAGAGAGAAAGAGAGGTGTGCACACTCGTTGATATTTGCTGAGAGAGAGGTATGCATACTCGTTGATATTTGCTGAGAGAGAGGTATGCATACTGGTTGATATTTGCTGAGAGAGACTGACCACCTACAGGCGTGCATCGAGTTCTGTATCGTTATTGTCGCATGACACATTCTAGCAAATTATGTGATAGCGTTTTCAAAGTCTTCAAGAATACTATGCAACTGCTTCTTCTTTTAGTAAACTATTCCATTACAAGGATTTCTTTTAAATATGTTGTATGGCGTTTTGCCAGAATTTTTTCTCCACTTCTAACAAGACAAAAAGTTAGGCCGTTCATAATGGTTTCTGTCTTCCACTGACAAGTTAATGGACACTTCATTTCCTTGGCTTGGCGTTTTTGAGATACTGTTGCTGTTTTCTCTCGGTAATCCGATGTTTTCATGCCATTTCTAGCTACTTAAAAAAAAGAAGAAAATACAGCATTGGAAGTAATATATTATATTAAATTTTGATTTTAAAGTTGATCGTCTATTATATTAAATGTTTATATTAGATGCAGATTAGAATTCATTACTACTGGTTCTAGCCGTTACATTACCGTGGCTTTCCGAAAGAGCCACAATGCTCTTTCAATTAGTCTAGAGAGAGGGGGGGGGCATGGCGAGAGAGAGAGAGAGAGAGAGAGAGAGAGAGAGAGAGAGAGAGAGAGAGAGAGAGAGGATGAATAATATTGAAAGAACAACTGCAGGAAACAGCAAAAAACTTGGCGTAAATTGGCGGAGGACCTATGCCCCAATGAGGAATAAAGAGCAGAAGGAGATAATTGTGTCTGCACTTCTCTTTACGTCCCTTTTATGCACCCTAAGCCTCCTTTTCTTGACAGAAGAAACCTTATCACTAAGGCATCAATCAGCCGGTGTGAAGAAGCTAGTCTAGACCCTCGCTAAGACTGTTTCAGTCCACAAATATAATACTAATCCCTGACAAGACGGAGCGGCAGACGAGAAAACCACACTAATAAGACATTCTATCAGGACCGATCAATAGGAGAGCCCGAATGAGATAGATTGGAACAACCCAAATCTGGATTCCACCGAAGAGTTGACTTAGTGTGCGGTGGAGTGCTTGGATGAGACTGCCAGAGACTGGCTAAACGGAAGCGGATGTGGCTGAGACTTGAAGAAACCATGCAGTCTGGGAGATATAACACAATGAGTCTATAGACTTGCTGGGATGTCTTATAATTAGACTGGTTCCAGTTGAAATTACCATTTCGGATTAGAGTATCCACTACTTTGTAATATAACAGGAAGAACAGTTGTATTTATGTAGGAGAATATGTATATGGAATGTTGCATGTCTTGGGCAGGGCGTTGCGACCAACCCCAGCTTGATGTTATAGGCAATTTTACGTTGAGTAGTTTTCCATTGCTGTTTGAACGGGATGACTTTTATGTATATGTTAATGACGGTGAAGGCGATAAAATACCTACCCTGACATGAGCGCACAGGATGCTTAAGTGTGAGCGCGCCTGTCCTTTGGCCACATGGACGTATTATATATGTATACAAGGGGAGAGAGAGAGAGAGAGAGAGAGAGGTCAGAGACACAGACAGACAGACAGACAGACAGACAGACAGACAGACAGACAGACAGACAGACAGACAGACAGACAGACAGACAGACAGGCAGGCAGGCAGGCAGGCAGGCAGGCAGTTGACGTCAATGCACTCTAACGGAGTGGCTTGATAATCTGGACTTCGCTTACCACAGGCCTTTTGTGCCACACATGAAATCAGACGCAAGATAAATGCAACGTACTTGATGGCAGGTAGCAACAAATAGAACCTGGCGATTCATACTCAAACACACAAATAATTAGAGTAAACCACGTAGTAAATCCCATTATCATAAAGGAAGCAGGGGGAAAACAATACCCGTTGTAAAGGGGAAAAGAGGGCAAACAATCCCCATTCCAACAGAAAGTGAAAGGAAAACAATCCCCATTCCAAAAGGCAGTGGGAGAAAACGGTTCCCATTCCAAAAGTAAATAGAGGGAAAACAATCCCCATTCCAAAAGGGAGCAGTGGAAAACAAACCCCATTCGAAAGAGTAAGCAGAGAGGACAAAGTTCCCATTCCAAACGGGGCAGAGAGGAAACGGTCCCCATTCAAAAGGGAAGCAGAGGGGAAAATGGTTCCCATTCCGTGCAGTAAATGACCAGTCGTAGGATCAATACAAGCCATACGCACGCACACGTACTTACACCCACACATTCACACAGGGGAACACGGAGCCACAGCCATGTAACGGAGGCTTAAGATGGCTATGCAGAGAAGATGGAGAGGCTGTCATAGAGAACAATTACGTGGCGATCTGAGGGCAATTGAAGTGTATTACTGTGTTATTATGTGCGGTGCCATTTCTGGCCGTGCAAGTAATGAAGTGGGTGGCAAAGTTTCGAGGTGATATTGTGTTTTTCATACTCACTAATGGCGGTAATAACTGGAGAATAATTGCAGTTTAACACCGGTGATGCATGCCTTGGGCGGAGAATAGAAGAAATATATCTGTATATCTAAAGTTAAGCTATTTGTCTGTCGGTCCCAACGTCCGCCCGTCCGTCAAACAGAAAGGAAGGCAGCCAGACAGAAGAACGAGCATTCTGCTGCTAGCCATACACAGGTCAATCTGTCTATTAAACGAGAGGATAGAATAAAAAAGCCAGCTAATAGACATACTGATAGATTCATAGACAGACATTTACACAGACAGAATAATTGACGAATTAATGGACAGATAATTAGACCACCAGAAAGACAGGCATGATAGGCAAAGAGGCGGGCAGATAAGAGATAAATAAACACATGGACAGAAAGAACAAACACGAGAACTTTATTTTCAAAAGGTTAATAATTGGATAGGCATGCCGGCTGAAGATTCTGCCTTTGTATCATTCTCCTTACGTACAACATTTCATTCATACTTCGCTAGTTAGGATATTGCGCAAATATCGCTACAACGAGTTTAAGAAATATAAATTAATTACAGACAGACGGACGGACCGACCGACCGACCGATATAAGGGGGAAGAAAAAGGAGGGAGGGCGGAACGGTCGGACTAACGGGCAGACAAGACAGACAGATAGACAGACAGGCAGATAGGTATGTAGCTAGGTAGGTAGGTAGGCAGGTAGGTAGGTAGGTAGGTAGGTAGGTAGGTAGGTAGGTAGGTACCGTGTTTGTCCCAGAATAAGACCGTGTAACGTATATTAATGTTAGCTTAACAATGCACTAGGACGTATTTTCGGAGGATGTCTTTTTTTAAAACAATATTTTTGTTTGGTCAGATACAAAAACCATTCATTTATTAATGTACAGAATTCAATTCTATATTTAATCAAATACAGTACATCACACTGATGTTGGACAACAGGATGTCTTCATCCGACATACAGGACTTCACGCTGGAGTTCACAGCCAGCGAACACAAGCAAGCAATCAAATACATTCATGTCATCTTCTTCAGGAATAGGGACATAACTCTCCAAATCCCGAATTCCATCTGATCAATTGAGATCCTAGGCCCATAGACACTCTAGTGTCATCCATGGCGATCATGTTGGAGAGTTGGTATTTAGAAAAGTCGATGCCATCAACAAAGTACTTGAATAGCTTCATTCTAGCTGACCATCTTAACTAGGCTTTATTTTAGAGGTAGGTCTTATATTAAAAGTATTAAAAGCTTCCTGAAAAATCGTGCTAGGGCATATTTTATGGGTAGGTCCTAATTTCGGGGAAACACTGCAGACAGACAGACAGACAGACAGACAGACAGACAGACAGACAGACAGGCAGGCAGGCAGGCAGGCAGACAGACAGACAGACAGACAGACAGACAGACAGACAGACAGACAGACAGACAGACAGACGGGACGGGACGGACGGGCGGGCTGGCGGGCGGGCGGGCGAACGGACAGACAGACAGGTGAAAGGATAGATAGGTGGACGGGTGGACTAAAGGACAGACAGACAGACAGACAGACAGACAGACAGACAGACAGACAGGCAGGCAGGCAGGCAGGCAGGCAGGCAGGCAGGCAGGCAGGCAGGCAGGCAGGCAGGTGAATGGATGGATAGACGGACGCGCGGACTAAAGGACAGACAGATGCGAGTTGAATGGGACCCCATTGACATTACAACCATTGTCCTCTCTTGTAAATTATGCCCACATAAATGGCGCCCATTTAAATTATCTACGTTTCTGTTGAGATTTCTTGTAATAAACAAAAACTAATTTTTAGTGGGGTTTGACATAAATGTCACACATAATTGATTTTTGCATAGGGATGACATAAATGCCATAGACATTGATTTTTGGCATGGGAATTAATTTTTAATAAAGCAGACGGACATAGCACAGGCTGGATAATTACAAGAGTGAAGCGGTTTCAATTACTGCATTCAATTTCCAATTTGTTTAGGAATTGAAAATACGTGCGCATGTGCACGCGCATGCGCACGTAAATCCACAGACATGAGAAAGACACGTGCTAGTCTCCTTGTTTGTTTGTATGCTCGTGTACTTAGCTTAAACACGCACAAGTGCATACATTCATCGTCCAACTCACGCACGCACAGACAGGCAGACAGGCAGACTGACAGACTTATTCTTCTCCTACTCCTCCTCCTACTCCTCCTTGTCCATCTCCATGTCCATCTCCTCCTCCTGTTGCTGCTGCTGCTTCTTCTTCTTCTTCTTCTTCTTCTTCTTCTTCTTCTTCTTCTTCTTCTGCTGCTACTGCTGCTGCTGCTGCTGCTGCTGCTGCTACCTCTATAAATCGTGAAGATCATACCCGCTCAGTTCATGTTCGTTGGAACCAAATGTGTATTTCCTAAAACTGTGGTTCTATGATGGAATGTAATTTATTCTCTAATATTTTGTAGAATGTTGTTTTATCAACTGACTAAGAGAAGCATATGTTGTGGACTCCCATTTATCATTCCTCTTCTTCAAGACTGGGATCATGTTTGCCTCATAATCATCATGTGCCATGCCGATGAGCGTGGACGATCATGTTTCGCCATCTCAAACGATCACCAGATTCGTGGATCAGTTCCGTGTTCTTGTCTGGGTCATACCAAGCGGCACACACATCCAGATATTTACTTCTCTGTCTTCCACTTGTTCTTTTCCATCAATCTTGCCAGTTATCACCTAGTTGTCTATTGTATTTCTTCTCATAACGTGTCCAAAAATGTCTGACTGTCTACGTCTAATTTATCTAATTTTACGGTTTTCATCTGCTTTTCGTAGGACGTGGTCACTGGTTTTTATTCAGTCCATGGTATTCTTTTCATTTCCCTCAGAAACCACATTTCCACCGCCATTATATGTATTTCAGCTGGTTTGCTCATGTCCACGTTTCACATCCATACAAAGGTACAGGTTCCATGTAGCACTTCAACACACATTTATTTTCTCGTTGCAATTGAGACAAACACATTATCATTCATCCTGTAGTGGGGCCTCATGTCGTGGACTTTTCTGAGGACAAGATAAGTTGACTTAGATATAAGAGTTGATTTCGATGGTATGATATCTTGGCCGTTCAGAAAGCAATAACAAACTACTAAACTAAATATTGCCCAAGTAAATCATCAATAGCGAACAAATGGTTGATTGCAGCGGTCTGTAAAGTACGTGCAGTTAACTTTTCTTCCATATCTTTTGCCACATTTATGTTTTCAATTCTGTAATTAAAGTAACACGAAAGGACCTTTACAAAGCCTTGATGTACAGGGTGTCCATAAAGTCTGGACACATAGAATAATTTTAAGAGATTGGTTGAATTACAATGTCCTTAATTGGAATGGAATACGTGGTCATGTGGAGTGGTCTCCTCGTTCACCAGACCTTAGTCCTCGTTATTTCTTTTTCTGAGGCAAGCTAAAGGAGAAAGTGTACTCAACAAAAATCACAGATCCAATACACTTGACTCAACGAATAAGGAGTAATTGTACCAAAATTGACGGCAATGTGAATTTATTGCAGCAGAGTTCACGAAACATTTGTGAAACGCATCAACATTTGAATTGCGAATGATGGAAATCATATTGAAGATGTTATATGAATAAAAAGGTGTATTTTTACCCATGTGTTAGTTAGTTAGTCAGTCGAGGTTCCAACTTCATGGCAACGGGTCGTCCCCATTATGCTCCGTTCCAGTGCTAGTGAATATCACACAAAATGCTCCCCACTGTCCAATGTGAAAAGTGGAATAGGCAGGAGTCTCGTCAATCCAACAGCTAGCACAGGTACACTGTGCATAATGCCGCTGCCAGAATGCCAACACAAAATTAATCCACGAAAACCACACTTCATCGTCGATGGACTCGACAGTCACCAGAAAGACCTCATTGACCCGGGTTTTCTCACATGACTGGGTCTTTTACCGCAGGGCGACCTGCCGAAAGTGTCGTATAAAGCACGAGCTTCAGCGCCGACTCCCGGGAGTCTCCTGAAAAATGCACTCATGAACCGAAAAGGCAAATCAGTCTATTCAGCAACAGCCGGTAGCCATTGTTCCGAACATGCAGGTCACTGTACAGGACAGATATAAAAGCATTCCCCGCGAATTTCACAGCTCACAGTGTCGCCCACGCACTCACTCAGTAGCAGGGCGACAGAACCCATGTGTATATAGTGTTAGAATTGGTATAGTCCAATCGTTTGGTGGGTATTACGCCGGCCGCCGTTTCTTCCCAGAATATTCTTTGACACCCATTTGAAGCTGAATCAACATGAGCCACGAGGTCAATTATTTTAACATCCTCGTCTTGCTTGGGGATTTTTCTTCTCTGGCTTTGAACTCGAGCGTAGTCCAAATACCTGCTACTACTTCTAGTGCACTGGACAGATTTCTGCTTGTGGATTAGCTTTCCTTATTGCCAATGTCCCCCGTCATCAGGCGAATCCACTCCGAATTTACGTTCCCAAGTCAAGGACAAGAAGTCAACATTTTAGTCCATCTGACCGGTGTAGAGATTGAAACCCGTTACTTCAGCATCAACAAACCATAAGTTTAAGCGCTCTTTTTCATTCGGCCATACTGACCTCCTGATGGGGATTTGAACACATCACCACCGACCGGCAGACAGCCGTGAACCAGTGCGCTACCGAGGCTCCCAAATCTTGTATTGCTCTTATTGAATATCTGCTTGCTGTTCTAATTCAGTATTGTCAGTTCTTCTTTGTGTTTACCTGATGCTTTGCAACACATCTGTTTGCTCTCTTTCACTGTTATTTATTGTTATAGGCCTTTTGACTGATAATCGTTTTGTTATTGTTGTTCTGTTGATAAATATTTCTATCAAAATATGCTCCTGTATATGTGTGTTTTTTAATCATCCATCGAGATTGTTTGTCATATTTTATGTAGTTTTTTTTTTTCTCGCACTAATTCATAACAGTCTTAATTTAAAAAAGGCTGTTGTTTGTTCTTCTCTTATCGACGTCTATGTTAATTTCACATATTTCTGTATTTGCTTTCATAATGTTGTAATTATAGCTCAGTTCTCTCTTCTATTTATTTTGTTTTTTGTCTTTAGACAGCCGTAGAAAATCATTAATTAAAACCATTATATAGCACCCAATGACACTGCAGAAAGCAAACAACATCAACTGTCAAATAGCAATAATTTTAAAACATCCAAATATCAACTTGCATTAAAAAAAAAAAAAAAAGCTGATAGACGCTTTAATCGCCCCAGCGCTGTCTTATCAACGCCAGACATGGACAGTCCTAGAAACACACACGTGTAAAATCACATCATGTGAGATGAGATGCTTAAGAAACGCAGCTGGAAAAACAAGAAGAGAACGAGAGACACATGAGAAACTAACAACAAGCGTAGGGATAGCCCCGATTACTGACTTTATAGAAGACCAAACAATGTCATGGTTCGGGCATTTAGTTAGAATAGAACAAGATCAACCAGTAGCTAGAGCGTTCTATGTCGGGATACAAGGCGAGAGGCGACCCAAGAATAATTCACTAGATGGGGTAAAAGAGACATTGAAGAAATAACATGTGACGTTAGTAAAAGCAACAAGACAAGCGCAACAGAACATTACATCTGTCTCTTCTCTGCGACATTTCACGGCGAAACCAGTAGAAGAAAGAAGAAAAAGATCTCGGTCAGACACGAGACAATCTTAAAGGACTTCTAGTTTGTTATATATCTCACATGAGACAATTACATCTATCTCACACAGACAAGAGACGAGACAATAGGGCAGGACTACTAACTAGTTTGTTATTATATATGT
>OY992876.1:163450843-163518343 GCA_963921405.1 Cepaea hortensis | reverse complement strand
CGCGCTGAGTTTTAACGTGTTGGTATGGGAGCTGGTCGTTCAGAAAGCAATGGCAAACTACAGAACGTAAACTTGCCTAGACATAACAACGGCAGTAAAATGCTGGTGTTGACAGCGATGTCATTAAATAGGGTATGCACAAATAAATAAATAAATAAATAAATAAATAAATAAATAAATAAGTTTACTACTTTATTTTTCCACATAACATGCCCAAAGAAATCTTGACTGTCTACGCCTAATTTATGTAATCAATTTACGTTTGTCCTTTGTTTCTTGTAGAAGTGGTCCATGCGTTTTTCTTTCCAGCCGTGGTATTCTTTGCTTTTTTCCTCAAAAACAACATTTCTACTGCTATTGGATATTTCTCAGCTTGTTTGTTTATTGCCCACGTTTCACACACATACAACAGTATAGGTTTTTGCTGGCCAGTATGTTTTCCATCTGGGTATGGGCTACATGTTCCTTAACGATTCTTGTTCCAATCTCCACACGGGACCTTTCATCAGACGTTAGAACCGTCTCTGATATAGTTGGGAAGATTTACTTGCTGGGGGGGGGGGGGGGGGTGTGTGTGTGTGTGTGTGTGTGTGTGTGTGTGTGTGTGTGTGTGTGTGTGTGTGTGTGTGTGTGTGTGTGTGTGTGTGTGTGGGTGGGTGGGTGTGTGTGGGTGGGTGGGTGGGTGGGTGGGTGGGTGGGTGGGTGGGTGGGGGGGGATAACGTCAATTAAATCCTTTGGTGTTGGGTGAACTTCTGACCACATGTCGGGACAAATCACTATGCCAACACGATTTCTGTCTGCCTCACTTCCTACTCTAACCATACCATTTCTGTCGCTCTCTTTTCCATCGTTTTTTTTTTTTTTTTTTTGTTTTTTTTTAAATTTGGTCCTCCTCTATTTCGTTTGCGTCTTTAGAGAACATTATGACAACTGGAAAGATCAATGGGAAAAGAGGCAGAGGCCGACCAAGAGAAATGATACTGGATGGGCTGAGACGATAACATAGAGGAATATCATCAGCAGAGTTGATCCAGAATACCAAAGACCTATATCTGCGGAGAGAGACATGAACATCAATTGATATGACACGTGATGATGATAAGTTTGCCATTGCTTTCTGAACGAGGAGTCAACATTTAAGTCCCCTGACCGTAGAGTGAAACTAACCCACAAAACCGCAGTCAGCAAAGAATATGGTCACCCACATTCATTATGAAGTCGTCTATAATTTGTGGACGTTTTAAATTGCACACCTCAGGAACAGTATTTATCAAAGGACTACATGTGTAGCCTTAAACTAACATAGAACAATTTAACAGCCCATCGTTTAAAGGAATTCACCCTAGCATTTATTTGGCTGTTTATGATTTACTATGCAACGTTACGTTCGGTAGTTTGCCACTGCTTTCTGAACGGCCGACGCTCACACCACCGAAATGAACGCAAAGTGATATGCTCCCAAATAGCTCGCGGCTGATTTCGAATCCTAGACTCGCTATATTGGCGAATGTGAAATTGCGTTCACTAACCCTAAAGCCACAGGCGCAGACTCAATTAAGTTTTACTAGAAGAATCTGAGCGACAGAAAAATAAAGATTAATCACTCTCGTGTCCCTTCTTCCTTCTGGAAGGCAGAAAGTAGCTGCGGATGCTGTGCTGCATCGTGGTTAGCTTTAAAACCTGGCGGGGCACACTCAATTCCAGGCACGAGAATCAACAAATCCTGCGAATATTTAGTTGTGGGTAGACGCTGTAATTTTCAGATGTGGTTATGGTGACACCTGTTTATTTGGCTTTCAAACGGCCAAGATAATGGCTCATGGATTTTTGTAGTTACTGGCACTTGACTGGGAAATCAAAATAACAGATCAATAGCCCGGATATCAATGACATGTGGATGGGGTGGAGGTGTGGTGGGGTGTAGTGGGCTGAGGTGGGGTGTTGTGAGTGAGGTGGGGAGTGGTGGGTGAGGTATGGTGTAGTGGGGTGAGGTGGGGTGTAGTGGGGTGAGGTGGGTTGTAGTGGGTGTAGTGAAGAGAGCTGGGTGTAGTGGGGTGAGGAGTGGGTGAGGTGGGGTGTAGTGGGGTGAGGTGGGTGTAGTGGGGTGTGGAGTGGATGAGGTGGGTTGTAGTGGGGTGAGGTGGAGGTGTAGTGGGGTGAGGTGCGGGTGTGGTGGGGTGAGGTGGGATGATAGTGGGATGAAGTGGAGGTGTAGTGGGATGAGATGAGGTGTGGTAGGGTGAGGTGCGGGTGTAATGGGGTGAGGTGGGGTGATAGTGGGATGATGTGGGAGTATATTGGGATGAGGTGAGGGTAGAGTGGCGTGAGGTGGGAGTGTAGTGGAGTGAGGTCTGGTGTAGTAGGGTGGGGTGGACGTGTAGTGGGAAGAGGTGAGGTGTAGTGGGGTGAGGTGCGGGTGTAGTGTAGTGAAGTGGCCTGTAATGGAGTGAGGTGCAGGGATAGTGGGAGTAGGTGGGGGTGTAGTGAGATTAGATGCAGGTGTAGTGGGGTTTAATGGGGTGAAGTGTGGGTGTAGTGCGGGTGTAGTGGGGTGAGGTGCGGTGTAGTGGGGTGTGGTGGGGTGAAGTGAAACGCAGTGGGGTGAGATGGGGTAAAGTGGGGTAAGGTGGGGTGTAGTTTGAGGACGTGTTGGTGTAGTGGGGGGGGGGGGAGGTGGGGTGTAGTGAGGTGAAATGGTAGTGTAGTGGGATGAAGTGCATGTGTGGTTGGGTGAAGTAGGGGTGTAATTGTGTGAGGTGGAGTGTAGTGGTGGGAGGTGGGGTGTAGTCGGGTGAGGTGGGGTGTAGTGGGGTGAGATTGGGTGTAGTGGGGTTAAGTTGGGGTGTAATGGGGGTGAAGTGCGGGTGTAGTTGGGTGAGGTGAGGTGAGGTGTGGTGAGGTGGGCTGTAGTGGGGTGAGGTAGAGCGTAATGGGGTTAGGTGGGGTGTAGTGTATTGGGGTGTAGTGTATTGGGGTGAGGTGTGGCTGTAGTGGAGTGGCTCGCGTAATGTAGTGGAGTGAGATGGGTGAGTAGTGGGTGAGCTCGGGGTGTAGTGGAGGTAGGTGAAGGTGTAGTGGGGTGAGGTGGGGTGTGGCGGTGTGATTTGGGGATGAAGTGGGGGGGAGGTGGGTTAGTGGGGTGAGGTGGAGATGTAGTGGGGTGAGGTGGGTGTAGTGGGATTGGATGAGGTTGTCGTGGGGTGAGAAGGAGATGTAGCGAGGTGACGTCGGGTGTAGTGGAGTTAGGTGGGGTACAATAGGGTGAGGTGGGCGTGCAGTGGGGTGCGTGGGATTGTAGAGTGGTGAGGTGGGAGTGTTGTGAGGTGTAACATTATTGTATTCCTTTCGAAAATTTACCTCTACGGGAATTAGAAACACACAGTGGAAATTTCATTTCATAATTGAAAACACCGCTTCCTGCGTAATAGCAAACAGAAATGGCATATTTGTTATTTATTCTCTCAAATGCGTACTCCTGAAATGACTTTATTTGATTGTTATTGCATTCAGACATTGTCACAAGACAGCCCGTAGGTTTTGCTTCGCGTCTAATCCTGACATGGGAGAACATCGCGCTATTTTTAGCCGACGTTAGCCCGAAGGGAATTTCCCTGCCCATAATTTTCTCCAACATTCTCGAAGCCCGTTTCAGGGGGTTTTCTCTTGACCCCGAAGACAGCTAAACTTCTCGAATTTGAGTTTCACGTGATTGGGACTAGCTTCTCCCGAGAAAGTCGCTTTACTTGCAATAAGTGCACTTCTCCGTCTCCCGAGAAGCAACACAGGGCCAAGGTCGAATCGTTGAAGCCGCCACATTTTTTTCTCAGCTTCTGTTGTGACCAGACGTGTCTGTGAACCAGTATGCTGTCTAGATGGATCTCAGAGGGTCTCGACATGCAGTCATAGCCAAGTCTGTAAGAAGTATTCTTTGAGGTGAGGTACAGTGAGTTAACATTATTTCTTTGTGGTGTCAAAAAGAGACGCGATCGCTGAGACGACCCTAGCTTGTTAGCCGCGTGTCGCCCATGTCAGGCCATGCATATTAACTAGGCATTATCGATAAAGGACAGCCGCCGTTAGGCGTGTAAAAAGGGTGCTTTAATACTTTCTTATTTAAGCGGGTTAATTGTGCCAACAGCTGTCAAATAGCAAATCCAAAAGGGTTTTGTTAGTCCAGTGGCCTGTTCTACTATTAGAAGAATATATGCATGACCTATCTGCCCGAAATTAATTGTTTGAAGAGCGCTTCGTGATACGTCGGCGCAAGTGAGCGATGGGTCGTATTTACATCCGGAGAGAAATGTCGAGTGCGAATCGATCGATCTAGCGAAAGGGGATAAATGAGAAGCAGTTCGGCCGTGTTAATATTGTAGTTATCGAATGGTGATACCGGAATATGTCGAAATTTAGCGTCGGCCGAATCGCATATCGGAGTTATACGATCGACCGATAGCAGGGGTGTTTCGGACGGAATATTGATCTTTTTATTTGTACTTTCCTCTGCTGGTCCTTAAGTAATCATTCCCTACTTGGGGCAACAATTGGGAACTTTCTTTCTCCACAATAGAGAGAGAGGGGACGTAGATAAAAGGGGGCGGACTGTCTTCTACAGATGAACATGTTGATCCCAGCGGGTCAGCTATAGGGTCACGCCACTAAACCGGGGTGACCGAATGGTAATGTGCTAATCGCCTTCTACTTGTGAATGAACCCAGGTAGTTATTCTACACTTGACCTTCGAACCAAAAGGGGGAAGGACTACAGTAGGCGCACACCACTCGATCAATAATAAGGGCAAAAGTCGCATGTAATACATCTGGGAATGAGGGCCCAGAGATAAACTGACTCGGTTGTGAGAGCGAAGAGGGATCGTCAGTGAGACGAGTATCCCCTTCCAGGGTGCCACTAAGCTTTACGCAGCTCCTTAACCTCGAAAGTGATGGATGAATGGAGTGAGAAAGACTGCATGTTTCACAGCTGAGTTAAAGAGGACACCTGTGACGGAGAGACCAGACCTTTCCGATCTGACGAAGCTGTTCCAGGGACTGTACATTATACAGTGATGCATTAATATCTTGACGAAACCAGGGTTGAGCTACGTCGTCGGAACTAAGCCCCTGGTGGTTAGCATCCCCAGGTTGAAAGATTGTGAGAAAGCAGGGTCCAGGGACTGGAGGAGTCGGGAGACTGATTTCACCTATACCTACACCCAGAACATATCCCAAGAAATACAGTTTAGTAATAGCTCCGCTCACTCTACGGATATTATGACAAACATGTGGAGTATTTATTTATGATGGCAGACTTTATTTATTTGTCGTCGTCGTCGTCGTCGTCGTCGTCGTCGTCGTCGTCGTCGTCGTCGTCGTCGTCGTCGTCGTCGTCGTTGTTGTTGTTGTTGTTGTTGTTGTTGTTGTTGTTGTTGTTGTTGTTGTTGTTGTTGTTGTTGTTTGTCTACTAATAAAGACTTTAGTCAGTGCGTTGGACTTGTATCTCTGTGTGTGTTTCCTTTGGTCGATCACCTGTTAGCTATAATATTTTATGTTTATTCGTGTGAAGTGACGCCTGGTACGTTAAAACTCGCTAACGATAAAATCACTGATCTGTGTCTTATGGATCGGAAACAAAACAAACAAAAAACATAGAAATGCAAACAACACGATTCTACATCAAGACAATCAACGGCAGAAACTTAACAGAAAATATTGACAAACACAACAGCTTCGCTCCAGCCATTAAGATTGTTATTAAAAGAGTATCCGATAGTCACATGTTGTGTGAATAGTTCTCGCTATTTATGGAGCATAAAGAACCGCCAATCGTTTGGAGAGGAGCGTCACTTTTTCATAAGTACAACAATTTACCAATAAATTATTGTTTGCAGTTTTCACTCTCCACTACTAAGTTTTCAATTTTGGCGACACAATTCGGCGTATTTCTGAATCAAATAAACATTTCATACTGTTACGATTTCTGGAGTTATCGTTCCTCTCCTGTAAACAAGAGATTACAAAATGAAAGATGTTGGCAGCTACTTAAACAAAACGATACAAAAGAAAATTCTTGCAGAGAATAAGTGAAGCATTAAGCACCGCAAGCGAAATAATAACAAAGAAGACATTAGGTATACGTGGCTCGAATTATATATTCAAATATATTAATACATATCACCGTCACGCCCAAACACATACGTATATACAGATGCGTTGAATAACAACTCTCTTCTAATGATTCTTAATATGTTTAGACCTTTTGTGTCATCATCATCACTTTTGGCATCAAGCGTCGTCGGGAGTAATAGTTGACGTTGCAGCGTCCGAGAGGTACCACTGGGTAGTGTCATTCCTTGTGACTGTACAATGTCGTTGATGTCGTCAATCCATTTTCTTCTCGAGTGTCCTCTTGCTCTCGTATCATTGACAAGATTTTCTTTCGTTCGTTCGTATCAGATCTTCTTTGGTGTGGCGCCAGTGCTGGTAGTTGATGGTGTTGCATTTTAACGATATGTCCTAACCATTTGGTCTTCTGCCTTTCAATATATGTGACACAAGATGTTGATCCCACTGTCTGTCAACATTTCTTACTCGGTCTCGGATAGTTAAGTTGGCAGCTCTCCTCAAACATTTCATCTCGCAGGTGTTGATTTTGAGTAAGTGTGATATGGATAATGTCCAAGTTTTAGATTTGTAGCTATTTATTATCTGCCGTTTTGCGGATATGGGTATATGTGAATGTTTCAGTTTGGGAGAAAGTTTATGTAGCAGCATTATAAAGTAATTACTACGCCATGTACCACAAGACACAAAAAGCACATTTTAATGATAGCACAGACACTGCGTACAACCTGGCATAGCGATAGTGCATTACCAGCAAAAGATTTCAAATACTTGAAACCGATTAACTTTACTTCCAAGGTGACTCCGACCACATTAGTGGACAAGTGGAACTGCAAGGCAAACAGCATAAAGTAGTTCCAATGTCACTGCAGAACGTTGACTTGTAGAATGTAAAGAAAACATAACAACTGGCAGCTCGGGATTTGCTGCATTAGTGGCCAAAACATGAAAAACAGAAACTTCTTTCTGACTGCACTTAAGTCTCCTACCTGCAAACTGTGCCTGGTCACTTAAATGAAGCTTCGGTGTTCTGAAAATGTCATCTGAAGAATTTGTGTCATTTTATGTCATTAGTTCTTGACTGAAGAGGCAGAATTCTAGTTAGTGGATTTATTTTAATGATCATATGTGAGACAGTCCAGAAACACAAGTGTATAAATATACACTTTACAGTACACTAATTGTCTGTCTGTATGTCTGTCTGTCTTAGACAGTTGTTACTTTGGCTCTTACTATATTAGGAAGTTAATACATTAGCCCTTTCCATCTTTGGTAGTTTTACTTTAAATCTTTCCATCCCAAACGTCAGTTACTTTAACTTTTTCCATTTTCATCATCATGATGTGCCATGCCGGTAAGCTTTCTGATCATGTCCTTCCATTGTTGAAAGTCTTGTGCAGTTCACTTTACGTCTAGAGAGAGTGAGGTAGGAAAGGAGAAGGAGGGAGAGAGGAGAGAGAGGGGGGTAAGAAGGGAGAAGGAGGGAGAGAGGGATGGTAGGAAGGAAGAAGGAGGGAGAGAGGGAGAGAGAGAGGGAGATAGAAAGGGAGAGGGATGGAGAGAGGCAGAGAGGAGAGACAGGAAAGGAGAATGAGGGACGTAGGAAGGGAGGGGAGGTATGAAGGGAGGAGGAGGGAGAGAGGAGAGGGAGGGAGGGACAGAGAGAAGGATAGGAAGGGAGAGGGAGTTGGGAAGAGAGAGAGACGAAGAGAATGAGAGAGAGGCAGGAAGGGAGGGTTAGTGAGAGAGGGAGAGAGGAAAGGGAGGGAGGAAAGTAGAGAGAGAGGTAGGATGGGAGATGTTGTGAGAGAGGGAGAGAGGAGAGGGAGGGAGGAAAGCAGAGAGAGAGGATGTTGAAGGAAGAGGGAGGGAGAGAGGGGAGAGGGAGGGTATGAGAGAGAGGAATGTAGGAAGGGAGACGAGGTAGGATGTGAAAGGGAGGGAGAGAGGAAAAAGAGGAGAGAGAGAGAGAAAGGTAGGAAGGGAGAGGGAGGTAGGAAGTGAGAGGGGAGAGAGGGAAAGAGGAAAGAGAGGTATGAAGGGAGATGGAGGGAGAGAGTATGCATATATGAGGGAATGTTTGTTAGTGTGTTTGTGATTGTGAATGTGTATATATGTGTGTGAGGAAGTGTGTGTTCGTGTGTTATTTAGTGGATGTGTAACTGAAAGTTTTTGTGTAAAGGATGTATGTATGTATATTTGTGTTTATGCATGTATGTTTGTGTTTATGTATGTATGTTTGTGCTTAATGCATGTGTGTGTGCGCGCGCGTGCGTGTGTGCGTGAGTGCGTGCATGCGTGTGTGTGTGTGTGTGTGTGTGTGTGCCGGTATGTCTCACAACATAGTAATATGCATTGTTTATTTATGTAAGACAGACCTGTGTACCCTATTTGTGACTCTTTGAAAATAAAGTCCCCTCGTTCGTTCTATGTATGCATGTATTGATAGATCTGTGCATGCCCTTTTTCATAAACGTTTTCTTGTGGTCTTCCCTTTCCTATTTCCTCCAGTGTTTTGCCTAATAGGTCGCTCTTTGAAGTGTCTTCATATCTCAGGATGTGACCGTGTTATGAAATCTTCTCTTTGTTTTTATTACTGTAAGAAGTTTTTCGTTATCTGTAATATGTTCCAGAACATGTTCATCTAAGAGTGCATCACCCCAGCTGAAGTCTGTCGGTGGGTATTGAATGTTGTTGTCTTAAGATACCAACGAAACACGCAGGTAGATGGAGAAATTCTTACACAGGTGAATCGATCCACCTGTCTGGGAACAGTTACATCTGACGGAAGGCTCTTTTTGAAGAGATTAGAACATGAAAATAGTAGATACTACGAGGGTAAGTTAATAAGTAAGTCATAAATAGCTGTAGAAAAATAACTACCTATGATAACAACTTGAAACCACTTTATTTTTATACATACATTGTCCCTTTATTTCTCAACATAATTTCCACCAACATTGATGCACTTATCCCATCGTTTTATCAGTCCTCCCGACAGAAAAACAAAATTCCACATTTCACCTAGGATTCCACCCGGCTCTCCGGAAGGAAACCTTCGCATCCTTTCACTCGGCCAGCCGCTCCTCGCTCTAGGTTTCAATGTGGTTGTATTGTATCTGTTGTTAGTTTTCGCTTTTACAACAACCAAAAAAAGAAAAAACCGGACATACACTTGTCTAGGAACAGTCATAACATATGATGGAAGAAACTTTGAAGGGATTAGAACATGAATCTCCATGGCAAAAGTGGTCCTTTGTAACACAAGACACACACACACACAAACACACATGTGAATCGTGGCACAGACACAACACGGCATAGTGATAATGCATTACCAACACAAGATTTAAAATACTTGAAACCGATTCACTGTACTTCCAAGGTGGCCCCGACCACGTTAATGGAAAAGTGGAACTGAAAGGTAAACAACATAATGTAATTCCAATTTCAATCATAAATAGAAACTCTGCTTAAAGTTGACATGCAGAATGTACAGAAATTATATAACAACTGACAGCTCTGAAATGACTGTATTAGTGGATAACGCAAGAAAAATAGAAACTTCTTTCTGACTGCACTACACTACACTCTTCTACTGACAAACTGTGCCTGGCCACTGACTGCACTAAACTCTTCTACTGACAAACTGTGCCTGGCCACTGACTGCACTAAACTCTTCTACTGACAAACTGTGCCTGGTCACTGACTGCACTACACTTTTCTACTGACAAACTGTGCCTGGCCACTGACTGCACTAAACTCTTCTACTGACAAACTGTGCCTGGTCACTGACTGCACTACACTCTTCTACTGACAAACTGTGCCTGGTCACTGACTGCACTACACTCTTCTACTGACAAACTGTGCCTGGTCACTGACTGCACTACACTCTTCTACTGACAAACTGTGCCTGGTCACTGACTGAACTACACTCTTCTACTGACAAACTGTGCCTGGCCACTGACTGCACTAAACTCTTCTACTGACAAACTGTGCCTGGCCACTGACTGCACTACACTCTTCTACTGACAAACTGTGCCTGGTCACTGACTGCACTACATTCTTCTACTGACAAACTGTGCCTGGCCACTGACTGCACTAAACTCTTCTACTGACAAACTGTGCCTGGTCACTGACTGCACTACACTCTTCTACTGACAAACTGTGCCTGGTCACTGACTGCACTACACTCTTCTACTGACAAACTGTGCCTGGTCACTGACTGCACTACACTCTTCTACTGACAAACTGTGCCTGGTCACTGACTGCACTACACTCTTCTACTGACAAACTGTGCCTGGTCACTGACTGCACTACACTCTTCTACTGACAAACTGTGCCTGGCCACTGACTGCACTAAACTCTTCTACTGACAAACTGTGCCTGGTCACTGACTGCACTAAACTCTTCTACTGACAAACTGTGCCTGGTCACTGACTGCACTACACTCTTCTACTGACAAACTGTGCCTGGCCACTGACTGCACTACACTCTTCTACTGACAAACTGTGCCTGGTCACTGACTGCACTACACTCTTCTACTGACAAGCTGTGCCTGGTCACTGACTGCACTAAACTCTTCTACTGACAAGCTGTGCCTGGTCACTGACTGCACTAAACTCTTCTACTGACAAGCTGTGCCTGGTCACTGACTGCACTAAACTCTTCTACTGACAAACTGTGCCTGGTCACTGACTGCACTACACTCTTCTACTGACAAACTGTGCCTGGTCACTGACTGCACTACACTCTTCTACTGACAAACTGTGCCTGGTCACTGACTGCACTACACTCTTCTACTGACAAACTGTGCCTGGTCACTGACTGCACTAAACTCTTCTACTGACAAACTGTGCCTGGTCACTGACTGCACTAAACTCTTCTACTGACAAACTGTGCCTGGTCACTGACTGCACTAAACTCTTCTACTGACAAACTGTGCCTGGTCACTGACTGCACTAAACTCTTCTACTGACAAACTGTGCCTGGTCACTGACTGCACTAAACTCTTCTACTGACAAACTGTGCCTGGTCACTGACTGCACTAAACTCTTCTACTGACAAACTGTGCCTGGTCACTGACTGCACTAAACTCTTCTACTGACAAACTGTGCCTGGTCACTGACTGCACTAAACTCTTCTACTGACAAACTGTGCCTGGTCACTGACTGCACTAAACTCTTCTACTGACAAGCTGTGTCTGGTCACTGACTGCACTAAACTCTTCTACTGACATGCTGTGTCTGGTCACTGACTGCACTAAACTTTTCTACTGACATGCTGTGCCTGGTCACTGACTGCACTAAACTCTTCTACTAACAAACTGTGCCTGGTCACTGACTGCACTAAACTCTTCTACTGACAAACTGTGCCTGGCCACTGACTGCACTCAACTCTTCTACTGACAAACTGTGCCTGGTCACTGACTGCACTAAACTCTTCTACTGACAAACTGTGCCTGGTTACTGACTGCACTAAACTCTTCTACTGACAAACTGTGTCTGGTCACTGACTGCACTAAACTCTTCTACTGACAAACTGTGCCTGGTCACTGACTGCACTAAACTCTTCTACTGACAAACTGTGCCTGGTCACTGACTGCACTAAACTCTTCTACTGACAAACTGTGCCTGGTCACTTAAATGAAGTTTCGGTGTTTGCCGCTTACTAGCATGGCACATAAAGATGATGATACATAAAGAGTATGGTAGAATGTAGTTGGTTAATACCATATTTGTTTGTGTTCATTACTGTAAGCTTCACAGGACCAACAAGTAAAAGCACAACACATAAGACAGCAAACACTTCTATAGAGGCATCTTCTAGGACTAATGGGCACAGGACCAACAAGATCGTGTGAAACTAGAAAGCTTATCATCAATTTTCAAGACAAGATCAGGTGGTAATCGTGTAGTAATATTTTTAGATAGAGAACATTACACAGAAATAAATCTCACGCGATACTAGAGTCTTGGATAAGGTCTTTGTTCTGGTCTCAATCATGTCATATGGCCAGGGCATCTAGGCATTTATATCACTGCATTCCTATTACTCTGTTCCCATAAATTTTGTTAGATGTCATAAAATTATCACGATTATATCTCACTATCACATGCCCACAAATTTAAACTGCATGGGCATATCATAAACCAGTGACGTCGTAGAGCTATTGCCACTGTCCACCAATACACACACACAGGCATAGACACAGGCACACGGACACACATACACGCACAGGGACACGCGCACACACACACCCGTACGCACGCACGCATGCACACACGCACACACACACGCACGCGCACACACATATGCACATATATGCGCGCGCACACGCTACGCGCACACTCACATACACACGAACACACACACACACTCACACACACACACAACACACACACACTCACACAAACACATGCAAGCATATACATATTCGTAGACACACACGCACATACATACTAACACACAAACGCTAACATACAATCACTCACACACACACACACACACACATAAACATACGCAGACACACACGCACATACACATGAACAAACAAACGCTCACACACATTCACACACACACATACAAACACACACACACACACACACACACTTCAGCTACAGTTGTGTAGTGGTTAGACGCTCTCCTTTCGGCCCAATTGTTAATGGTTGGAATCCACATTGAGGCGGGTTGTAACAATGGATGTGAGCTGTCAGGTCCAGCCAGCCTAAAATAGTTACCTGGACATGTGTTGGCAAATAAAGGCTGCCGGCCTTGTATTGACCACATCACCGACCGAGTGGCGATTAAATCATAAATATACCGTTATAGCACCATCAGCCCAATGGTTCTGACGATGTGTGAGAGGTTCTTTTTGTTTCTTACCATCACACGCAAGCATCAGCCGCCCACCCACCTACCACACACACACACACACTAGATTGCCCGCACTATGTCTCTCTCTCTCTCTCTTTCTCTCTCTCTCTCCCTCTCCACCTCCCCCCCGCTCTCTCTCTCTCTCTCTCTCTCTCTCTCTCTCTCTCTCTCTCTCTCTCTCTCTCTCTCACACACACACACATCCACATGCATATACATATACACACAAAGATACCAGGAAGTTATCTGAAACTTGTGATCTATATTACATTTCAGTCTGGCGTGTCATGTTCAAGAGGAAGACCACGTCAATGATGGAGTGATTGTATCAACAACAACCTTAAAGAAATGAATACCAGTTTACAAAAAGCATTAGAAACAGCGCATAAAAAAACTTTTCAGTGAACTAAATGGAGGGGGTGGGAGGTTTAAAGGGCGAGGGGATTAGACTTCATTACACCGGGATCCCATATGGCTCGGTCTATTTCCATATGACGGCTTGCCGAAAGCGCCCGCACAAAGCACAAACTCCATAGCTCCAGCGAAGATCCCCAGGAATCTCCGAGAAATCTTCACTCGTGAACCGAATGACGGAACCCGAAATCGAACCCACAACCTTCGGAGATGAGGCAGACAGCTTAACCACTTGGCCACGGAGCCCTCCTTATATGTAGGAAGATAAGAAGAAGGGAAGGAGGAGAAATGTCATGTTTGCAATCTAAAAACTGCCACCGGATCTTGCCGTGAAGGTTAATGGGAAGCATAATTTTTCATATGATTAGGATGGTCTTGTGCCGCCTTTATTCTGTATGAAGCTTTTGTCGAAGGTGTTGCTGCTTTATTTGTTGTACTGAAATAATATTTTAGAGATTCATCCAGCTCTGTAATACAGTCTGCTCCTTCGTTGCCGAGATACGTTGCCTTGAGCTGATAACCACTGAACCGTACTTTCAATGTTTCACAGTTCGATGAAGATGGTATCTGAACCAAATGAATCATTTTGTTTTCTCATATGCACATTTTATGCATAAAAGATTGGTTGGTTAGTTATTTAGTTAGTTAGCCAGCTAGCTAGTTTGTTAGTTAGTTAGTAAGCTAGCTAGTTAGCCAGCTAGCTAGCTATTTTAGTTAGTTAGTCAGTCAGTCAGTCAGTCAGTCAGTCAGTCAGTCAGTCAGTCAGTCAGTCAGTCAGTCAGTTAGTCAGTCAGTCAGTCAGTCAGTCAGTCAGTCAGTCAGTTAGTAAGTTATTTAGTTAGTTATTTAGTTAGCACCTTTAATATATGGGATTTGCGGTGGCCCAGTGGCTATCACAATTGCTGGCCGACCCAGAGGTCGCCAGTTCGAGTCTCCATCCAGGTGCATTTTTTTTCTGGTATAGAGGTTACACGACTTTCTTCGTAATCCCGTGAGTAACGTGACGTGCGCGAGAATCGATAGCAGTTCTCTCCGCGTCAATAACTTTCGGGGTATGTGAGCCGGTCGCTCAGAAAGCAATGGCACACTACTGCGCGTAATCTTGCCAAGAAATCAACAATCAGCTGAAAGATGTTGATGTTGACAGCGATGTCCTGTAAAGGATATGCGAAATAAAACACTGTATATATGCTATGAGTAATGCTAAATAATTCCACAAAACTTTGGCAACAGCGAAAATTTGGCAAAAAACGACATAAAAGAACAGACATGGAATCAGGAATAATAGGATGTTTGGACAAAGTTTTAGAACAATATTTCTTTAACTCTTATATTCGGTTTACTTGTTTGTCTCCCCTTCTGTAATACTGCAGGATCAACGGCGAAGGTGTTACGGTCACAATTTGTAATCCCGCAAACAGAGTTCGAAACACAGTTGCGGGCGATTTGGAAGCAGACCGCATTGCTTTAGTTTTCATGCAATGGTATGAGTGCCGGTCGTTCAGTAAGCAATGGCAAACTACTGAACGTAAACTTGCCAAGAAATCACAAACAGCTAAAAATAACTGGGGTTGACTGCGACGTCATATGCAGGATATGAAACTAACGTTTTTGTAATATTTCCTGTCCGTTTTTGCAAAAGATAAATACAGTAATGGACCGTTTTAAACAACTTGAGGTGTTTTGGGTACGAACGAACGGGTACGAGGTACGAACGGGTATATGTTTCTAGCTCATTACTTTTGCACTAATCAGCGAAAGGCACAGGAAAATCACCGGAGTACATCTCTAGTGCACACTAATTAGAAAACTGGAATAAAGTTGAAAATATAGCGACAATGGGTAAACTTGATGGGAACATGGCAAACGGGGTACAAACAGGATAAAATGATTGTAAGGATTATCCAGATTGTCAACATCCCATAATGCAATCCTATTATGAAATATTGGTGATCATCTGTGATGGCAAACCATGAGCGCCCAAGCCAAAGGGTGTGGCACTTAACGACGCTGAGTTTCCAACAGAGATGCACTGCGTCCAACTCCCTCCATTAAACTCCCTTCATCAAACTCCCTTCATCAAACTCCCTTCATCAAACTCCCTCCATCATACTCCCTCCATCATACTCCCTCCATCATACTCCCTCCATCATACTCCCTCCATCATACTCCCTCCATCATACTCCCTCCATCATACTCCCTCCATCATATTCCCTCCATCATACTCCTTCCATCATACTCCTTCCATCATACTCCCTCCATCATACTCCTTCCATCATACTCCCTCCATCATACTCCTTCCATCATACTCCCTCCATCATACTCCCTCCATCATATTCCCTCCATCATACTCCCTCCATCATACTCCGTCCATCATACTCCCTCCATCATATTCCCCCCATCATACTCCTTCCATCATACTCCCTCCATCATATTCCTTCCATCATACTCCCTCCATCATACTCCCTCCATCATACTCCTTCCATCATACTCCCTCCATCATATTTCCTCCATCATACTCCTTCCATCATACTCCCTCCATCATATTCCCTCCATCATATTCCCTCCATCATACCCCCTCCATCATACTCCCTCCATCATACTCCCTTCATCATACTCTCTCCATCATATTCCTTTCATCATACTCCCTCCATCATACTCCCTCCATCATACTCCCTCCATCATACTCCCTCCATCATACTCCTTCCATCATACTCCTTCCATCATACTCCCTCCATCATACTCCCTCCATCATACTCCCTCCATCATACTCCCTCCATCATACTCCCTCCATCATACTCCCTCCATCATACTCCCTCCATCATACTCCCTCCATCATACTCCCTCCATCATACTCCCTCCATCATACTCCTTCCATCATACTCCCTCCATCATACTCGTTCCATCATACTCCTTCCATCATACTCCCTCCATCATACTCCCTCCATCATACTCCCTCCATCATACTCCCTCCATCATACTCCCTCCATCATACTCCTTCGACCTAACCCACTCCACCTAACTACATCCATGTAATTTACCCCATTTAACTCCTTGAAACCTCCGTCATTGTTACCGGACCACACTCTTAGCAACCAAGCGAAATAACCACTATACCACGTCTGCTCCAACAAGGATGGTGCTAGACGTAAACAGAGACCACTGGTCGCAGGGGTGAATCCACAGTCACAACTCGAGGTGAATGAAACAGAGACAACTGGTCGCAGGCAGTGAATCAGTCTCAACTCGAGGTGAATACAACAGAGACCACTGGTCGCAGGCAGTGAATCAAACAATCGCAACTCGAGGTGAATGAAACGGAACAGAGTGAAATGAAGCACAGAAAAACTCAGTCTCTGACTGACGCCCTCAAGTGCTGTGCGTCTCCTCCCACAAAATAACGCAATGAATACAGGGTTGCGCGCCTTTAAGACCAAAATTGGTTTCAATTTTCACTCGTTATTTTATCTCTTATCTCAGTTCAGCTCTAGTTGTCTTTACTTTCTTCTGACAGCTTGAGCAACCATGAATAAAATTGGGGCGATTAACGAACTTTTGATTCGTCTATCGCTTGGAGCATTTCACACTTGTAAGTAATTGAAGCTGAATAATGCTTTGGTATTTGTGGCTTCTTCATAGATATATCTAATCTATTTTCAGCGGGAATCCCTGTGGCCAAATGGTTACGCCGCTTTTCCAACGCTATGCAGTGCGGGTTCGATTCCTGACTACCGAAAGCGTCCCACAAAGCATGAACTCCGTAGCTCCAGCGTCAACCCCGAGGAGTCTCCGAGAAAACTGCACTGGTGAACCGAACGAGGTAGGCCAAGCACAGTTTTCTCAAAGACTCCCGGGGGTCGTCGCTGGAGCTACAGAGTTCGTGTTTTGTGGGACGCTGTCGGTAAGTCGCCCCGCGGTAAGGGACCGAGTCATATGGGGTGCAATGAAGTCCATCCTCTTGCGCTCTAAAACAATTTTCTTCATTTTCAGCTTAGTAATTCTCTTTCCACATATCTTTCTTTCGCATGATCTTTTATTTAGTGTTTTATTTTTTCTCGCTTGTATGGTTTATTATTAATTCCGTCTTCCATTCATTTGTAGTTGTTATGTTTGCATTGTTTATTAGTCTGAGTTCTGGACCATAAGAGGTTTACTTGGCCGTGCAACTGTATGCGCTTGCGTTTAAACTTCCAGAGCGGATTAGCCGGTTCGACCTCTACATCGGTCAGTTGACTTCTCGTTCAGAAAGCAATGGCAATGACTTCTCGTCCTTGACTTGGTGACGTAAATTACATGTACCTCTAAGCAGTAGTGGGTTCACCTGACGGCGAGGGATTCTGCTAATAAGGAAAGCTATTCCACAAGCAAACATCAGCCCAGTGCACTAGAAGTGGTAGAACTTGCATGGACTACACTTGAGATCAAAGCAAGCAAACGTTAAAACAAATGTGCACCAAACCCATCATTTGTATATTTTCTATAATTTGAATGAAGGTTTCTACCCGCATGAGAACTTACAGTTCTACACAACAACAATTACAGAAAACCACAAGCAGTCAACCCCAATCAAACCTTTCATATAAATGTTGACAATTATAGCGGATCTGCCTTTTCGTTCTTAGAAATACATCCTAACACTGTCATCTACTGCTTGTAGTACCTTGCCATGTAGGGTAGGATGGGAAAAGGGGGAGGCGGGGGGGGGGGGGGAGGGGGGGGGGGGGGAATTGAGCTTTGGGAATTGTTTGATTTTGTTTGTTTGTTTGTGTGTTTGTTTGTGTGTTTGTTTGTGTGTTTGTTTGTGTGTTTGTTTGTGTGTTTGTTTGTGTGTTTGTTTGTGTGTTTGTTTGTGTGTTTGTTTGTGTGTTTGTTTGTGCGTTTGTTTGTGTGTTTGTTTGTGTGTTTGTTTGTGTGTTTGTTTGTGTGTTTGTTTGTGTGTTTGTTTGTGTGTTTGTTTGTGTGTTTGTTTGTGTGTTTGTTTGTGTGTTTGTTTGTGTGTTTGTTTGTGTGTTTGTGTGTTTGTGTGTTTGTGTGTTTGTTTGTTTGTTTGTTTGTGGGTGGGTGGGTGGGTGGGTGGTGGGTGGCGTGCGTGCGTGCGTGCGTGCGTGGTTGGTTGGTTGGTTGGTGTGTGGGTGGGTGGGTGGGTGGGTGGGTGGTTGGTTGGTTGGTTGGTTGGTTGGTTGGTTGGTTGGTTGGTTGGTTGGTTGGTTGGTTGGTTTTTGCTTTTGTGTTTGTCTGTTTTTTGTGTTGTTGTTGTTGTTGTTTTTTTTTTTTTTTTGCTTTCTTGCGCTCGCTCGCTTTCAACTCAATCGTAGTCCATACTTCTAGTAGTTCTTTTGCATATCTTTTTACGGGACATCTCTGTCAACACCAGCATTTTACTGCTGTTGTTGATGTCTTGGTAAATTTACGGTCAGTAGTTTACAATTGCTTTCTGAACGACCGGCTCCCATACCAAATTCGTTAAAACTTAGCGCATCGCGGTCTGCTGCCAAATCACGCGCAGCTGTGTTTCGAACGTGGGTAAGCGGTATTATGAATCGCGTCCGTAATTCCTTGGCCACGGAGACGGCACTACTTCTAGTAGTGCTGGACTGAATTTTGCATATGGATTAGCTTTCCCTATTAACAGTGCCTCTCGCTATCAGGTGAACCCACTACGACTTCAGAGGTACTTGTAATTTACGTCGGGGGGGGGGGGGATGCGTGGTTTCTAGGTATGGTGTCCGCCTCGAGTGCTGGAGGTCCCGGGTTCAGGCCCCGGTGAGGACGGGATTTATTTAAAAAATCCACCTGGACTTCCAGTAATAAAATGTCCCCTGGTCTCTGGGTAGTGAGATCGGACGCCCGTGTGTATTGTTGCGCACGTACAAAATCCCTTGGCAGTTGGAAATCGAAAAAGAGTAGCCTAACGGCGCTGCCAGGGCAAAATTTCTAGTTAAAAATATACCCAAAACATTTCAGGATCCTCGCTGGTGCTACGGAGTTCGCGCACTGAGCTGAGTTTCTCCAGACTCAGGTTTGAGTTAGGAGGAGAACGGAGCACTTATGGGTTGCACCCGTGTGTCGTGATGTTGATCCATCGACTAAATTAAACTAAACTTGTAATTTACGTCTCCAAGTCAAAGACGAGAGGGCCACATTTTAGTCCAACTGTCCAGTGTAGGGGTTTAACCCCCTTATCTCGGCATCTGCACACCGGAATTTTAAAAATTCGCGTTCTTATCCATTTGGCCATGCTGACCTCTGCTTGAGGAATTAAGGCTGCTTGGCTAATGCAGTCGCCGCAAACTGTGTAGGTTGGGGTTTTCTTTTTTTTTTGCCCGACAGAAAAAAACTCCAAACCACAGAGATTCGAACCCGGATCTCCCGATGGACGACCAGACATTATTAGACACTCGGCCAGCCACTCGTCATCCTAACACTGTCGGTGGACAATCCCAGGCCCTTTGTTTTGGCTTGCAGGTGCTCATATATCAGTCACATAGCCGTTAATACGAGGGGAGGTCAATAAGTAAGACACAAATGGCTGCAGAAAAATAACCAAATATGATAAAGACTTGAACCAGTTTATTTTTATACATACATTATCCCTTTACTACGCAACATAATTCCCACCAACATTGATGGACTTATCCCTTCGTTTTATCAGTCCTCCCAAATCGGCTGCGTGGAACTGCGCGCTATGTTTTCTAAACCACGTTTTCACTTCACATTCAACTTCGTCATTTGCGAAATATCTCCCGCCAAGGTGGGTTTTCAGTGGACTAAAAAGGTGGAAATCGCTAGAGGCTACGTCGGGGCTGTAAGGTGGATGTTCGAGAACTTCCCACCTTAATTGGTTAATTTTCTCCTGAGTTAATAGAGCTGTATGTGGTCTGGCATTGTCATGAAGAAGCAACACTCCTCTAGTCAACAGTCCTGGACGCTTTCTTCGAATCGCATCATGAAGCATCGATAGAACTTCACAGTACGATTCAGTATTCACATTGTCACCTTTCTTCTTGACAGTGGTTAAAAGCGCTCCTTGACAATCCCAGAACACTGTCAGCATAACCTTCCCTGCTGATGGTGTAACCTTGAATTTGTGGACACAAGGCGAAGAAGGATGCTTCCATTGATTTGAAGCACGCTTAGTTTCTGGCTAGTAGTCATGTTTTTTAGCAAGATGAAAAACATTCTGACCAATAAAAAGATGTCAATTGAAACGAGAAAAAGAGTGTTGAGGGGATACCTAGAGCCTGTTCTTTTGTGTGGATGTGAAACTTGGACAATGTGCAGTCAAGCTGAAAAACATCTGATGGCTGCAGAAATGTAGTTTCTGAGGAAAATGCAAAGAATACCATGGACAGACAGAAAAACCAATGACCAAGTACTACAGGAGACAAATGAACATCGTAAACTGATTAGAGAAATTAGACGTAGACAGTCACATTTTTTTGGACATGTTATGAGAAGAAATGGATTGGAGAACTTAGTTACAACTGGCAAGATCGAAGGGAACAGGAAGACCGAGAGGAAAATACCTGGATAGCTTGGCGAAATGGCATGGATGAGGCAGGAACACTGAGCTGACCCACGACGCTGGTGATCGAGTGAAATGGCGAGTCATGACCGTCCACGCTTTCCGGCACGGCACATGATTGATTGAGTGATGCACCTACGATTCGTCCCCAGTAACAATCCTGTTCAGCATGTCTTCTCATTCATCTTCGTATCGACAGAGATGATGCAAGGACAGACCAAATCGGTTCGTTTTGTGTTCCTCCTTCAATTGTCTGGATACCCACCTTGAGCACACTTTCTTAAATTTCAATCTATCGTGCATTATGCTGTATGCTGAACCATGTGAGCACCCTATTGCAGATGCCACAGAGTCTGTCGTTACTCGCCTGTCACCTCTAATCATCTCCTCAGCTGCACGGATTCTTCTGTTGCAATCTCAACAGGACGACCAGATCGGATTTCATCAACAATTTTAGAGCATCCTTGAGAAAATCTTTCTACCCAGCTATGTACCGCTTTACGGGACAAACATTTGTCAGCATAAACAGGAAGCATTTCCTTATGAATGCCCTTTGCAGGCAGTCCTTTTGCCCACACACAAAAAACAAAAATAGCACAACAGCACGTTGCTCTTTGGTTGTACACTCCGTAAGTAAAGTCTCCATTTTGTTTATGCGCTGCGCATGCGCATAAGACACCTAGCGCCACCCAACGTACGGGAATAAAAAGTTAGATGTTGCTGACACCTAAAGACACCTGTAGAAAACATCAACTACATTTATCTGCCATCCCACAGAGCTGTGTGACGTACTTATTGACTCGCCCTCGTAACTTACGTGTTTTATTCAAATGCATGTATACTGTTATACACACAGGTTCCTTAAGTACACTTTAAAAGTTAGCTGCATATCCTTTACGGGACGTCTCAGTCAAACCCCAGCATATTTTGGCTGTTTCTGACTTACTCGGTAATATTTACTTTCAGTAGTCAGCGATTGGTTTCTAAACTATCGAAGCCTAATACTATAGAAATGAACGCAAAGTGGTCTGTTTACCACACTAAGTAGCTATTATACCTTATGGTTCCATTCCCATCTGGCTGCTTTAGATTACAGCTGGATCAATAAAAGCATGATTATAATCCACTTCAGGGAGACACACTTGTGATTATAGTTGATTGGTCGGGGAATCCTCTGAACAGTTGAGATTTAACCCGATGCATTGGTGTTCAGGTGCTCTAAACATGGAAAAGGCTTGCATCTATCGTAGAGAGGTTGGACTAGTCTTCCGATCCGGCATCACAACAGAATTTCCACGTGATTATATTGTAGAGCTCTCCTTCCCAGCGTCTCGGAAGCAAACGGTGTGCAATGTCGGTACGGGTATTCACATCCGTGGAGATGTATATTATTATGTATCCAGATCGTGATGCAGCACTGCACATATCGGTTCGCTGGATTTAGGTCTAAGTCGTTACAGTTTTCATTGCTGGATTTATGTATAAAAGGTTTAAGTCGTTACAGTTTTCATTGCTGGTTTTATGTATAAAAAGGTTTAAGTCGTTACAGTTTTCATTGCTGGATTTATGTATAAAAGGTTTAAGTCGTTACAGTTTTCATTGCTGGTTTTATGTATAAAAAGATTTAAGTCGTTACAGTTTTCATTGCTGGTTTTATGTATAAAAAGGTTTAAGTCGTTACAGTTTTCATTGCTGGTTTTATGTATAAAAAGATTTAAGTCGTTACAGTTTTCATTGCTGGTTTTATGTATAAAAAAGGTCTAAGTCGTGACAGTTTTCATTGCTGGTTTTATGTATAAAAAAGGTCTAAGTCGTAACAGTTTTAATTGCTGGTTTTATGTATAAAAATGTCTAAGTCGTTACAGTTTTCATTGCTGATTTTATGTATAAAAAAGGTCTAAGTCGTTACAGTTTTCATTGCTGGTTTTATGTATAACGAGGTCTAAGTCGTTACAGTTTTCATTGCTGGTTTTATGTATAAAACAAAGGTTTAAAAGGCAAGATGATCGACTCCACTGCCCTAGATCTTATTCATTATGGCTCGGTCTATTTCCACAGTGCAGCCTGCCGAAAGCGTTGCATAGATTACGAACTCCGTAGCTCAAGCGACGACCCTCAGGAGTCTCTGCGAAAATTGCACCCGTGAACCAACTGATGTAGCCCGGAATAGAAACCACAACCTTCGGAGCGCGACGTGTAATTACTTCGCCACGGAGTCTCCTGATGTCGTGTATTTTATTTACACCTGACTCCAATGAGTCCGGAGAGTGATCATTTGTAAAAGACAAGTAAATGACCCTTGTACATGCCTTATGGCGCGCTATGTATATGGTGCTAGACCCATATTTATAAAGGTCAATCGGCGCCTGATGCGTGATGTGGACTGTATCGTCCCGGCCGCCTTTACTTCCATTTGGAACAACTCTCTGGATTATCCTATGGTCTTGCCTAGTTGAAGGTTTACCATGTACCTCTCAAACAACTCACTGGGTTATCCCCTGGGCTTGTCTAGTTGAAGGTGTACCATGTAGCTCTCAAACAACTCACTGGGTTATCCCCTGGGCTTGTCTAGTTGAAGGTGTACCATGTACCTCTCAAACAACTCACTGGGTTATCCCCTGGGCTTGTCTAGTTGAAGGTGTACCATGTAGCTCTCAAACAACTCACTGGGTTATCCCCTGGGCTTGTCTAGTTGAAGGTGTACCATGTACCTCTCAAACAACTCACTGGGTTATCCCCTGGGCTTGTCTAGTTGAAGGTGTACCATGTACCTCTCAAACAACACGATAGATATTAATAGTTAGGAAAACCTTGGGGACATTGTCATAGCAGGATAAATACATTGACATTTGGGGAGTTAAGGCCACCTGGCTAGTGCAGTTGCCGCGAACTGTGCAGGTTAGATCTTTCTTTTTTTCTCCCCTACAGAAAAAATCCAAACCTTACGGGGGATTCAAACCCGTATCTCCCGATGGACAACCCGGCATTCTTAGCCACTCGGCCAGCAGCTCTTCATCCTAACACTGTTGGGTGATATTGCAGATTGATCGGCACTCATAGAAGGACGTGAAAAAAGTGAAAAGTACAGGGCTGACTAGACAATATAACTATTCAAAGTTATAGCGGCCATGTCGGGATTTGAACCTACCCCCTCCAACTTTGTTTTCGAGTTAGAAGTTTTAACTTAAGTGTTAAATCAGTAAGACTGTTATGGGTCAGACACATGAAGAAAAACTATAGGAAGTATTAATAAACTATAAACATTAATTAATTAGTGCCTGCGCAGAGTTGTGAGAATAAAATCACCAAATGAGGAACTCATGCAGAGGATTAAACAAATCCCCGTCAACCAAGAGATAAAGAAAAGACAATGGCCCTCGATAGGTCATAAAGGGACAAAACCTTATGAGAATATAACTAGACACGATCTTGTTTTGAATCCACAAGGCAAAAGAAAAAACAAAACCACTTGAGGAAGAGAATTACAGACAGAGATGAATATTGGGAGGACATGGAGGGAGCTGCAGAGGGTAGCAAAAAATAGGAAGGCTTGGTGTGGTTTGCTTGGAGATCTATACTCCCAATGGGATGTAAAGGAGAAAAGAAGAAGAAGCAGCAGCAGTAGAAGCATCCACATGAGGGTGCACCACGCTGAAAAAAAAAAACTAGTGTACTGCAACGAATGCCCAGCTTGAACTCTATCACCCTACCATATCACAGCTAAATACCCAAATTCAGCCTTGTCAAGTCTCATAGCAAGACAAATCCAAACCCTATCTACACAACTAATCAGGTCTTGCGCTTCGATAAAACCACATGAAGGAATACTAAAAATACCAAGTCAGAAATTTTATCAATTTTCTCTGGCTGTCTTTAAAGTGTCATAAAGTGCCAGCTTCAAAGACAACTTGAAAATGTATCACATTTATAAAAAATAAAAACAGCTAATATTTTCGAGAACATTAACTTTGCGAAAGGGTGCGTTCACCGTATAATAATAAATTGATTAGTTTCCAAATGAACAATTTCGTTTACTATGGCTGCGGGCGGAGAATTAAATTACAGCTGAAAATAAAGTGAATGTTAACTAGAAGTGAAATATTAATCTTAAAAGATTGTAAATCTCTCTCATATTTAAATTGTTCTGTGCTGTATACATTTCACAATCATTGCAGAAACAAAATTTCCTGCACACAATCATCATCATCAAGTGCCTTGCTAGCTGGCGTAAGCGTTCAATGTCTCTCCACAGATCTCGGGCTTTCGTGTTCTGGACCAACTCTGATGATCATATTCCCCAATGCTACCGTCTTAGTCCATGCGGTATAATTTTCCCTGTTCTGTCTCTGCCTCTCTTCCCCTTGATCGTTCCAGTCGTCATGATGTTCTCCAATGCCTCTCTTCTCATCACATCAGCGAAGAAATCTGTTTTTCTCATTCTTATTGTTGAAAATTATGTTATATTTTCATTAGCTTCTTTCATGAAGTCGTTGCTACTTACTTTTGACAGTCCAAGGAATTCGCAACATTCATCACAGGAACCACATCTCTGTTGCCTCCAGGTTCTGCATAATTTGATCACTTACATTCCAAGATTCACTGCCATACAGCAAAACAGGTTCTATGTAACATTTCAGCACTCTCCTATATTCAATGATAGCGACTTATTTCATAAAATACCTCTCATTTTCTGAAATACAGTATTTGCTTGTCCTATTCTGTTCTTAATCTCTCTTGCGCATCTTCCTGCTGATGTTATAATTGCCCCTAGGTAATTAAAATTATCCACTTGGTTAAGCAGTTTCCCTTCTATTTCCATGTCACATTTTGATGTCACCATTTTCTCAGATACTATGACATTCTACAGGTTATGAACACGCAAAGACATGACTCATACACAGCGTCATACACCGCGTCATATACAGCGTCACGTCTCGGATTCTGAAACACTTTGGCCACATGAAACGCCTCAATGACATGGACAGATCAGTGATTGATGGCGTGATTTCTGGCAGGAGAGGCAGGGGTAGACCTGCGCGGGGATGGATTCAAGACATCGAAAAATCTTGGGCATTCTTCTCCTTCTTCGTTCATCCGGAGAGTTTTTTTTTTTTTTTTTTTTTTTTTGGGGGGGGGGGGGGGGAAACCGCGGTTGCGTGGTGCCTGTTTGCAGCAGAGCTGCGATACTGCGCCTTTAGGCCGACATATCCGACTTCTACGGGCATTTGTTGGCCGGGTTAACCTTTCCGGGTATCTTAGCATCAGGGAGCATGAAGCAGGGGAAATGGCCAGCAATCCACAAACTTCCCAGCGGGCCGTGGTGAGTGCGACGTTCCGCAGTGGAAGTGCTACATGATGATGATGATGATGATGATGATGATGATGATGATGATGATGATGATGATGATGATGATGATGATGATGATGATGATGAATTGTATGCATTATTTTAAATATCGTTGCATTTATCACCATCGAGTGCCGTGTGTATTGTCATAGTATCATCTTTATATCGCTCTCAGTATGTTCAGATCTTGTAGAATATTAATATGTTGTTTCTCATATGTTCGGGGCCTGGAGAAAGTCATTATTTTGTGACTTGTATGTTCAGAACCAGTCGAATATCAGTAAATTGTTTCTTGTATATTCAGATCCTGCAAAAAAATCAGTATTTTGTTTCTTGTATGTTCTAAACCAGTAGAATATCAATATTTTGTTTCTCGTATGTTCACAACACGTAGATTATCAGTACTTTGTTGTTGTTTTTTTAATCCTTTATAGCTGCTTAACTCATTGTATACTTTGCGCCGCTAGAAGTGGCTTATAAATTGCTTGGCCTTTTCTCTTCTTATAGCCAACACCGTGTTTCGTTGTTAAATTCATGTGTGTCCACAACCTTCTGTCTCGTGTTTTTTTTTATATATATATATATATCCTTTACAGGACATCGCTGTCAACATCAGCATCTGTCAGCTGTATGTTGATTTCTTTGCAAGATTACGCTCAGTAGTTTGCCATTGCTTTCTGAGCGGCCGGCTCACATACCCCGTAAGTTACCGACGCGATTCGAACCACTGCTGATTCTCACCGTCGTCACGTTACTTACGAGAGTATACGAGATTACGGAGAAAAGTCGCTAATCTCTAGGCCAGGAAGCGGGCTCTGTCTCGTGTACTGCCAATTATTTCTTATAACGATGTACCTCCATGCCGTGATGTCAAACTGCCCAGCATCTTTTCTCTTGATCTTTTCCTGCCTTTCCTGCTCTCCAAATTGTCCGTTGTGTCCACATACTCCACCTTTGCCCTTCTCATGACATGCCCAAAGAATGAAGCTGTTTCTTCTGATGCCAGTAACCCTCTCTCTTTACAAGTGAAATGTTTCAGGATATCTTCATTACTTTTTCTATTCATCCAGGATGTTCTCATCTTTCTTCTATAGAACCACGTCTGCGCAGCGTCCAGATCATTTCTGACCTGTCTACTAAGTGTCAGTTATCCTCATCCTTACATCAGGACTGGCACAATATAGCTCTTAATAACTCTTCTCCTCATCCTAAGTGACAAAGATACGTTGCATAGTATAGTCTTCATCTTGTTAAATGCTGCTCTTGTTTAGGCTATTCTACATGTACTTTCCTGAATACATCTTCCACCTGCTGTTATTATCGCAGCACATACTCAAATACATGAAGTTTCTTCAGACTAGTTCCATACACTTTGATGCTGCACTCAGGAAGACATTTTCTCCACGTAATTATCGTTACTAAGAAGCATGAAACTCATGCCACCTGTGGCACATGTTGTTGTTGCTTCTGACCGAACGAGGCAGTTCTAGTACCCCTCTTGATGTTGTTCATATTAAATAAATTGTTGCAAGAACTTCTCTGCAACATCTAAGTTAAAAATGTCCCGATTCTTATTTCTTTTCTTTTTTTTTAACCAAAAAAAAAAAACACAATTCGTCCGCTGGTGATGCGCCGTAGGTTCTCGCTACTGAGTAATCTCTTCATCGCCATGGTCAGTCTCCGCCTGCCATCTTGTGAACTCTAATTACTGTTTTTTAGAGAGCCCAGACATTGGAATTCTGTTTACCTTTACGTATATTATTACTTTTATCAGCGCAGTCTCAGCTTTGGTCGAGAATTGCATCGCTCTAGCGTCTACACTTCCCGTGCGCTGACGACAGAGTAGTAGTTTCACTTCACACATCGGTGAATTATACTTAAATGTTGACTTCTCGTTCAGAAAGCAATGGCAAGCTACTAAACGTACAATTGCCTAGAACAGTGGTTCTAAACTGGTGGAGAATTCCCCCCCCCCCCAGGTGGGAATTTTAGGGTTTCCGGGGGGGGGGGGGATGAAGACCATTTCAAGATCGCGTTAATACCAGAACCGATTACTTGATATTGTTTTTCCCTTCATTCTTTACAGTTAAGTACATCTCATCCTTCTAAAATTCATTTTATAAAGTAAGTAGACCCACAAATCATGTTTTATGTGGATGTCTAGACTTGTTTTAGTACATGCTATTAAAGTTACCTTCCATTTTTACGTATACTGTGTAGGGGTGGGGGGAATTTTAGATAGGAAATATGAAAGGGGGGGGGGGAATGACGTTCTGAAAATACGGTGAAGGGGGGCACGGCCCGAAAAAGGTTGAGAACCACTGGCCTAGAATATCACCCTGGGATTTATCGCAGCGAAATTCAAAGGACATGCAACATTGTAGTCTCAGCTCTATGAAGGAAAACTCCTATCTCCTAGTGACTGAGAATGGACAACATACAAGAGCCTAGTAAGCGCCGCTCAAGGAACCCAGTACCCGCGGGGATGTATGGTCAACTCTACACCTAAGCGGGAGTTGTAGAGCAATGGCTAGACGCTCTTCTGTTGATCGGGTAGCCTTAGGTTCGAACCCGCATAGATGCAGATTTTTAAAATTGACTTGGGCTGTCAGGTCGACGCAGTCTAAAATATGTACCAGGAAATGCCTTGGGAGTTAAGGTGGCAGGATGATATTGCCCATGTCACCCATCTTGTGCCGACTGCTCTATAAAACATATGGGTTTAGCACCATATTTGTGGTGCGCCTTTAGGCGTGAATGACGTTTACATGGCATAACCAGGACAAGAACACAGAACTGATCTCACAAGACTAATGATCGAGTGAGATAACGTATCAAGACCGCCCACACTTATCGGTATAATACATGGTATGGTGGCAATGAGTAGTTCCATCATTTACAAAAAAAAAAAAAAAAAAGGTTTTTCAAGATAACAAAACCTTTCAATCTTAAGTTATGATACTACTTCTGCTGCTGCAACTGGGTATTTTTTTTTTCAGTGACAGCCATCGGCGTTTCCTTGGTATTCAGGAAATGATGTAGACTAAATTCTCAGCGGAGCAACAACACACAGACATAAACAGATACATACTCAAATTATCGTTTGTTGCTTCTCTCGTATGTTTATTTCTAACTTAGTTCTCCAGAAAACACAGGGAAACTCAAACAGTTTTGACAGTTTTGGATTAACAAAGGGAGAGTAACAAACAACAAACCGGGGGTATTGTTTAACAACAAAGGGAGACTAAGAACAAAGAGATGGATGATAACAACAACTTAAGGGAAACAACAAAGGCAGGGTAACAACAAATTGAGAGTAACAACTACTGGAAAGAAACAACAAAGGGAGAGTAACAAGTAAGGGAGAACAACAAGAAAGGAGGCATGGAACTTGTAGGAACGGAACACAGATGAAATGCCCAAAGGAT
The DNA here is from genome assembly GCA_963921405.1 of Cepaea hortensis. NCBI lineage: Eukaryota > Metazoa > Mollusca > Gastropoda > Stylommatophora > Helicidae > Cepaea > Cepaea hortensis. The sequence goes on along the minus strand of OY992876.1, from coordinate 163,488,636 downwards.
GGTGCTTAATGTAACCAGGACAGGCAGAATAAGAAAGTAGTGAGAAGAGAAAACAAGTGGCGTAATATCAAGTGACTGACTTCCATCCATCCATCCATCAGCGTGGGCGGTCATGATTCGCCATTTCACTCGATCACAAGAGTCGTTCTTGTCTCGACCATGCCATGTGGTCAAGCCATCCAGTTATTTACTTCTTCCCCTTTTTCTATTCCCTTCGATCTTTCCAGTTGTCACCAAATTCTCTAACGTATTTCTTCTCATAACATGTCCAATATATATTGACTGTCTACGTCTAATTTCTCTAATCAGTTTACAATTTTCATTTGCTTCTTGTAGGGCTTGATTGTTGGTTTTTCTGTCTGCCCATGGTATTCTTTGCATTCTCCTCAGAAACCACATGTTCACAGCCATCAGATGTTTTTCAGCTTGATACCTTATTGTACACGCTTCACATACATACAACAGTACAGGCTCTATGTAGCACCTCAAAACTCTTTTTCTAATAGCAATTGACATCTTTTTATTGGTCAGTATGCTTTTCATCTTGCAAAAGGCTGACTTACATAGAAAAATTGCAAACAAAATAGTTCTTTTTGTCTACCTACCTCTCTCCCTGCCTGCCTGCCTGTCGGCCTATCCGTTCATCCATCCACCCACCTATCCATCCATCTATCTATCCATCCATCTGTGTGACAATGTCAGTCAGCTAGTGTTTCTGTCGTCTGGTCGATTCCTTCAATCTTCCCTCCATGCGTCTGTCTGTCTGTCTGTCTGTCTGTCTCTCTGTCTGTCTGTCTGTCTGTCTGTCTGTCTGCCTGCCTGCCTGCCTGCCCTGTCGGCCCGCCCGCCCGCCCGCCCGTCCGTCCGTCTGTCTGTCTGTCTGTCTGTAGGTAGATAGTTAGTTATGTATGTATGAATGCCCATGTGTCTGTGCATTTCTAAATCAGTCGCATACACGTCTTTCTCCTTCTCTATGGAATCCCAATACAAACAAGGACAATGTAATACCCTGCCAGGCATGAAGCCAGGAATTCAGATGTAAACAAGATATATCTAACAGACAAAACAGTGACAATCTGTAGACCAGACATCTATTCCTGGACGCCTGCCGAGCCGTGATCTTGGAGTGAAAGATCCTTCGACTCAACCAGGATGTGTGTGTTCTACAAGACCTTTCTATACGTCTTAAGGGAAACTGGACATATGGTGGTAAAGCCATATGTTTATGGAGCAATTTGCGCTCAAGGAACATAGTGCTGACTATTTCACCGGCAACCTTTGCTTCCCACGACATTGCCTGGTACCCATTTAAGACTGGGTCACCTGGGAACAGAATTACACCACGTGATGTTTTCAATGACCTGACCTGGAGGTAAGTATGGCTGAATGGATACGAGCGATCGCTCTTAAAACATCCGGTATGCTGATGCCGAGGTAGCGTGTTCAACCCCTACACGGTCAGTTGAACTATAATGTTGTCGTCTCGTCCTTGACTTCAGGGTGTAAATTACAAGTACCTCTGAAGTCAATGTGGCTTCGCCTGATGGCGAGGGATACTGATAATAGGGAAAGCTAATCCACACGCAACAATCAGACCCGTGTACTGGAAGTTGCTGCACGTCAATGGACTACGCCGGAGGTCAAAGTGAGCGAAAGCAAACAAAACAAAACAAACAACAATAACAATGACAATGAACAGAATTAGGCAACAGGCTTTCAACAAATGTCTAATACATCCCTTTTTTAACGTCACCAATTTAATTTCAGTCCCTCGATTTCTCAGTTATCAATCAATAAAGTGTCGCCTCCGCAATGATTGATTGCACTGAATCTCCAAAATGTTCTGTCTCTCTTCCAACGTTTGATATTATCCTCTCGTTGCCTTACCTTTTCTCTGTGTATTTGTGTACAGACAAAAACATCTTTTTCTCATGTGTATGCGTTTAAGAGAATTCAAAATCTTTTTCTCTACTTAAACAAAATCAAAATAACGTCTACGGACAAAGTACATTACAATCAAAGATCACAATTAACAATGAAGAAATTGAAAGTGTCACAAACTTTGGAATATCTTGCTCCAAAATCAACAAATTGGCAAATGTATAAAATATATTAGACGCAGGATAGCCATGGCACTACAGAAATTAAACAATATTAAAAATGTATGGCACAACTCCAGTAAACATATTAAAATAAAAATGTTGAGAACATGCATCTTTCCAGTGGCAACATATAGCTGTTAGTCATTGACAATTTCGCAATCATTACAGAAAAGAAATTCGGACTTCTGAGCCCAAATGTTTTAGAAAAATTCTTTAAATATCGTGGGCCAAAATGAAACAAAATACTGAAATTCTACACGATGTGAACATCAAAGAAAGCTGGCTCACACAGCTTCATGTCTCGGATATTGGAATACTCTGGCCATATTAAACATCACAGAGGCTTGGGGAGAAGAGTGATGGGAGACGTGGTTGGTGGTAGAAGAGGCAGCGGTCACCAGCACTAAGATGAAAGCAAGACATTGCAAACACCTTTGGCTTGATGGTGCATGAGGCAGGAGCAACGGCCAGGGATCCAGAGTCTTTTCGATGCGTTGAGTCGAGAGCGAAGTTCTGCAAAGTCCCTGGTAAATGATGATTTACTTACAGAAAAGAAAAATTAGATGACGCTGATTAGTTACCGCCTGCTCACATACCGCAATCGTCTCAAACATTTCTTCTGTTCTTTCTTGATCACTGCTAATTTTTTATTGTGTTTCTGTTTATTTTCCCCAGCTCTAATCCATTCATAAATCTAGCGATTAGATCTGAAAGAGCCGTCTGTTCATGTTAGACAAGACCGGCTGTTATGAGTGTGATATTTACGAAAGCACTCCACGTTTCTCCGAACGTCGGTTGGGACACACGATGAATATTTCATAAACAATCTGATTAGATATTCCTAGGAGATTTATGGCACAGAACGGGTTGGTGGGACAGTGGGACACGAAGTGAGGGTTAACTGTGGGGATATTTGGAATTTGTTAAAGCTGTTAATGGTGACATTTGGGAAGGGGGGAGAAGAGAGAGAGAGAGAGGGGGGGGGGGAGAGAGAGAGAGAAAGAGAAAGAGAGAAAAGGGATTATTTCTGCATTATCTAGGTTGCTTCTCTCGCTAGGTAGTCCTGCGTTCAAATCCCAGTGAGGTAGAATGTTCTGGAGATTCCATGTCTGCGAAGTCAACACTTCCCTATAAAATGAGTACTAGAAAATACCCAGGACTAAAGGGGTGGGACAATATCACTGAGTGAAGCTCACTGAGACAAATACACACATTCCAATCAATCAAGAGACAAGAAAACGACGCTCGCTGGACAGGATACACAAGGAGAAAACCCGAGGACAGTATTACTAGACACTCCCGTGTCTAAAAACCACATGACAAACCAAATAGTGAGAGACATTAAGCAGATGGAGAGGAGAATTATAGACAGAGGTGGACAATACTGGAAGATCATGAACGAAGCTGCAGAGGACAACAAAAGATAGAAAATCGCAGGGTGTCAGTTGATTGAGGTCCAGAGTCACAATAGGGAATAAAACGCAAATGAATCAGAAGAAGGAAAACGTTCTAGGAGATGAAGCGACTGACAATATCATCCAAAAAGACAACAATCTATGTAGATGGTCTAGTTGCGTGGTGCTCATGCGAGAATGCAAGAACTTTAGGTAAGAGATTCAAAAACGCTTCAGATATCCTAGCCCATTGGACAGATACGTTGTGTAGGAAAAGTCACAGAAAGGCCAGCCTGTACACTTGCTGGTGATTGACCGCTGTCTTGGCAGGCAAGCACTCTTATCACTGAGCCACCGCGGCTCCCTGATGTATCTACAACCCATAAAAGTTCATCTATATTTTAATCACAAGCCTTTTGGGTTCTGTTCAGACGTTATAATATATTTTCAAGTCATGTTTACTATATTCAGCTTTAGAGAGAAGTGTTTCTAATATCTACTTGCTCAAAAATTGACACATAATTTGCCAACTTTTATGTAATAATGTATTTTATGTTGCAAATTAGCTTTTCATTTCTTGCCACCGCTAATTACGTTCACCATCAACGGCCTATATGGATCTTGTTTGTTTGGAAAACATATGTTTTCTGATAACATAATGTAATATAAAAGCATCTAGCGTGTTCTTGTATACCCTGTTGGCATCTCTTCTATAATCATCATGTGACAGAGCCTAGCGGCTGTGTCTGATGTCTAGTCTTCTCAGCTAAGTGCAAAAGCAATAGGTTCCGCGTACCCACTGCGCATGCGCCAATGTCAATGTTTTTTAAAAATGCCTCGATGTCAGTTCCAACCCTTGACCCTCAAGCCGTCAGGCGTGCATGCTAGCCACTGTGCTACCGAGTTTCCATAAGAGAACCGAAACAGAACCAAAAAGAATAGATGTTTTTTATTTAATCGCCCTAAAAAAATTTACTTGGGAAAGCTACAGAAAGCAATGAAACACTACTGCTAGAACATTCGCACGCCAATTCCTTTGCTTCAATCAATCAATAGTCATCAAGATTGTACGCCAGACGTGTTCAGAATCCCCAGTGTATAATTGCTAAAGGCAACGGATTTCCTACCACTTGAGGACAACCACCTTAGAAATAAGTTGCTGGGATACGTCAAGCTGTCTGCCTGCTGATTTTCTTGCGGCTTCAGATTACTAAAGTTGGCTGTTAGTTCTTCTCATGGTGAGTGAGTGGAGATAGTTCTTCAGATTCATTGTCGTCACATCAGTCTTGTTGTGGTCTCTTCAGACTCATCGCTGTCTCTTCAGATTCATTGTCGTCTCTTCAGTGGTCTCTTCTATCTCATCGTGGTCTTTTCAGTCCCATTGTTGTCTCTTCAGTCTCATCGTGGTTTCTTCGGTCTCATCGTGGTCTCTTCATGTTCATCGTTGACATTAATGTATATACTCGTGTGTTTTCTACCTCGCAGACAAAGAAAGGGTTTGGTATATATATATTTTTTTTAAATATTCATTATTACTTTCAATAAGAGAGATGTAATAAGAAAAGAGCAAGTGAAATGATTCGGTCACACAACAAGGCCATCAACTGACAGTATACCACTGCCAGAAATGATTCAGTCACACAACAAGGCCATCAACTGACAGTATACCACTGCAAGAAATGATTCGGTCACACAACAAGGCCATCAACTGACAGTATACCACTGCCAGAAATGATTCGGTCACACAACAAGGCCATCAACTGACAGTATACCACTGCCAGAAATGATTCGGTCACACAACAAGGCCATCAACTGACAGTATACCACTGCAAGAAATGATTCAGTCACATAACAAGGCCATCAACTGACAGTATACCACTGCAAGAAATGATTCGGTCACACAACAAGGCCATCAACTGACAGTATACCACTGCCAGAAATGATTCAGTCACATAACAAGGCCATCAACTGACAGTATACCACTGCCAGAAATGATTCGGTCACACAACAAGGCCATCAACTGACAGTATACCACTGCCAGAAATGATTCGGTCACACAACAAGGCCATCAACTGACAGTATACCACTGCCAGAAATGATTCAGTCACATAACAAGGCCATCAACTGACAGTATACCACTGCCAGAAATGATTCAGTCACACAACAAGGCCATCAACTGACAGTATACCACTGCCAGAAATGATTCGGTCACACAACAAGGCCATCAACTTTCAGTATACCACTACCAGAAATGATTCGGTCACACAACAAGGCCATCAACTGACAGTATACCACTACCAGAAATGATTCGGTCACACAACAAGGCCATCAACTGACAGTATACCACTGCAAGAAATGATTCGGTCACATAACAAGGCCATCAACTGACAGTATACCACTGCAAGAAATGATTCGGTCACATAACAAGGCCATAAACTGACAGTATACCACTGCAAGAAATGATTCAGTCACACAAGGCCATCAAATGACAGTATACCACTACAAGAAATGATTCGGTCACATAACAAGGCCATCAACTGACAGTATACCACTGCAAGAAATGATTCAGTCACACAACAAGGCCATCAACTGACAGTATACCACTGCAAGAAATGATTCGGTCACACAACAAGGCCATCAACTGACAGTATACCACTGCAAGAAATGATTCGGTCACACAACAAGGCCATCAACTGACAGTATACCACTGCAAGAAATGATTCAGTCACACAACAAGGCCATCAACTGACAGTATACCACTACAAGAAATGATTCAGTCACATAACAAGGCCATCAACTGACAGTATACCACTGCAAGAAATGATTCGGTCACACAACAAGGCCATCAACTGACAGTATACCACTACAAGAAATGATTCGGTCACATAACAAGGCCATCAACTGACAGTATACCACTACAAGAAATGATTCAGTCACACAACAAGGCCATCAAATGACAATATACCACTACAAGAAATGATTCGGTCACATAACAAGGCCATCAACTGACAGTATACCACTGCAAGAAATGATTCAGTCACACAACAAGGCCATCAACTGACAGTATACCACTGCAAGAAATGATTCGGTCACACAACAAGGCCATCAACTGACAGTATACCACTGCAAGAAATGATTCGGTCACACAACAAGGCCATCAACTGACAGTATACCACTACAAGAAATGATTCGGTCACATAACAAGGCCATCAACTGACAGTATACCACTACAAGAAATGATTCAGTCACACAACAAGGCCATCAACTGACAGTATACCACTACAAGAAATGATTCGGTCACACAACAAGGCCATCAACTGACAGTATACCACTACAAGAAATGATTCGGTCACACAACAAGGCCATCAACTGACAGTATACCACTACAAGAAATGATTCCGTCACACAACAAGGCCATCAACTGACAGTATACCACTACAAGAAATGATTCAGTCATACAACAAGGCCATCAACTGACAGTATACCACTACAAGAAATGATTCGGTCACATAACAAGGCCATCAACTGACAGTATACCACTGCAAGAAATGATTCAGTCACACAACAAGGCCATCAACTGACAGTATACCACTACAAGAAATGATTCGGTCACATAACAAGGCCATCAACTGACAGTATACCACTGCAAGAAATGATTCGGTCACACAACAAGGCCATCAACTGACAGTATACCACTACAAGAAATGATTCGGTCACATAACAAGGCCATCAACTGACAGTATACCACTACAAGAAATGATTCAGTCACACAACAAGGCCACCAACTGACAGTATACCACTGCAAGAAATGATTCAGTCACACAACAAGGCCATCAACTGACAGTATACCACTGCAAGAAATGATTTGGTCACATAACAAGGCCATCAACTGACAGTATACCACTGCAAGAAATGATTCAGTCACACAACAAGGCCACCAACTGACAGTATACCACTGCAAGAAATGATTCGGTCACACAACAAGGCCATCAACTGACAGTATACCACTGCAAGAAATGATTCGGTCACATAACAAGGCCATCAACTGACAGTATACCACTGCAAGAAATGATTCGGTCACACAACAAGGCCATCAACTGACAGTATACCACTGCAAGAAATGATTTGGTCACACAACAAGGCCATCAACTGACAGTATACCACTGCAAGAAATGATTCGGTCACATAACAAGGCCATCAACTGACAGTATACCACTACAAGAAATGATTCGGTCACACAACAAGGCCACCAACTGACAGTATACCACTGCAAGAAATGATTCAGTCACACAACAAGGCCATCAACTGACAGTATACCACTGCAAGAAATGATTCGGTCACACAACAAGGCCATCAACTGACAGTATACCACTGCAAGAAATGATTCAGTCACACAACAAGGCCATCAACTGACAGTATACCACTGCAAGAAATGATTCGGTCACACAACAAGGCCACCAACTGACAGTATACAACTGCAAGAAATGATTCGGTCACATAACAAGGCCATCAACTGACAGTATACCACTGGAAGAAATGATTCGGTCACACAACAAGGCCATCAACTGACAGTATACCACTGCAAGAAATGATTCGGTCACACAACAAGGCCATCAACTGACAGTATACCACTGCAAGAAATGATTCGGTCACATAACAAGGCCATCAACTGACAGTATACCACTACAAGAAATGATTCGGTCACACAACAAGGCCACCAACTGACAGTATACCACTGCAAGAAATGATTCAGTCACACAACAAGGCCACCAACTGACAGTATACCACTGCAAGAAATGATTCGGTCACACAACAAGGCCATCAACTGACAGTATACCACTGCAAGAAATGATTCGGTCACACAACAAGGCCATCAACTGACAGTATACCACTGCAAGAAATGATTCGGTCACACAACAAGGACATCAACTGACAGTATACCACTACAAGAAATGATTCGGTCACATAACAAGGCCATCAACTGACAGTATACCACTGCCAGAAATGATTTACAGACCAAATGGAACCTGAAGAAGAGGCAGGCCATGTAAACGATGGACAGAGGGAATAGCAGAGTCTGTGGTAATCTCAATATATGAAGACCATAAACGGGCACTCTCCCGCTGTTTATGCTTCACTTCGACACCGCAACGTACAAAAGGATCAACTAAGATAAGATGACATCAGAATTAGAGAGGGGGGAGAGAGAATAATAGCGAGGAGAAAAGAGAGAGAAGTGGAGAGAGGGAGAGGTAGGAGAGGGAGAGAGGAGAGAAGGGAGTGAGAGAGAAGGGAGAGAGAGAGAAGGGAAGTCAAGACACAAACACACAGACAGAGAGAGAGAGGGAGAGAGAGAGAGAGAGAGAACGAGACAGAGAGCCTTCTTTCTCTTTTGCACTCTATTTCCCATTGGAACATAAGCCCTCAACCAACTCTCGCCAAGCGGTCCTATTTTCTGCTATCTCCTGCAGCTTCTCCAGTGTCCTCCCCATATTGTTCATCTCTGTCTGCAATTGTTCTCCAGATCGTTGATACCTGTCCCTCTGTTTCATTGAGCTGTCGCGCTGGTGTAACGATTAGGACGTTACACAGACAATGGTACGAGCCGCGGTCGGAGAAGATTCAATGCGTCGTTCGATACGGGGAGAAAAGACTGATCACCTATTTATCCTTCTGAGACGAATGTTGCGAATTCCTTGGACTGCCAGAATAACTAAAAATGATTGCTAGAAAGAGGCTAATGAAATTAGAACATTACATTCAATAATAGGAATGAGGAAAATAGCATTCTTTGATCATTTGATGAGAAGTGTGGCATTGGAGAACATCGTGACGACTGGAAAGACCAATGCTGAGGGAAACTAAGAGAAATGATGCTGGATGCACTAAGACGGTGGCATGGGGGAATATCATCAGCAGAGTTGATCCAGATCATCGGAGACCGAGATCTGTGGAGAGCTATGAACGCCTACGCCAGCTGGCAGGGCACTTGGTGATCATGATGTGTGTTTGTGTGTCATGGTAGAATTAATGTGACTCCTTGGTTATCATCTGTTTCAACGCTGATCAAACGAGGAAGGAGTGGCTCACGGATTACGACACCCACCTCTGTCTCGTACAGACCTGATTCGATTCACGGCGTAGACTACGGATTTTGGCACAAATAAAAAAGCATAGATCACACCCCGTGGTCCTGGGATTAAGGACTGGACGTCTAGCCTTCTCGGACAAGGACGAATAACTCGGAGAACTCTTGTTCCTGTTGGACTCTTGCTGCTTTGCTATTTATTTTGCTACTTTGTTCTTTCTCCTGCTACTATTTTTAATTCTCTTCCTACTTTGTTATTTCTCAGACCACTGTTACTTTTATTGCTACTGTATTACTTCTCTTACTACTTTGTTAATTTTCTTCTTAATGTGGTGACTTAAAGTGTCCTTGTGTTTGGCATGTTTTTGAACACGTAGTATTTATGTCACCGGATGTCCCACGCTACGCACTGAGCTCTTGAATGTACTTTCCCTTTGCCAAGTGCTTTTCCCCACGATGTGGTAAAATTTCAAGTGCTGACGGCTGTGGTTTGTTGGTAGAAAACTTGAACTGTCAATATGTTGTTGTTTTCCTGTGTGCTTCACTTGTGCGTCAGTGTAGGATAGGTATTTTGGCTAAACTTGTGGTTACTCATTGTATTCTATTACGTAGATCGCTCACCAGCACCATATTTGTCTGCGTTGACTCATAACTAAGGCGAGTTTTTGGTTCATTAGGCACCCGGCACGTCTTCTTTAGGTGTCACAGGCGTTGTCGATCATGACACTCGAAACATCTCCGTCGTTTAATATTTTAATATGTTCATGTTTACTGGAAAGATCGGTAGGAAAAGAGGCAGAGGCAGCCAAGATAAATTATGCTGGATGGATTGAGACGGTGGCATGGAGGAATGTCATCAAGAGAGTTGATCCTGAACACCTAGGACCGAGGTCTACGGATAGACATGATCTCCTACGCCAACTGGCAGGGCACATGCTGATGAGGATGTTTACTGATAATGTTGTTCGTTGCCCAGCTGCTTGTCTCTTCAATGTGAATTGCTATTCTGTATGTGTATCAGTCTGTATGTCAAGTGTGGTTGAGTTTTCTGTATGTATGGGAGTTAATGTACCATGTGTGATTGGTTACTCTTGCTGTGTACCAGGAGAGTTTGGCGTTTGCGATTATTGGGTGTATTTGTAATGACTGTGCAGATTTCGAAAATAATGCCGTTCCTAGTTTTGTATTTACCTACCATGGAGTTCATGCAACACAATGCAATATAATAGGTAAATACAAAACTTGGAACGGCAATAATTTCAAAAACTGCACAGTCATTAAAAATATACCCTGTACAACATGTAACAACAGAATAGAAGGTGAGGCTGTGACGGCAGCCAACAGATGGTTGGGGTGGGGGGGGGGGGGGGGGGGAACATACGGACCGAGGTGGCATCCGAGCCTAGAGGTTAAGCTGCCTCTCTCGCGGCCCAGAGGACGCGGTTTGTGTCCGGACTTCTTCATTGGGTTCACGAGTGCAGTATTCTCAGAGACTCCTGCGGGTCGTCGCTAGAGCTGCAGAGTTATGCCTTGTGCAACGCTTCCACCGGGTTTTTCTGCGGAGGTTCAATGATATGAGATAAAACCTGGTGCAATGAAGTTCAGCTTTAAACCATTAAACAGCTAGACAGGTTGTGTTTGTAACATTCACACAGGGTACACTTCGAAACATGGAGGCTGGCAGGTTCCGGGTGGAGCTGCTGGCATCGCTGAAAGGGCTGAGATAACGCTCAAATCATGGATTTCTTACCCAAGGCTAGCAGAGATTGTGCTCATATCATGAATCCCTTACCCAGGGCTGGCAGATTTGCGGGGCAATGACCAGACTGGTAGACTGACTGCTGTTACATCTTTGAGTCGCATTATGATAAAGGTAATGTGGTGACGGCTCCATGGCCACGCTGTTTCACTTTCCGAGGCATAATACTATTTACGAGGGGCTTCAAATGAAGACCTTACAATTGTGATAGAAATTACATTAACCACACCATTGTCTTGTAACCTGTCACTATTGTTGTTAATGATGTCAAGAATGTTAAGCACGTGACATCGTGGTGCAGACTAACATGGTGACGTCATAAGGACAATTTAAAGATGGTCGCCCCACTTTTGACATGCACCAAAGAGGGGCAGCGTTCTTCGTAATCTGTGAATGGATTAAACCTATATAAATTCATCGGTGAATGGTGCTGCAGTATGGTGAAGTTTATTTGTCAGCCCAGCAAGAATATGAATGGGGTAGAGGACGTTTCAAAACGGCGTTACTTCTGTGACAGACTGTTGACGACCGGGTCCGGTACACCGAGTAATGACCCCAGAGTGGTTACACACGCGACCAAGGGAATTTTTTTCTACAGGAATCCAAGCAATTTATCGGCACTTGAGGACTAGCACTGAACACAATGCTAACTACATCATAACATTTCATTCTAAATCTATTTCTCAACATAATCTCCACTAAACTTCCACAAGTTTATCCTATCGTTTTTTATGTACTTTGAAACCTGCAACACAAAAATACGCTCGTAAGTTCTCTTGTTTCAGTCATATCTGCACTTTACGTTCGAACTCTGAATATCTGCCAAGCTCTCACCGCCAAAGTGAGCTTTCAGTTGACTACACGAATTTACATCACAAGAGAATGAGTTGGAACTGTGAGGCGAATGATGAATAATATGCCTTTCTTGTTGTTACATTTTCTCTTGGGTTCATCAAACTGTGCCGATGTTTTATTTTCATTGAACAATACTTCTCTAGTTACTAGACTTACCCGTTTTCTTCGAATTATATCCCGAAGCATCAACAGTACTTCAACTTCACAGTATGGTGCAACAGTCATCATTCATATTCTCACATTTTAGTTGTTCTTGGAAACAAACCAAAACCACTTCTTTGGAAACTCAAAACACTGTACTCATTACCGTCCCTGTTGATGGCGAAATCTTGAATTTTGTGACTGAAGGTGACAAGAATGATCCTTCTTTTCCATAAAAAGACAATGTGATTCAGAATTACAGTGATTATCAACACTTCATTTCGAGTAACAATCCTGCTCAGCAAAATGTTTCCTTTATCTGCGTACTGAGAGAGATTTTATTTGATTTTATTTGATTTAACTTTATTTTTAAAGGGTCACAAATTGAGCACGCAGGCCCGTCTTACATTCGGCCCTTGCAATCACTCATCTTTCGTTCATCAATAGTGCATGATACATTCACATAAGAAAAAAAAACATTGTCAAATGAATGTTGTAAACGTAAACAATACATATTACCATGTTATGATGCATTGCGGCTGATCAAAATTGCAAATTGTATTTGTCAGCGCACGCCCATGTATCATCTAGCATCTTCAGATGATGCTACCACCAAATGACACCTTTAGAAACTACCATTTATTAACGCTAGCTGTATTTATATCATTACAATGTTGCATGTCCTTTGCAGAGCATCGCAATCAACCCTGGGATGATTTTCAAGGCAATTTTACGTTCAATGGTTTGCAATTTCTTTCTGCATGAGAATTCAACTTTTAAGGCTAACTAATCGGTATTTTGAATTAACCCACTACCACACAGTCAGCGCACATGGAATTTAAGCACTTGTGCGATAAATCTCTTATCCACCCTAAACATATTTACATAATACCCAATCTTAAACGAATCATATAATCCCAGGGACAACTAACCACAGGGTTAGTTAAACGCAATCTTTTAATGCTCAACCCATTCGGCCGGACAAGATTAATCTGGATTACAGAACGCGTCCCTGTAAGACGTGTTAACTTTGGTCAACGGAATAAGTGAACTAGACTTTGAAATAGAATGTTCTTTCAAAAATATACAAACGTAGCTTTGTTTGATAATAGCTTATCTGCATTGTGTACATTCATGTAATCTTGTCACCGTGTCCTCATTTTTAACTCGTTTACCCATATCCCATGCTATGTTATAAAAAGTAGGGGTGATTTGTTCTTTGAACTCAAGGGTAGTCCATACACGTATGCAACTTCTATTGCACTGAACGTATTTTTGCTTGCGGATCAGCTGTCCCTATTACCGGTGTCCATCGTCATTAGGTGAACACGCTCCGACTTCTGAGGTACTTGTAATTTGCGTCCGAACGTCAAAGACAAGAAGTCAACATGTTAGTCCAACTGATCCATGTAGGGGTTGAACCCGCTACCTCGGCATCAGCATCATGATGGATAAAAAACGGTGTGCTGAAGCTGTGGTACGGGGTTCAACATTTTCACCGGTCAGTTGGACTAAAATGTTGACTTCTCGTCCTTCACTTGGAGACGTAACAAGTACCTCTGAAGTCGGAATGGGTTGGCCTGATGGCGAGGGACACTGGTAATATGGAAAGCTAATCTACACGCAAAATTCCGTCCAGTGCTACTAGAATTAGCGTGTATGGTCTTTGCTTAAGTTCAAAGTGAAAGAGCGCAAAAAAATATATAATTTTACAATAAGAGGGGGTGGGCTAAAACTTCCTATAGAAGGACTCATTCTCAAATGCCCGATCTTCTGTCTGACGAGCGGCCTGGCGAAAGCGTCGCACAGAGCAAGAACTTCGTAGCTCCAACGGAACCACCAGGGGCCTCCGGGGACAAAATGCACTCGTGAACCGAATAACAGAGTCGAAAACAAAGTCTCGACTTTCTGGATGCGAGGCGGGTGGTTTGACAATTGCCAAGAAAATCAACGTGGGATGGATCGCAACGTCCTGCAAAGAACTAACTGCTCAAAACTCTCAGTGCCTACACTGCGCTAGGCAGGGCGATCAGCAGCAATGTTTTCCCAGCTTTTAACATCCAGTACTACAACACTTTACTGAGATTCTCTATGTATCTTATGACCTTAGAGTTGTGGTAAAATTGCCCTATGGCATAGTACTACGGGGACGACGTGAAGTGTTTGGATTTGTACAGACATAAACGTTAAAACGTTTAGGACCATTTCCGCGCCTTGGGATGCATTGAGCACATGGTGCTAGCCTCATATTTTAGACTAATCAGCAATTGATGGATGATTTTGTTAATGTCGTGTCAGCCGTATTTATCTCCCATAACATTTCCTGGTACCCATTTGTAGCATGATGGATCAGACCCCCACATTCCCAGCCCGACACATTCATAAAAATACTTTCGATTTGAGCGGCGTTTCCAGATAGAAGGACTATTCTTGGAATAGTAAGGTCCAGAACGAGTTGGGGGAGGGCAGCGGTATAGACTCTTGTCTTTTCATTGGCTAGTACGTGGCAGCCCACGCTATTCACTGGGCCACATTTGAATATCAATTAGTTTGAGCGGGGATTCCACCAGGAGCAGTCGCTAGTTTGTGATGTGATGACGCAAAAAATGCCCTTAAAGATTCTATAATATATTGTTCTCTGGAATAACAGGTACCACATTAAAACATACTTAAATGTTGTGATTATGCCTAGTGAACGAAAGAGAAGAATATAAGAGTATTTTATGAATAAAATATGAAAATGAAAACAGAACTTCTGTGCGCCAATATTCTAAATACTGCCTCTTCAACCTTGTCAGGTCTTTCACGCTGTATACTCCAAGTGCATATCATTCCCTTGTTGTGACTAGTTGCGTATGCTTGATGATTGTCTAGTACACTCAATGCAAATTCGCAAACCCCTTGTGCATTCTTAATGCCTCGGATGACTCATTCTTAACCAGACTGTACACGGCTCTTGTGAGTTAACAATTGACAGTCTGAATTGGAATGCGTGATGTAAACATGTGCTGGTTCCTTTGTAAATGCTGAGAATGTTGGAGGAGTGAGCTGGTGATTTGATAAGTAGCCTCTCACACTAGTAGAAGGAAAGATGCTTCAATATCCATATGTAAACAGGACGGTGTATGGCACGCCAGAATTGCAAAGTTCATGTGATGCCTGGTGGCTATATGCTCAAGAGAATTAATACAATTTCTCTCTGCAGCATTACACTGGTACCTCTACTGTTGGGTGGTTCATATAAACTAGTTCCTAAACGGACCATAGGTGTGTGAACCTGTGTCTTAGTTAACTGAATATAATGTATGGCTCATGCAAATTTACATATGTGCTTTGGTGCATATGTGAACAATTGCTCATGCAATTTGGTTTCTGTTACCTACTGTGGTAAGATATGGACATTACTCAGTGGGGAAAGAGCACATGGTGATGATGATGTACCGGTGAGTGTGACGAAACGGATAAATATCGTAAGATCTCTGCATAATAGCCCTTTGAAGGGAGTGCCATGCGTTGGTCTCCCTTTAATTTAATGTCAATTAATAGGGGAGTTCCCTAGAAAAGTAGTGCGGGGGCGGAGCTATTCTAGTTATTTATAGAAGAATCTAGAATGTTCCCCCAAGTGCGTACGTGGTTTTGATCTCTAAGTTCACGAGTGCGTTGTGCAGCACGGGTTGGAGGAACCCATCGTGACTCTGGTTTTCTTCATGTATCATGAAAGTCACGCGGCCCGTGTAGGCGAGGGGAAGGCGCACTGACTTTGTCGTGGGCAGTCGCCCACCAAACCTCAGCGTAGACAGATCGCAGCCAAGAGGCTGTTATAATTGTGATGTCAATATTCGCGGCCAGTGCGGACATCTACAGTCAAGGTTGTGATTCTTCAATCACAGGATCTGTTATTACTATACAGTAGAAGATTCAAGAGCTGCACCATGAGCTCTATGGGCCCACTCATTCCAGTGCCTATCCTGAAGTTGATTGAGGCCATACTGGGAGTGGTTGTCTGATTCTGCGAGATCAATGTTGGAAGGAGCTGAGTGCTGAATAAGTCGGTAGGTCTAGGTCAGGACCTCCGTCAAGAGTCCGACGAGTGTCATCCGATCCTGAGAGGATCCAACACTGAAACGTCTGGTGATTCAAGCCAGTGAAGCACTGGTGACATTCAGTCTCTGTGTAAACCTTGGTAATTGCAAGGGAGTGACCTTTCAAGTTGTGCAGAGTGATCATTGTTACCGGTCACCATGACCTGTGTTATATGCTTCTGGCCCGGCTGGGTTATGGGACACCATGTATCAGTTGATGCTTACATAGTGGTTTTACATTGGTTACCTTTATGAAGCCAACATGTGGTCCAGTGAACTAGGACATTGATTACAACATGGGTGGAAACACCAGAGTGAAATGTTTAAGGTAGGGAGCTACCTCATACGAACGTGATGAACTGTTGACAATGTTTGTGAAGGTAGGGAGTTACCTCATGCCAACGTGATGAACTGTTGACAGTGTATGCTAGGTTGTGATTACTACCCATGGATCAGGGTAGGTACATAATACTGTGTGAAGATCTATTGTCCAAGGACATGGAACTAAGGTGAAGTGTTTAGTCACCTGATAGACTTTACCAGTGACATTGTGTGTTCGTGTGGAGCAACCGCTTATTGTGTAAGTGACATATCAGTGTGTGGGTCACTGATGAGATAGAAGAGTGACCTGGCTCTTGTGTATTTTGAGACGGCGCTACATGTATTTTTTCTGCAAGTGGGAGACCGCTAATGTTCTAGGGTCGGCCCAGACTTCATCAAGAGTGTGACGAGGGAAATAGTACGACAGCAAGGAAGGATCCTTGTTCATCAGTGCAGTGTCCGTCAGGCAGTGGTACGGTACTTGATCAGCCCTTGCTTGGTTCTCTGGGTGAAGAGGGAACTTTGGAGAGGCAGCAGACCTTGGAGTTCCAGTCCACTGGAGGAGCCTGGGTGAGTCGCTACCACGACTGGACAACCGCACGAGCTATCGTCCGCCTCCATGATGAATACTCATCTGCGTCTTTGATCTTGTACATAGTTCTTCTAGTCTGGCTTCCAGCCATCCTTCTCTGTGTTGTGGTTGACGTAGTTCAGAATTAAATTTTTGTTCGCTTAGCTATGACTTTGTGCAGTGATATGACTGGTGTCTGGTCCGAGCCCCCTTGGGGTTTGGAACCCTAGGTGAGGGAGGGAAGGTTAAGCTGTCCCGGCTTGTGTGGGGCCTGGTAGATGTAGAGTGCTATTGAGGTGGTTGGAGCAAAGGCAGGGGATAGTATCTATCGTGGCAAACCAGTCCAAGCCCCGGCGGTCTTGTCACAAGATAGAGTGGGGGCTCGTCTGGGATCTTCTCTTTGTTCTGACATCTCGTAGGAATAGGTTATAGTGTCATCTGTCCTATACCTATTGTCTACTTGACGAGTAGGGCTACTGATACCTTTCTCTTCGACGTGGACAGACATTTAGTTAAGTTAGTATAGATACATAGTTACAGTGTTGGTTGGAGTACAGTTAGCATTGTGATTGGGTATTGCATATCTATACTGATACTAAGTTACACTAAGCATGGCTACTCGTACTTTAGATTTAGCTAAGGTGCGGGCATCTGCAACTGAGATGGGATTGGAAGGTGAGGAGTTTAAAGCCTATGTACTGGAAGTAGAGAGAGACTTCAGAGCAGAAGAGAGGGAGAGAAGAAAGTCAGAAATTGAGCTTGAAGCTCGAAAGGTAGCACTTGAAGAGCAAAAGTTGGTGGCAGACCAACAAGCACAAAAACTGGCAGCTGACCTAGAGTCTAAGAAATTAGATGCTAGGAAGTTGGAAATGGAACATGAGTTCCGTATGAAGCAACTTGAGGTAGAGGCTAAATCGGTTGGTGAGTCTGAGGGAGCAGTAGGTGGAGTAGCTTTACCTAGCTCATCAGTAGCCAGCAGACCAGCTTACCATGCTATGAAATGGCCGTTTCCACCATTTGAACCGGACCAAGAGAAGATAGATCAATTCTTAGAGAAGTTCGAGGCAATGTGTAAAGCTATGGGTTTAGAGCCTGAGCGTTGGAATCTTAAGCTTTCACAAGGACTCCGTGGCACCGCGTACGAAGTGTATGCGCGTCTTCCCCCAGGGATGGAAAATGATTATCCAACGCTGAAATCGGATCTTTTGAAAAGATTCGAAATGACAGCCCATGCTTACAGGCGGAGGTTCAGAACTTCCAAGAGAGAACCAGGTGAGATGTTCTCGGCCTATAGTGTGAGGTTGAACTCATACCTGTTGAAGTGGATGGCGTTGGCCAATTTCAAAGAGGATTATGAGAGTCTGAGAGAGTTGATGGTGGTGGATCAAATGAAAATGCAGATGTCCAAGCCTTTAAGGAATTTCTTAGGGGAACATGGGGCGGAAAGGCTAGACATAGTAAATAAGTTAGCTGAAAGGTATGTGGAAGTCTATGGTGAGACTGGGGATTCCAGTCAGACTGATTCACAGAAAAGGCAGAAGGGGCTTGATCAGAAGCCCAAGACCAAGGGTCCCAAAGAATCATCCAATGTAGCAGATCCTGTGGTAAAAGACTCTGGTAAGAAACCCGATAAGCAAAGCCCTCCCGCCTCCCCAAAACGGAAGTGGAGTAAGAGGTGGTGTAAGCACTGTAAGTCTCCTTCCCATAATACTGTAGATTGTGTGAGGAAGCCAAAGGACTTGCACTTTGCGTGTCTCGCCTCTACTAGAGGTAGACCTAGCGAGACCACACCTAAGGGTCGGGAGAAACCAAAGTCTAAGAAATCACCTGTGATCGAAACGATAGAGGTGAATGGGAAGCAGGTGGAATGTCTATACGATACAGGATTGCAGTTTGAAGCTGTAATCTCATCCCACCTTGTGAGCCCAGGGCAGCTCACCGGCGAGACAAGAGAATTTCAGCTGGCCATGAGGAGCTCCGTAGCTATGGACTTGCCGATTGCTCGGATTGACATTCGGTGCAGGTACGTTACGGGTAGCATCCAGGCGGCTGTGCTGCCTGATCCTATTTACCCTTTGATCCTCGGTCGTCCGCATGTATTCCTGGGGGACCCCAGGGAACATTGTCTAGTGAGCGCTAGGCAGGCCAGGGCTAAGGATGGAGAAAGGCAGTGTGGTAAGGAAATAGACCATTCTCTTGCGAGGTTAGTGAGCAGTGCTCAAAGTAGGGACCCGACTTTGCGTCCTTACTTACTGGAGGTGTCCCAAAGTTCTGTCCCGCCAACTCCGGGTCAGTTCTATGTAGAAAACCGGTTGCTTTATCGTAGAGCCGGGCAAGGGGATAGCCAGTACGGTCAGATGGTAGTCCCTACTGACTACAGATCCCGCTTGATACGTAGAGTGCATACCTTATCCTTAACCGGACATAAGGATGTGGGGACAACAGTCCAGTGTCTTTCCAGCCACTACCACTGGCCTGGAATGACAGGCGACGTGCGGAGATATATCCGGTCGTGCCCAACGTGTTGTCTGGCAGCACCAAAGCACAAGACCAAAAACGGTTTATCGCTGCAGATTGGAGATAGGGTTCTCGCGCTTCTCCCAATCGAGGGGGCGGAATTCGAACTCGGATGGCAGGGCCCTTTTCCTGTGGAGCGGATAATGTCCCGATCCACGTATGAGGTGAAGGTCCGCGGGGAATTGCGAAAGTTCCATTGTACTCTCCTTCAGAATTTGGAGAGGTCCGAGGTAGTTTCTCCACAAGATAGTGCGACTACCATCGCGCTAGATTCGGTTCTGGGTCCAGACGAGGGCGAGGAAGACTCAGTCCTACGCAGTACATCCTGTGGGGAGGGTCTGCGGTCTCCTGAGCGTTCAACCGTAGATAGGGCGAACGGGCTCCGTCGGGTAGAGGCCCATGGTGTTAAGCACACTGGGAATCGAGGTCGGACAGGCGATGTCACATCTGGCACGACGGGATCGTCGGGTGACTCGATACGCCGACAGGCTCACTGTCTTTACTCGCGGGAGAGAAGGCAGGAGCAAGGGTACTCCAGACGAACCTGGAGTAAGCGACCATTCATTTCGGTCGACATCCGCGAACAGTCCACGAAGGTGATGCCTAGTCGGGATAGGAAATATCCTATTGTCGGAAGGGACGAACGAACCTTCAGTAAAGTAACCGATGGCCTGCAACAGGTGGATGCGGAACAGTCCAGTGTAGACAGATCCTGCAAGCCAATCACCAGGCCGTTACGTTTCGGGCCTAATCGCTGGAGATAACGTAGGTTTGAGGCGGTGGTTGGTGATTCAGCATCCATACCATTCTGGTGGATCTCCGCAGGGAAAGTGAATGTTATGGAACGTCTTTTCCTGGGAATCCAATCTTGATAGAGTAGAGGTTCAGAGTTCAGACCGATCTTTGTCTAGTGAGTTCGACCGGGTCGACCATCTTAAGTGGGGGCCTATGTGACGAAACGGATAAATATCGTAAGATCTCTGCATAATAGCCCTTTGAAGGGAGTGCCATGCGTTGGTCTCCCTTTAATTTAATGTCAATTAATAGGGGAGTTCCCTAGAAAAGTAGTGCGGGGGCGGAGCTATTCTAGTTATTTATAGAAGAATCTAGAATGTTCCCCCAAGTGCGTACGTGGTTTTGATCTCTAAGTTCACGAGTGCGTTGTGCAGCACGGGTTGGAGGAACCCATCGTGACTCTGGTTTTCTTCATGTATCATGAAAGTCACGCGGCCCGTGTAGGCGAGGGGAAGGCGCACTGACTTTGTCGTGGGCAGTCGCCCACCAAACCTCAGCGTAGACAGATCGCAGCCAAGAGGCTGTTATAATTGTGATGTCAATATTCGCGGCCAGTGCGGACATCTACAGTCAAGGTTGTGATTCTTCAATCACAGGATCTGTTATTACTATACAGTAGAAGATTCAAGAGCTGCACCATGAGCTCTATGGGCCCACTCATTCCAGTGCCTATCCTGAAGTTGATTGAGGCCATACTGGGAGTGGTTGTCTGATTCTGCGAGATCAATGTTGGAAGGAGCTGAGTGCTGAATAAGTCGGTAGGTCTAGGTCAGGACCTCCGTCAAGAGTCCGACGAGTGTCATCCGATCCTGAGAGGATCCAACACTGAAACGTCTGGTGATTCAAGCCAGTGAAGCACTGGTGACATTCAGTCTCTGTGTAAACCTTGGTAATTGCAAGGGAGTGACCTTTCAAGTTGTGCAGAGTGATCATTGTTACCGGTCACCATGACCTGTGTTATATGCTTCTGGCCCGGCTGGGTTATGGGACACCATGTATCAGTTGATGCTTACATAGTGGTTTTACATTGGTTACCTTTATGAAGCCAACATGTGGTCCAGTGAACTAGGACATTGATTACAACATGGGTGGAAACACCAGAGTGAAATGTTTAAGGTAGGGAGCTACCTCATACGAACGTGATGAACTGTTGACAATGTTTGTGAAGGTAGGGAGTTACCTCATGCCAACGTGATGAACTGTTGACAGTGTATGCTAGGTTGTGATTACTACCCATGGATCAGGGTAGGTACATAATACTGTGTGAAGATCTATTGTCCAAGGACATGGAACTAAGGTGAAGTGTTTAGTCACCTGATAGACTTTACCAGTGACATTGTGTGTTCGTGTGGAGCAACCGCTTATTGTGTAAGTGACATATCAGTGTGTGGGTCACTGATGAGATAGAAGAGTGACCTGGCTCTTGTGTATTTTGAGACGGCGCTACATGTATTTTTTCTGCAAGTGGGAGACCGCTAATGTTCTAGGGTCGGCCCAGACTTCATCAAGAGTGTGACGAGGGAAATAGTACGACAGCAAGGAAGGATCCTTGTTCATCAGTGCAGTGTCCGTCAGGCAGTGGTACGGTACTTGATCAGCCCTTGCTTGGTTCTCTGGGTGAAGAGGGAACTTTGGAGAGGCAGCAGACCTTGGAGTTCCAGTCCACTGGAGGAGCCTGGGTGAGTCGCTACCACGACTGGACAACCGCACGAGCTATCGTCCGCCTCCATGATGAATACTCATCTGCGTCTTTGATCTTGTACATAGTTCTTCTAGTCTGGCTTCCAGCCATCCTTCTCTGTGTTGTGGTTGACGTAGTTCAGAATTAAATTTTTGTTCGCTTAGCTATGACTTTGTGCAGTGATATGACTGGTGTCTGGTCCGAGCCCCCTTGGGGTTTGGAACCCTAGGTGAGGGAGGGAAGGTTAAGCTGTCCCGGCTTGTGTGGGGCCTGGTAGATGTAGAGTGCTATTGAGGTGGTTGGAGCAAAGGCAGGGGATAGTATCTATCGTGGCAAACCAGTCCAAGCCCCGGCGGTCTTGTCACAGTGAGCCAAGTCTGGTCTGAATGGGGTGAGGTCTGGCATTGCTGTAGGTGTGTATATGGAATAGGACATTCATGCACCACCATCACAACCACTGGAAGTGATGTTTGGGCTGCTAATTGGGTAAATGCCATTAGTTAATACATAATGCATATTGCAGTTGTAAATGCCTATTTTCCATTTCCCTTCACAATGCCTGTCCCATGTTGCTATGTCACATTGCTTGCTTTACTGTGTCTGGTCCTCCTTGTGCCCAGGTCTACTGTGGTTCAAACATGGTGGAACTTGGACCACCTAAATGCTTGTAATTGTGTAAGCTACCCCTGTCTCAACATATAGGCTTGTGATTACCACAGATAAGGGTGAATTGAACACATATCACCCACAGTACATCAGAGTGAAATACACTGCATCATCAAATTAGGAGAGGTGTGTTTGGTCAACATCCTCCCTTAACCTCCCCATTTCCATCTGTGTATGTCAATGTATGATAACATTATCTTTTAACAAATGTAAAGAGATATTGTGCCATTTTGTATATTGACAGAGAACAGGAGGATGGTGGAGAGGTCTTCCATATATCATCTGGGACAACTAACCAGTAGTCCCTAGATCCAGAACCAATTCTGTTCTCAAAAGGAATAGTTCTGAAGACTTCAGTGATCATAAAATTATCATCATATGAGACTTGAAGTGTAGGTGAGATTAGACTGACTGAGGGGCAGCAATATATTGTATGTTGTTCCTATCTCTGGGTTTCTTCAGCAAGTCATGTTCTACATGTACCGAGAATACATCTCCCAGTGTCAGGAGAGTGCTATCCTCAACTTTTGAAGTATCCCAGTATCAGCATTCACAGACAGTCTGGTCAACAGTGGGATGCAGTACCTTGTCATTACCACTAATTCTGTTCTCAAGAGGAAATTATCTGCTATGGGACTTACTACAGGAAATCTGCTACCTGGACCTTTTCCAACCTCAAGTGCTGAGGATAACAGGGTGCAAAGTGATCCAGAACAGTAGTTCCTTCCTTAGGTTTCCCATAAATAGAAGTTCATACCACCCCCAAGAGACAGAGATTGATGATAGGATAAGGGAGGCAGTGGTGTAGTTAGAGATTGGAGAGGAGGAGGAGAGTTATGGAGTGGAGAGGAGGAGAGTTATTGAGTGGCTGGTGGAGTAAATAAGAGTTGTTGTATCATGTTTCTCTACATGCATGTGTGACATTTTTTTTTTTTTTTTGGCATTTCTATGTAATTATTAGAACCAGAAACAAGTATCTGGATGGCTTGGCCTTGTGGCATGGTCGAGACAGAAACACGGAACTGATCCACGACTCTGTTGATCGAGTGAGATGGCAGAACATGACCGCCCACGCTTACCGGCATGGCACATGATGGATGGATGTAATTATTGAAGTGTTGACATGACAGGAGAGGAAACAATGATCATCCCTCGACCCACCATCAGCTCAATAAAGAGTATTTAATGAATCAGTGTTTTAGGTACATGTCTCAAGAGAATGTCTTGTACAGTTGCTGTCAAGTATTGTCTCTGGTGACTGTCTTAAGTTACTGTGGTTGGTTATACATATTGTGAAAAATCCTGTATAGATGTTGTCAAGTATCTAAGGATGTATGTCTTGTACAAAGGGGTGTAAACGTTTCCTTGTGAATGTATGTTCCACTTTTGTCAAGAACCTGTCATGTAGATGTCTTGTTCAACAGATGTTATGTACAGTTATTGTTGAGTTTGTCTACTCATATTGAATCCTATAGTCTAAAGTCATTGGACAACTGATATAAGTCATACTGACAAAATTAAATAAAGGAATATCTAATGTGACGGACGAATAGCACACTGGCAACATTATGTTGAGTGAGAGGGATCCTCAGTTGTACAGAGGCGAAGAGTCCAGATCTCCTTTTGGTCTTAAGGGAACCTTTTACTTCTTTTATAAATTTCTGTTTAGATACCTAGTGGTCTCACAGTGGGGGTTTGAGCCAAAGAAAAGTGGTTCTCCAAAAAGGCTATTGCGGGAATGATTAGCTCATTTGAGTGACCTCTAGACGAAAACGTGCAAAATCATATCCTTTATCTTGTATATTTATTATTCAAGATATATTTCCAGAGAACACTACTAACTAGGTCCCCTGTCATCAATCTAACATGTCACATAACTGGGGGGTCGTCCTGGATATAAACCCTGGGAAAAAGAACACTCGTCTCGGATTTAAACCCTGGTAATAACCTGCTAGGGGCTCACATACCTGATGCCCTGATGTCAGGATACAAACCTTGGGCATACCCTGCATAAGACTCACTTTGGGATCTCTATGTTGGTATTAAAATCCGGGGTTACCTCTCGCAAATCAGACCAAATTCTTGGAGTTTTTATGGTGTTGTTTAATGGACCCTGTCTCTTGTATGAGGACAACTGTCCAGACATGTAAACCCACAATAAATCTCTAGAAGGTTTGATTTCATTAATAGTGATAATATTGCTTGTATCACTGTTTTAATATATCAGTTAGGATTTCAATGTAGCAGACTGAAAATGATGTATAAATATCTTATGGGTCAACATAATTGCTGTAGCCATATTTGTTTTTCTCAGTATGAAATGATTATTGGCTTGTCAAATTGTTGTATAATTTTGTGCATGCTGGTTGTTCAATATATGTATCCAAAAATTAAGGTACCTGAAACACCAGAGAACACAAATTATTTAATATAACTGAGACAGCTATTACAGGGGAAAATTCATTTTGTCCCTGAAATTAAGACACTTAAGTAAATGAATATGAGGCCTACTCCATCTCCAAAATTAATTGCTGGCATGGGTGAGAGAGGGGAAATATTGTTGTAACTACAACATTTTTAATGTCACCACATCACATAAGATAACAACTCCTTATATTCTCTTCTCCCCATAACATGCTTGCAATACTGAGGGTTAAGATGGTGAGCACTGATGGTTAAATTCATAGGGCACCCATAAAGACACCACAATAACACACTCTCGGTTATAGTCAGTATTCGTACCGGCTATTGTCCAGTGTCGATTCGACGTTGGATTTATTCTTCAGTGTGTGATCTTCTCAGTATATCCTGATCATATTGCTGAGGGGGGGGGGGGGGGAGCAGATTGAAAATTCCAGGAGAAAATTCTTAAGAACTCAGTCACTTGCCATTCCTGAAGTAGTGGTATTATTAAGCGTACTTGATACGTGATGGACGAGATGAAAGGAAGATTCTACCTGATGTTATGGGCGGTCATATAAAACCGACCACAGTCTGGTGTCTATAAGACATTAGTCTATTGTTCGATGGTGTGATCTCACTGGTGTACTAAGATCCATGTCACCATGAGTAACTCATTGAATTTCAAGGAAGGCCATCAAAATAACTGGACCCCTGGCGATTCATATGGAAGTGGAGAGCGTACGCAAAGTATGTGTCTGGGAAACGATGGATAACCAACCTGATGTCATTGGCGTATCATACGACTAGGAGCATAACGTGGACAACCTGAAAAATTTCATGAAGAGATAAAACAGGATCCGTCTCCGACGTCGGACGTCAATTCATCCTCAGTTGAGAAAGCATTTCTGTCTGAAAACTGGTGGAGATTAAAGGGAGGACAAAGTTGAGTACAACTGATGTCATTCCCCTTTTTTATCCTCAATTGGGAAGACCTTTCTGCCGGAAGAATGGTGGGAATGTAATAAGGATTACTGTCTCCAAACAGTTAACTCTTATATGGTAGAGATCACTGCAACTCCAGCAGCTGACACTCTATACACATTGTCTGCGATTCAGTGGACTAACGAAAGATCACTGTTCTCAAAAACAGCTGACTCCTTTCAAGATAAAGATCCCTGCAAGTTCAGCAGTCGACTCTTTATATAATAAGAACCATGCATTGAGCAGTGGAATCTTATATTATTACTGAGAAGCGAGGTATATTCACAAGACCTGGCCAGTCCTATCCTCAAAGTCAGTAAAATTGCTTCCAAAATTCCAGTCAATATTGGGATATAAGAAGTATACCCACATAATCACACCCCTTCAAAGGCTGTGATAATGACGAACTTCTCGAATGCTGAGAGGGAACGCCTTATATTGGCCAATAGTAAACGTTTTGCTCATGTGGGAGAGGAAGAACGGATACTCCAGCCACTCAAAAGCACTTAGCTAAAGCATGGCTGAAGACAACTAGTTGGAAATTCCACCTGAAATTCTAGATTAGTAGTAATAGATGTCACAGTCTGGCTGCATCTACAAACTCAGTTGCTACATTAGAAACAGCTTACACATAGATGGACGCTGAGTGTAAATCCACGACAAGTCTGAAGTGGGATTGCACGATATCTCAACTATATAAAGCAACTAAGGAGAGAAAATGCTATCACTTCTCACAACACATCAAAATAGAGGCATAACGGAATGAGAGAATCTCAACCGACAAGTGCACTTCTAAATCTATGGTAGGACTACAGAAATAAGTCAAGGAATTATAATGGGAATTTGATCACTATCTGCGAACACAAGAGGCTTTTGGGAAGATAGACTTTGTTCTATGCTAAACCCCAGATCTGCAAATAGTAGATTTTAGTCTTAACAAGTTCTGCAGCGGCTGCTATACAGTTCACCCGGAAGTGATTGTATCTGCTCCGGTGCTGGCCAAAAATTTTAACCCAGTTCCAAATGCCAAGATTACTGTTGGAGAAAGTTGTTCAGCTAATACTCTCACAGGATTATCATTCTCCTATGGCGAAGGGAAGGATGAAGTTCTGATAAGGTGAAAGGTTGAGAGATACATGGACTGCAACCATTCTCTCTAAACCTCATCTGGAAGTTGGCTTAATTGCAAGGTCATTACTTCACATAATGAATCTCTATGGACCATTCATACATTACGAAATGGTGTGACTCAGAGAGATCATTTATCACAAACAGGAAATATAGCAAGGATGTCGGCGATGGAACACTGTCGGAGGTAAATAGAAGGGCAGTTCACATATGAGTGGAGTCAGGACTCTTGATGCTCCCAGTGACTTAAAGGAACTTAATGCAGGGCTTACTTCATGGTCTTTGCGTTTGCCACCAAATTCATCAACTGATGCAATGTTGAGGCAGATTTTTTTTTAAAGGAAAAATCACTTAGTTCCAAATGTACTACTCTAGTTAGGGTAAAGGGAGACAGGGAGTAATTGACAAAACCACCTGAGGGATCTGGGAACTGTGGATTTCTGAGATCATCTGTCATACCTATGAAAGATTTAAGAGAGGGGCCATGTAGCATGATGGATCAGACCCCCACATTCTCAGCCCGACACATTCATAAAAATACTTTCGATTTGAGCGGCGTTTCCAGATAGAAGGACTATTCTTGGAATAGTAAGGTCCAGAACGAGTTGGGGGAGGGCAGCGGTATAGACGCTTGTCTTTTCATTGGCTAGTACGTGGCAGCCCACGCTATTCACTGGGCCACATTTGAATATCAATTAGTTTGAGCGGGGATTCCACCAGGAGCAGTCGCTAGTTTGTGATGTGATGACGCAAAAATGCCCTTAAAGATTCTATAATATATTGTTCTCTGGAATAACAGGTACCACATTAAAACATACTTAAATGTTGTGATTATGCCTAGTGAACGAAAGAGAAGAATATAAGAGTATTTTATGAATAAAATGTGAAAATGAAAACAGAACTTCTGTGCGCCAATATTCTAAATACTGCCTCTTCAACCTTGTCAGGTCTTTCACGCTGTATACTCCAAGTGCATATCATTCCCTTGTTGTGACTAGTTGCGTATGCTTGATGATTGTCTAGTACACTCAATGCAAATTC
Organism: Cepaea hortensis; assembly: GCA_963921405.1. Classification (NCBI taxonomy): domain Eukaryota; kingdom Metazoa; phylum Mollusca; class Gastropoda; order Stylommatophora; family Helicidae; genus Cepaea; species Cepaea hortensis. The sequence continues at coordinate 163,460,111 of OY992876.1, read as the reverse complement.
GCAAACCCCTTGTGCATTCTTAATGCCTCGGATGACTCATTCTTAACCAGACTGTACAGGCTCTTGTGAGTTAACAATTGACAGTCTGAATTGGAATGCGTGATGTAAACATGTGCTGGTTCCTTTGTAAATGCTGAGAATGTTGGAGAAGTGAGCTGGTGATTTGATAAGTAGCCTCTCACACTATTAGAAGGAAAGATGCTTCAATATCCATATGTAAACAGGACGGTGTATGGCACGCCAGAATTGCAAAGTTCATGTGATGCCTGGTGGCTATATGCTCAAGAGAATTAATACAATTTCTCTCTGCAGCATTACACTGGTACCTCTACTGTTGGGTGGTTCGTATAAACTAGTTCCTAAACGGACCATAGGTGTGTGAACCCGTGTCTTAGTTGGCTGAATATAATGTATGGCTCATGCAAATTTACAAGGACTAAACATGTTTTTCCCATATGTGCTTTGGTGCATATGTGAACAATTGCTCATGCAATTTGGTTTCTGTTACCTACTGTGGTAAGATATGGACATTACTCAGTGGGGAAAGAGCACATGGTAATGATGATGTACCGGTGAGCCAAGTCTGGTCTGAAAGGGGTGAGGTCTGGCATTGCTGTAGGTGTGTATATGGAATAGGACATTCATGCACCACCATCACAACCACTGGAAGTGATGTTTGGGCTGCTAATTGGGTAAATGCCATTAGTTAATACATAATGCATATTGCAGTTGTAAATGCCTATTTTCCATTTCCCTTCACAATGCCTGTCCCATGTTGCTATGTCACATTGCTTGCTTTACTGTGTCTGGTCCTCCTTGTGCCCAGTTCTACTGTGGTTCAAACATGGTGGAACTTGGACCACCTAAATGCTTGTAATTGTGTAAGCTACCCCTGTCTCAACATATAGGCTTGTGATTACCACAGATAAGGGTGAATTGAACACATATCACCCACAGTACATCAGAGTGAAATACACTGCATCATCAAACTAGGAGAGGTGTGTTTGGTCAACATCCTCCCTTAACCTCCCCATTTCCATCTGTGTATGTCAATGTATGATAACATTATCTTTTAACAAATGTAAAGAGATATTGTGCCATTTTGTATATTGACAGAGAACAGGAGGATGGTGGAGAGGTCTTCCATATATCATCTGGAACAACTAACCAGTAGTCCCTAGATCCAGAACCAATTCTGTTCTCAAAAGGAATAGTTCTGAAGACTTCAGTGATCATAAAATTATCATCATATGAGACTTGAAGTGTAGGTGAGATTAGACTGACTGAGGGGCAGCAATATATTGTATGTTGTTCCTATCTCTGGGTTTCTTCAGCAAGTCATGTTCTACATGTACCGAGAATACATCTCCCAGTGTCAGGAGAGTGCTATCCTCAACTTTTGAAGTATCCCAGTATCAGCATTCACAGACAGTCTGGTCAACAGTGGGATGCAGTACCTTGTCATTACCACTAATTCTGTTCTCAAGAGGAAATTATCTGCTATGGGACTTACTACAGGAAATCTGCTACCTGGACCTTTTCCAACCTCAAGTGCTGAGGATAACAGGGTGCAAAGTGATCCAGAACAGTAGTTCCTTCCTTAGGTTTCCCATAAATAGAAGTTCATACCACCCCCAAGAGACAGAGATTGATGATAGGATAAGGGAGGCAGTGGTGTAGTTAGAGATTGGAGAGGAGGAGGAGAGTTATGGAGTGGAGAGGAGGAGGAGAGTTATTGAGTGGCTGGTGGAGTAAATAAGAGTTGTTGTATCATGTTTCTCTACATGCATGTGTGACATATTATTTTTTTTTTTTTTGCATTTCTATGTAATTATTGAAGTGTTGACATGACAGGAGAGGAAACAATGGTCATCCCTCGACCCACCATCAGCTCAATAAAGAGTATTTAATGAATCAGTGTTTTAGGTACATGTCTCAAGAGAATGTCTTGTACAGTTGCTGTCAAGTATTGTCTCTGGTGACTGTCTTAAGTTACTGTGGTTGGTTATACATATTGTGAAAAGCCCTGTATAGATGTTGTCAAGTATCTTAGGATGTATGTCTTGTACAAAGGGGTGTAAACATTTCCTTGTGAATGTATGTTCCACTTTTGTCAAGAACCTGTCATGTAGATGTCTTGTTCAACAGATGTTATGTACAGTTATTGTTGAGTTTGTCTACTCATATTGAATCCTAAAGTCTAAAGTCATTGGACAACTGATATAAGTCATACTGACAAAATTAAATAAAGGAAGATCTAATGTGACGGACGAATAGCACACTGGCAACATTATGTTGAGTGAGAGGGATCCTCAGTTGTACAGAGGCGAAGAGTCCAGATCTCCTTTTGGTCTTAAGGGAACCTTTTACTTCTTTTATAAATTTCTGTGTAGATACATAGTGGTCTCACAGTGGGGGTGTGAGCCAAAGAAAAGTGGTTCTCCAAAAAGGCTATTGCGGGAATGATTAGCTCATTTGAGTGACCTCTAGACGAAAACGTGCAAAATCATATCCTTTATCTTGTATATGTATTATTCAAGATATATTTCCAGAGAACACTACTAACTAGGTCCTCTGTCATCAATCTAACATGTCACACCATTTCAAGTTGGGTCGACCTGAAGATCAAGTCAATATTTTCAATATTCCCTCCTCGTTGGGGTTCCGAACACACGATAACTAAGCCGGCACGCAAGCGTGCTAGCCACCGTGCTGATACGCCTCCCTTCACATATATGTCACAATATAATGCAATGTGATGACCAGCTAACTTTCTCGCCGCCCTAACTTCCCAAAATATTCCGAAATGTGTCTGGCATCCATTTTATCAGGCTGTGTCGACCAATGGCCCATACCCAAATGGGAGCATTTTACCCAGTCAATACCGAGATTACACCTTCGACCACCGGCCCATACCCAAGGGCGAGCATTTCACCCAGTCAATACCGAGATTACACCTTCGACGACCGGCCCATACCCAAGGGCGAGCATTTCACCCAGTCAATACGGAGATTACACCTTCCATCACTCAATTGGCAGGCACAAATATCTAACAACTGCGCCATCATAGTTATTGCGCTTTCACTTCCTGTCTGCGGCGTTCGACTGGCTGGAGGACAAACACTACATGCATGTCATGATTGTAACGGACTCTCAAAGTATGATTTAAAAACAAAGGTGAAGACAGGCATGCTTAGAGCAGAGTGGCGTGCTTCCATTCAATAATTAAAACCCGAGAGCATCTGTTGGATTTGTCCCACTAACATGCTGGTGTGGTGGGAAATAAGTGGACAAACTGGCTGGGTCTGCACCACTTGGTGGGGTATTGGTGTAGGATAAGGCAGACGTGGTCGGGGTCCTTTGGGAGCGTGTATAGTGCAGAGGAACAGATAGATCATCATGGTCCGGCGAGAATGGTGCTACAAGGAGTGACCAGAGGATCTCGCCGACTATCATAACCCCGAGGAAAGGCCAGACGGACACATAATCAGACTACTGCTAGTACCAGTATTGAGTATTGAGACTCTTCGCTGGCTGTTGAAGATGAGAACCGAGCAGGTATGGGAATAATCCGAGTCCTGTGATGTTGGTTCTTGACTTAACTCAACTCTTCCACCGACTGTGCATTTGAAGACTTGCTATCTCGCCGGGTGAAATTGAATTCCATACAGCTTTCCTTTCCGAGATCTGCGGTGTTTATAGAGTTGTTTATATAGTCAACGGAGTCATTGTGAGGGACGTCAAGAATCACGGAGAACCGGGAAAACGGATACGAATCAAAGATTTGAAAACTTCTCCAAAGACACGAACTATGCAGTACCAAAATACACGCTAGCTAATGTTAGTCTGATCGAATGTTGGGGGGGGGGGGGGGGGGAAATTCCGCTGGCCATTAGCGAGCGCAAGTAAAAATGGACTCATTTTTGTGCTGCATTTTAATATTAGAAGTTTGAAAAAAAAAAATCGGATATTACAGGGAGAGGATTCGCGACATAATAGGGATTTGTTAACTATATTGTTGAAAAAAGTGTTATTAGTTTTACTGTTTGTTTATTTGTTTGTTTTCGGAAGAAATTTGGGAAGAATTTATAGGAACCAGAATGTCATACGTCTTATTATATGTTTGTAATTGGGGCACGTTGCTGATGTTGTTCACAAGAAGTTAGACCCAGGCTGGTCATAGCAAGGCATAATACCAGCTATGGAATAATACCAGCTAACAATGTAAAGCAAAATTTTTGAGAACATGCAACTTTTCTATAGCAACACGCATCTTTTCTATAGCAACATGCAAATTTTCCATTGCAACATAAGCATGTGAGTCGTGGACCAGGACAGTGCGATCTTGAACCTGACGAATTAAGACCGCCTGGCTAGTGCAGTCACCGCCAACTGTGTAGGTCAGGGTTGTTTCTTTAAGCCCCCGGCAGAAAAGACAAACCCACCCCTTACCGAGGATTCGAACCTGGGTCTCGCGAAGTAGAACGCACCATTTTAGCCCATCGGCCAGCCGCTTAAAGAAGGAAATTTGAGGTTTTGAGCTCAAATGTTACAGGAACCTTATATGGATTACGAAGAAGACACGTGGAATTCTGCAAGACATGGACAACAAAGGAAGCTGCCTCACAAGCAGTATCGTGTCTTATGTGGTGTGGGATCGGCAGGGGCCCTGCAAAAACGTCAAGACTGAGAGGGAAGACCAGGAGAATTTTCAGTAATGTCAGAGTGTTGAAGGGTAGGTACAGGACATAGAGAGGACAAGGGACAGAACAGAGTAGAACGACTTAGATAACGACATATAGGACATAGATAAGGACATCTACAATATAGCGATAGAGTAGAGACAGGACACAAGTCAAGACACAGAGTGGTCATAAGATAGGACATCTACAGGACAGTAGATAAAGTGGAGACAGGACTTAGGTGGGGACACAAACGTGTCATAGACAGGACACCGGCAGGACCAGGCAGGGTGTTAGAAGGGGACGCCAGTTCACGGGACACTGCACCAAACGAACTAGACGTCAGTACACTGAATAACCCTGCTTAGCACGAACGGACTGCAGTACAACGAGACTGTTAGGACAGCACGGGGTTTACGGACAGCACGGGGTCAAGTGCGACAAGTCCAGCCAACTCGTTTGGGAACGTCAGACGGGACCAGACAGTTTCAGGGGAGGACGCTTGTGTTTTTCGAGAGCAAATGCTTAGCTTGCGAGAGTGCTAGTTGAAGATAGCGAGTGTAGGACTTGTGTAATTGATTGTGTGCGATAATCGTGTGTAAGGCGGCATTTGTATATTTATGTAAGGCAGCCACCGCCTGTGAATACTTTGTAATTATATCAGGTTCGCCTGAAATAAATGATAAACGTACCATATGCACAACTGATGTTTCTTTGAGTGCGTATGAAGAAGCTAGAGTGCCTGTGTGCGATGCAAGACGTTGGCAAGTAAGATGACAATTGGAACCATTAGCAGTATGACTCTTCGCTGGGTGTTGAATGAGGGGATGGAGCGCGTGTGGGAATGTCCTGAGTTCAGTGATGTCATTTCTTAGCTCAACTCAACTCAACTCAGTCAGGTCTTGGAAGCTAAGATCCTGTGGCCATATGCTTGCTTACTTGCTTGTGTTCGCTGGCTGTGAACTCCAGCGTGATGTCCTGTATGTCGGATGAAGACATCCTGTTGACAACATCAGTGTGATGTCATACAGGACCTGATGTTTGCGTGAGTATCCGTTGTCCCATGTCTGGCTTATTGGTGTGCAGACTGGTGGTTCCTCGCCGTGCAGGCAGACACTTTCCGACTTAGGAGGAATCAACGATCCTACTGACTTCAGCCAGGACCCCGAAGGGATCTGTTGCCCAGGACGCTCGGTGAGGACGCGTCAATAGGTCTTGGCCAGTATAGAACCCAGCCCTGGTGCCTTGGAAACACCTCTGCGTCCCCTGTGGCCATATGAAACCTCATAGTGGTTTTGAGAGAACAGAAATCTAAGATATGGTGTCTGGAAGAACACTCTTGGGTCGAACGGCACGGAAATGGACACAGGACATTGCAGACACTTTGAGCGTGAGGGTGATTGAGGCGGGAGACATGACAAGGGATCAACAGGCTTTTCCATGTGCCGTTCCTCTGCCGTAGTGAACGGTAAGACTTGGCAAGGAACCCTTGCTGATCGCGCTAATGTCAATGCCAACTTAACTACTACATCATCGTGTAATAAAAGACATTAGAAGATGAGAAGAAGAAAACAGCCCACAGACTCCCAAGCTCATGAAATAACAAATCGTTCCAAAATTATTGTTTATGACAACTCACAAACATGTTCGTCACTTCCTCTTTTGTAGCGAAGCAGTGATTAAAAACTCCGGGGCAGAGCCATTGCGACAGGAGGCTTCTGATCGTCAGAAGTTGTCTCCCTTGCCCGAATGTTTCGGCCCTTTATTTTTCTTACACTCTGGAGGAGGAGGCATCCTGGTCATGACCCCGGGTATTTTTCTCCTGTTGTACATTCCTACCCTGTTTAGTTATAATCTTTAATGAACTGTTTACAGAGACAAATGCTTCTTTCGAGTATAACACGTATTTATCTCCCCTTGTTTTAGTGTTTAGTTCATTAGCACTACCACACAACTAAGCGAACTCCAGTATGGTTTAACATTGCTAACAATTTATCGATTGGAGTTTTATCCTCTTAGAATCTTATCTTTTAGTCGCATGATGCCATCTCTTTGCCTGCTACCAGCTGTACTGGGAAATTTGTTTGATGATTTTGTCATTAATTTTTTAGATTCTTTGTGTTGCTACAGACATGGGAGTGTGTTGGCCATATACGTAAATATTAGGAAGTCTCTCGAAATAAATTCACCATACCTTTGCTAGAAATGGGGCTTTCAACTATAGTAAAGTTACCAACTAATGTTTCACTAGTCTTCTTCTGATTCTTCTTATTCTTCATATTCTTCTCCCTTCTCTTACTCTTCGCCTGTCTCTTTCTCCTCTTCTGCTGCTGCTGCGTCTTCTTCTTTCTCCCTCTCCTCCTTTTCATGTTCCTTCTCCTCCTCTTTTTCTTCTTACTCTTATGCTTTTTCTTCCTACTCCCCCTCCCCTTCTTTTTCTTCTTATGATGATGATAATTACTATTATTATTATTATTATTATTATTATTATTTTCTTTCTTAGTGTTTTGCTATTAACATGTGCTCATATTTTTATTCTTGTAATTGTTCTTTATCTTTGTCGTCGTCGTCTTCTTTTTCCTTCCTCTTCCTCGCCCTCTTTATCATCCTCTTCCTCTTCCTCCTTCTCCTCTTCCTTGACAGTTAGACGATGCTGTCAGAAATCGCATGTCTCACTTCACCCGATTATGTTGCGGACCTTAATTATCATCCACATCTGCTTTCGACCTGGCCTTTCATCTGCCCCAAACAACGCCTCTTGCTTGCATAAATGCTTACAAATGCTTTCTTTGTGTTGTTCTCTATCAATGTTGTTATGATCTTGTCCAGTCCTTTCATCGTGTGGCCTGAGATGTATGTCTATTGTAAGGTTTAGTTTACTCTTTAATTTTTAATTTTTTTTTACCTTGCTGTTTAGAAGCGGATAAAATCTTTTTCATCTACACTGATGCATTTTTACATCTAATAATGTTTTCTAGTCGCTCCTCCTCTGCTTGCAGTCCTGAGGTATGTTACTAACATTTCAAATCTTTCCTCTTCTACACTAAGATGCTAATGTATCTAACTATCCTTTCAAATCTTTCCTCTTCTACACTGAGATGCTGATGTATGTAACAATCCTTTCTAATCTTTCCTCTTCTACACTAAGATGCTGATGTATCTAACAATCCTTTCTAATCTTTCCTCTTCTACACTGAGATGCTGATGTATCTAACGATCCTTTCTAATCTTTCCTCTTCTACACTAAGATGTTGATGTATCTAACGATCCTTTCCAATCTTTCCTCTTCTACACTAAGATGTTGATGTATCTAACGATCCTTTCTAATCTTTCCTCTTCTACACTAAGATGTTGATGTATCTAACGATCCTTTCTAATCTTTCCTCTTCTACACTAAGATGCTGATGTATCTAACGATCCTTTCTAATCTTTCCTCTTCTACACTAAGATGTTAATGTAGCTATCGACCCTTTGTAATCTTACCTCTTCAAGATTCAGGTCTTCAAATATCTATTAGCCGTATGAACTCCGTAGCTCCAGCGACCACCCCCAGGATTCTCCAAACAAACTGCGGTCATAAACCATAAAACGGAGTCCAGAATTGAACCCGCGATCTTCAGAGAGTGAAGCAAGCGACTTGACCACTCCGCTATGGAGATCCTGGCCAGGAAAATGTTCTGGGAAGCAAAGGCGACGGGCAATATAAGCACCACATCAGCCTTCAAATTCCGATTGGTCTATAACCATATAGGGCACTCAAAAATGGAAGCTAAATTTAATAACACATACTAGAACAAGTCTAGACGTCTACATTAAACGTTATTTGCGAGTCTACTTACGTTATAAAACGAATTTTAGAAGGGCGAGAAGTACAGAACCGTAAAGAATGGAGGAAATAACAATGTAAAGTAATCGGTTCTTGTATTAATGCGATCTTGAAATAAGCTTAATTCCCCCCCCCCCCCGGAAACCCTAAAATTGACCCTTGAGTGGGGGGGGGGGGGGTGAATTCCCCACCGCTTGACCGGTTGAGAACCACTGCTCTAGAAACATTCTTGCCCAAGTGACTTTTTGTCATTACTGCCTATAGTACCATGCCGTGTAGGACCCGAGGGTGGGGTTAAAGGGGTGGGGGATCTTGAGTCTGAGGAATTAAGGCCGTTTGGCTTGGGCAGCCGCCGCGAACTGTGCAGATTAGGGTTCTCTCTTTACCCCCAATAGAAAAAATGAAATATATCACCTTAACGAAGATTCGAATCCGGGTCTTCCGAATGGATGCCAGTATTCTAGCCAGTCGACCAAACTCTCTCCATTGCCAGGAGACAAAGCTGCTAGAGGAACTATTACATGTTTACCACATTGTCTAAAGTTGAAGGTGGTAGAAGGGTTTGGTCAGATTCCCTTACCATCATGTTAGCTGACACCTTAGCCAGTCCGCCATTGGAGCAAGCACCATGTACCCAGTTCTCTTCAAGATTTATAAAGTCTCCTTTTACTTTTTTACAGGGTGTATTTTTAATGACTGTGCAGTGTTTGCCGGTCTAAATTTTATACTTAGCTATTATGTTGTATGAACTTTACAGAGG
>OY992876.1:163245843-163445843 GCA_963921405.1 Cepaea hortensis | reverse complement strand
ATATTCTGGATTTCCTTTTTTTTTTATTTTTTGCAACAGTATACTGAAAATTATTATGTGGTTAGAGACAGGCTCGGACAAGGCAAGTTTCGACATTTCACCACTGGCTACAGTGATTCTTGATGACAGAGCAGGTAAAAAGTAAGACTGGGCTGCATCCCCAATCCTTAATGCATTGCAAATAAGCTGTGTTGGTTCGTTAAATATGAATTGAGTTGAGTCAAGAACCAACATTACAGCACTCTGAACATCCCCTTACGTGCTCCGTCCTCATCATCAACAGCTTGCGAAGAGTACCAATACTAATGGTACAAGCTGCAGCCTGTTTGTGTAACTATTTTGCCATTCCTCTGAGTACTGAGTGTCAGCCATACCCTCTGGTCACTGCCTGTCGCACCATTCTCTCCACGTCAACGGTGATTTATATGTTCTTCCACCCAATTTACATAATCCCAAAGGGCCATGACCACGTCAATGTATCATATACCAATATTTCACCCAGCGATGCGGGTCCAGAAAGCCTGTCCGTATGAACTCCCAGCACACCAGCATCCCCTGCGTCTGCGGGGGGAAAAACCACCACGGTTGCTCCCTATCTTTGATTGCTGAATTTAAGCGTGTCATTTAACAAGTTCGTTTCAATCACAATATTTATATGCTGTTTGTCTTACAGACAGAAAAACGTCCGTAGTACGCTAGGGATATTACATGTAATTCTGGATTTATGGCGGATAGCAATTTTCAGCAAGGAAATAGCAAAGCTGCGAGTACATGAAGAGCGGGGTTTTACCCACGTCAAAATTAACTATTGGATTGCCCAAACAATGAATCAATTATTAAAACAAGCAATGTAATATAGTATGGGACAGTGGGGTAATGGCAAGTTGATTCAAGTCACGATAATGCCTGATTTAGTGTTTCTTTGAAAAACGTTACTGCAGTTGTGTGGTCCTGGACAGTTGTGTGGTCCAGGGATACTCGTTAGGCCGCCAACACACACGCGCGCACACACACACACACACACACACACAGGCAGGCAGTCAGGCAGGCAGGCAGGCAGACAGGCAGGCAGGCAGGCAGACAGACAGACAGACAGACAGACAGACAGACAGACAGACAGACAGACAGACAGACAGACAGACAGACAGACAGAGGGAGGGGGGGGGGGGGTTGGCGTCTAAGGCTTGGGAGATAGTGAAGGCACTTTCACAATTTCCCAACATACGAGTGCTGGGTTCAAAATCAGATATAGGCGATTTGGGAGCAGATCACTTTGCGTTGATATCTATGGTATGAGCGTCGGCCATTGAGAAAGCAATGGCATACTACTGAAGACATGACGGACTGACACAATTTAATAGTTACACTGGGTCGTGAGTGCAGAGAATAGGCAGCAGGCTGCACAAAGTTTGAGGTGCAAGAACTGATCCAGAGTAACACACACCAAGGTGACATAGTGATCTACACCGATGGGTCACTGGTGAGAAACAGACGTAGTGGTTGGGGTTTCATCGCGAAGGCTAATTAATGGACCATGCTTGAAAAAGGACAGCCTGGCGTATGAGACTACGACCTCCCTTTTAGCAGGCTCTGTGGCGATGGGGTTACCCCTGCAATTCGTAATACCGCATACCGCGTTTGAAACACAGCTGCGGGCGATTTGGAAGCAGACCGCCTTGCGTTGGATTCTCTACATTGTATGAGTACCGGTCATTCAGAAAGCATTGGCAAACTACTGAACGTAAACTTGTCCAAGAATCACAATCAGCCAAATAATGCTGGAGTTGACTGCTATGTCCTGCAAAGAATATGCAACTAAATTTAACTCCCTACCAATGCGATGCTGCATTTTATGAAACACATTCTGTCGGTCATCATCATTAAGCGTTATACCGGCTGCCTTAGGCGTTCATCACTTTCCACAGATCTCTGTCTCTGGTGTTCTGGATCAACTCCGCTGATGATATTCTTCCATGCCACCGTTCCAATCCATCCAACATCATTTCTCTTGGTCTGCCTCTGCCTCTCTTACCCTCGATCTTTCCCGCTGTCACGATGTTCTCCGATGCCTCTCTTCTCATCACATGACCAAAGAAAGCTGTTTGCCTCTTTCTTATTGTTGTATATAATTTCTAGTTTCATTAGCCTGTTTCAGGCAGTCGTTGTTAGTTACTTTGGGAGTCCAAGGAATTAGCAACATTCGTCTCAGGAACCACATCTCTGATGCTACCAAGCTCTTCCTAATTTGTTCATTTATATTCCAAGATTCACAGCCATACAGCAAAACAGGTTCTATATAGCATTTCAGCACTCTCTGTCGGTAGAAGTGACAATTGAGAATGTCATTTTAATTACTGTTGTTTGCTGAAGTCTGACACCGGTATTACACCAGCTTGTCTCTAACATTATGATTTCACATAAAGGCAGATAGATATAATTAACCAAATGAAAACATACTGAAATAGGTATAGAAATGCTGCGAAAAGAAGGACAATAATACAAAGAAAAACGAAAAGATTAATGAAAAGTCTGTTTAATATACTACTGCTAAACTGTTTCCTGGATAAGAAACTCTTCAAATATCTGCTGATAGTTCTAAACATGTTTACAACGTCAGTAAAAATATTATGAGGCTATTCTTCATATGCCCTTTTCCGTTACGTGGGAAACGAATCGGACGTCTGGCTTTCGCAGATATGTGGACAAAATGAGATCCCATGAATATAACGTGCAGGTTAAAAATCCTTCAGCGGTTGGAAACCGCAAAGTATTCTGAATTTACGACTTTCTAGGCCACATTTTAAAAATTAGAAAGCCTAGCCACCATAAAATATGTTAGCATACATCGAGAAGGGGTTGTGATCTGCCAGGCAGATCTCTTGCCCCCTAAGATACTGCTGATGCTTCCATCTTAATCCTGCTTCTACCATGTTGTAAGTACAGGGTGTATTTTTAATGACTGTGCAGTGTTTGAACATATTGCCGGTCCAAGTTTTGCATTTACCTATTATGTTGCATGAACTTTACAGAGGGTAAATACAAAATTGGACCGGCAATATTTTCAAACACTGCCCAGTCATTAACAACACACCCTATAATACAGGATTGCTGGGGGTTGCTTTGGCGAAGTGGTTAAACCGCCGACCTAGCACTCCTATTCCTGACTCTGCCGTTCGGTTGACGAGTGCAAGTTTATCCTGAAGGTCGTCACTGGAGCTACGGAGTTGGTGCTTTGTGAGACGCCGTCCTGCAGAAAGAGACTGAGCAATGTGGGATATAACCTGGTGCAATGAAGTCGACCCTCTCAACCGCTCTTAAGAAAGCAAACTCAAGAACCCCTTTCACGCGCCTCGAGTCACATTAGGTATATGGTGCCAACCCCGTATTTTGGATAGACTCATCGACACTTGATAGGTCATGCTATGAATATCACGCCGGCCGCCTGGCTTTCCAGGATATTACATAAAGCCTGTTTTAGGTTGAGAGCCCAGATCAATTTAAGAACATTGGCCTTGTTGGAGATTCGAACTCATGACCAGCGAGTCGGTGGGCAAACGAAACGTGCTAGTCACTGGGTTACCGTGGCTCCCATCCTGGTTTAAGTCTAAGTTGTATGTATGTATATGAATATATATATAATGTTTACTTATAATAGCCGGCTCTGTGGGGAACGGGTTACGGGCGCAGTTCCTAATCCCACATACCACGTTCGAAACACAGCTGCGGAAGATTTGGCAGCAGAACGGCTAGCGTTGATTTTTGTTATAAAATGGTATGAGTGCCGGCCGTTCAGAAAGCAATGGCAACCTACTGATCGTAAACGTGCCAAAATATCACAAGCAGCCAACAATAATGATGGGGTTGACTGCGACGTACTGTAAAGGATATGCAAATAACATAACTCAGGATAGAATGCTGTCTTAAGAAGGCAACAAAGATGGGGGAGTGGGAGATGTCTAGACTTGCTCTAGTATGTGTTATTAAATTCGGCCGTTCAGGAAGCAATGGCAACCTACTGAACGTAAACTTGCCAAAATATCACAAACAGCCAAAAAATAATGATGGGGTTGACTGCGACGTCCTGTAAATGATATGCAAATAACTTAACCCAGAATAGACTGCTGTCTTAAGAAAACGACAAAGATGGGGGAGGGGGAGGTTAAAGGTGAGAGGATCGGGTTTATGGAGGGATCGACCCCGATGCCTTCTGAGGTTGAGCTCTACACCATACCTCTCAGCCACGCCTCCCTCCTAGGGAGATGGGGGTATATGATGATATGACATCAACACGAGTCTTCTCCATGACTGACTGAATGGTCATCTGTTTCATTGTATACCCCTAGACCAGTGGTAGGGAATTCCCCCCCCCCAGGGGGGGGGGGGATTTTAGGGTTTCCGGGGGGGGGGGGTTAAAATTATTTCAAGATCGTATTAATACAAGAACCAATTACTTGATGTTGGTTTTCCTTCTAAATTTTACGGTTCTGTACTTCTCGCCCCAATGAAATTCGTTTTATAACGTAAGTAGACCTGCACATCACATTTTATGTAGATGTCTAGACTTGTTCTAGTATGTGTTGTTAAATTTAGCTTCTATTTTTATGTATAATGTGTAAGGGTGGGGGGAGGGAGATTTATAGGGAGGAAATTCGAAAGGGTGGGGGCGGGGGTGACGTTCTGAACATATGGTAAAGGGGGGGGGGGGGGCCATGGCCAAAAAAGGTTGAGAACCACTGCCCTAGACACACCAGGGGTGTCAACAATCTTCTCCCAGTATAACCTGACTGTGGATGAAATGATTTCAAAACACAACAAATAACAATAGGCTCCGACAAATGCTGACAGACATACATTATTGATGAAGGTAACGGGATTGCCAATCTCAGAAATCTAGATATTACCTACAGCTTCTCCTTCGTGTTCGCCATAATGTATGCAGTCACAAATATACAACATTATTACCATTTTCTTCCTCATCTTCGTCTCCTCCTCCTTTGCTCCTCCTCCTCCTTTGCTCCTCCTTCTCCTATTCGTCTTCTTCTTTTGCTTCTTCTTCTTCTTCTTCTTCTTCTTCTTCTTCTTCTTATTTCACTTCTTCTTCTTCTTCTTCTTTCTCACCATCCTTCTCCTATACTCGTCTTCTCATCATCATCATCATCTTCTTCTTCTTCTTCTTCTTCTTCTTCTTCTTCTTCTTCTTCTTCTCCAGTTTGCCTCTTAGCGTGACATGTTCATCATACACTGTGATTTTGATTGCTTTAATTCTCAAGTTTATCAATTTTAAGCACGGGCAATCCCCACCCCCGCACCCCATCCCCAACCTTTGTATTAAATCACTACTTGTGTGTATGTTAGTGTGTCTGAGAGAGAGAGAGAGAGAGTGAGAGAGAGAGAGAGAGCGAGAGAGAGAGACATACAGAGACAGAGACAGACAGACAGACAGACAGACAGACAGACAGACAGACAGACAGACAGACATAAAGAGAAAGAGAAAGAGAGAGAGAGAGAGAGAGAGAGAGAGAGAGAGAGAGAGAGAGAGAGAGAGAGCACTGTTTGTTGGTTATATGTCAAGCGAACATCACAATCACTAATGAAGAAATTGAAAATGCCTCAGACTGTTAATATCTTGGCACTATAATCAACAATGGAGCATTCTCAACGAAGCTGAGACATAGACAGGTCATAATAATACAAAGGTTACACGGTATCACCAGCCCGTGGCACAGCATTAGAAGCACATTACATTCGCATGTTTCTCATTAAGCATCTTTCCCGTGACGTAATACGCAGATGTGCCCGCAATCACTAAGGAAGAAAATCGAGTTTTTGATAGCTTGATTATTGTGGAAACATCTTAGAAAACCGTGGACCGAGAATAAGAAAATTCATCATCATCATGTGCCATGTCGATAAGAGGGGGCGATCATGTTTCGCCAACTCACACGATCACCATAGTCGTGGATCAGCTCTGTGTTCTTGTCCCGACTATGCCATATGGCCTAGCCATCCAGGAATTAACTTCTCTGCCTTCCCCTGGTTCTTTTCCCCTAAATCTTGCCAGTTGTCACCATGTTCTCTAGTTTATTTTTAAATTTATAAAATTACAGTGTCATGTCTCGGAAGCTGAAATACTTGACACTTATAGTTGGAGGGGATTGCACCGCTGGGTGAGTATTGGTGCACTATAAGGCAGATGTGGCCATAGCCCTGTTGGATCATGTGCACGGGGTGGAAGAACAGATACACCATCACTAACGGAGAGAATGGTGTGGAAGAACAGATACACCATCACTGACTGAGAGAATGGTGTGGAAGAACAGATACACAATCACTAACGGAGAGAATGGTGTGGAAGAACAGATACACCATCACTAACGGAGAGAATGGTGTGGAAGAACAGATACACCATCACTGACTGAGAGAATGGTGTGGAAGAACAGATACACCATCACTAACGGAGAGAATGGTGTGGAAGAACAGATACACCATCACTGACTGAGAGAATGGTGTGGAAGAACAGATACACCATCACTGACTGAGAGAATGGTGCGGCAGGGCGTGACCTGAAGGTGAGCCCGTAACTCAGTGCTCTGAGAAAAGAGCAGACGGATAAATAATCCGATTGCAACTGGTACCATTAGTATTGGGAATCTTCGCTGGTTGTTGAAGATGAGAGTGGAGTGCGTATGGGTATGGAAATGAAGTGCGTGTGGAATTGTCCCGAGTTTTGTGATGTCGGTTCTTGACTCAACCCAACAACTGAAACATCACAGTGGTATGGACAGAACAGTGGTGGAAAGGGTACTTCCTCGGAGAAGAGACGAGCCGGGGGTGGTCCAGCGAGAAGAAGAACACAAGACACTGCAGACACTGATCATAAAAATGCGTGATACATGAGAACTGGCAAGGGGGCGAGAATTGTTTCCAAGGAACATGATGAGGTTGATGTTGTGCAAAGGACCTGCTTCACGATGATTGTAATAGTTTAAAGAAACCAGCG
This sequence comes from Cepaea hortensis, assembly GCA_963921405.1. NCBI lineage: Eukaryota > Metazoa > Mollusca > Gastropoda > Stylommatophora > Helicidae > Cepaea > Cepaea hortensis. Next base: position 163,438,843 of record OY992876.1, on the reverse strand, counting down.
TTTCGTGTTACTATGGTCCTCACCTCTCGCAAAATAACCAACTGAAACAAGCACACATCCATGTCAAGAGAATTATACATGTGGGAGTTGAATTACTTATGTTTTCCCGCATTATTTCCCTAGTGTTTTCCCTGGTGCTGCAAAGATGTCCCCTCATGTTAATTCATGTTATTCCCGCCGGTGTCATGTAACGGTTTTTGAGAACATGTCTCGGCCTGTAAGCCGAATGTGGTAGTCTCCGGGTGATTACACAAAATTGTCCAAGGAATTTTGCATATCACGTAACTGTTTCGCAACTGAAAAGTGAACTTCTGCGCAGCCTTCCTAGAAACGGAACAAGTGCAAATGACCTTATAACGTTCGATATCAATAGTTTTTCTTCTGTTTACGTTTTACTTTTTAATTACATTTTCTAATGTCATTTGTTTCTTTTTATCTTTTTTGTTTTTTACGTTGTTCCTGATGAAGAACACTAAAAGCGAAAAGGTAGATTCGTTGTATTGTGGTGTTACTTATTTTTATGTTATTATTATTGTTATTTTCCACGCTGTGATTTTCTTTTGCCGAATTTGCGTCAGTTGTGAGTGTATTGTTGCGCACGTAAAGAATCCCTTGGCAGTTGGAAATCGAAAAAGAGTAGCCTAACGGCGCTGCCCGGGCAAAATTTCGAGTTAAAAATCTATCTAAATTATTTCAAGATCCATGCCGGTGCTACGGAGTTCGTGCACTGAGCTGAGATTCTCCAGACTCAGGCTTGAGTTAGGAGTAGAACGGAGCACTTATCTGTTACACCTGTGTGCCGTGATGTTGATCCGTCGACTAACTTAACGAAACGGACCTTGCGTTAATATATATATATATATAATAATGTGTGTGTGTGTGTGTGTGTGTGTGTGTGTGTGTGTGTGTGTGTGTGTGTTCATCATGTGCCATGCTAATGAACGAGGGCGGTCATGTTTCGCCATCTCACACGATCTCCAGAGTCGTGGATCAGCTCCATGTTCTAGTCTCGACCATGCCACGTGGCCAAGCCATCCAGATATTAACTTCTCTGTCTTCCCTTTGTTCTTTTACCCTCAATCTTGCCAGCTGTCACCAGGTTCTCTATTTTATTTCTACTCACAACGTGACCCAAAAATTGTGCCTGTCTACGTCTCATTTCTCTAATCAATTTACAGTTTTCATTTGCTTCTTGTAAAACTTGTTCGTTGGTTTTTCTGTCTGTCCTTGGTATTTGTTAAATTTTCCTCAGAAACCACATCTTCACTGCCAATATATGTTTTTTTCAGCTTGTCTGCATATCGTCGAAGTTTCATGTCCACACCAAAAGTACAGGTTCTATGTAGCATTTCAGTGCTTTTGTTTCCCGTTCCATTTGACATCTTTTAATTGGTCAGTACGTTTATATACGAGTATATTATCCCCTAATTTTCCGGAGCTAAGACTAGGGTCTCACGATGTTTGAGTCACAGAACCCTAGCCCCACTCCTACCTCCCACTCCTTGTAATGCTAATCTCTCATAATGTGGTTTCCGCTCGCACTCGGATGCTGGTCCTTCTATAAGCACCTGGTAATATGCGTGTGCAATTACGTATGCAGATACTGCCTCGGTAACGTTCAGTGTGTATTAAAACGTTAATACAACGAAGAATAGCTGGGTGGAGATTTTTTTAAAATTTACGTTCTCTCGCTCTGAACTCAAGCGTAATCCATACAAGTGCTACTACTTATAATTCACTAGACAGACATTTACATGTGGATTAGCTTTCCCAATTAACAGCAACCGTCGCCATCCGGCGAACCCACTCATACTTCTGAGGTACTTGTAATTTACGTCCCCAAGGACGAGAATTCAACATTTTAGTCCAACTGACCGATGGGGTTAAACCCGCTAACTCGACATCAGGCGAACCCACTCCGACTTCAGGGGTGCTGGTGGAAATACAGTAGGATGCTGTATGTGGGATCTTGGCGGTGTGGCAATCCCGATCCAGGCAGACTTCTTAACAGGATCTGGGGTCCCAGCTGGACCCAGCCTCTAATGGATGCCAGGAAATGTCCTGATAAGTGAAACGGCCGGCGTTATAACAACCACATCACCCATCCACTGCCCATTAAAACAATAGATATGTGATGTGATCGCGCTATCACATTTTTGTAGACCCAAAGTTAGGAGGAAAAGCTGGCCGTCAGTTCAATTTGTGAAAAAAAAGGAAATTTTCCACCTCGTTCAACCAGCTTTAGCAGCGTTGGTTATACTAGTGCGATATAAGGTATCCTGGTCTTTCGCGCATTAGACGACTTCCATTGATGCATGCCTGGCTGCTGGCCAAACATTCCCCCTTTTTGACAAGTGACAAGCAGGAGTCGAACCCACGGCATCCTGTTCTCGTGGCATTACCTAATGAGTTCGCTATCGACGTCGCTAGCGCGTCCGGCCAAACAATAATCCTGTCACTGCTAGGAATTAACCCAGATAACTGTCTTGACAGGCGAGCACACTAACCATTTTGCCACAGAGGATAGATTTTTTTTTTTAATATGGAACGTTTCGCGAATGTGCGTGTCATCCTTGCGCAGGAGCCATGCTAATCATCTATGTATCGTTCCAATGTTAGTATAATGTACTCCGTTCCAATTTTAGTATATGGAATTCATCACGACACTTGGGAGGCAGTTGCCAAAGACCGAAATTCGTGGCGTACATCATTATGCAAGGGTGTAGTCAATTGTGAAGCAAATAGGATTGCAAAAACATTGAAAAAAGACTGGACAGAAAAACTAATGCAGGAGATTCTCCTAAGGACCTAACGGAACGCCAGACATTCTTTGCCCACATTGTTAAAGAACATTTCGAGACAAAATAGGCCTTTCCAGTCATCTTAGAACTCACGGCTGCAAACTTTCAACCCCACTGGATGAAATCAATGGTCATCATCATTCTTGGTGGACAAATACCAATATACTCCGAGAACAGTACCGGACTGCCGATTATTCGTTAAAATATGGGGATCGACCACATTCTCATTACACCACTAGGCGATTAACAGGGTCATGTCATTTTCAATGGAGTGGTAGGTGGTTTTCTGCTTCTCATCAGAGCAGTTGCAAACTTAATTACCAGTTGAGAGGGAATGGTCTGAATTCCTCCATCAGAGGCATTGTAACAAAAGAAACGAGTTAGTTAGTTAGTTAGTTAGTCGTGGTTCCAACTTCACGGCAACGGGTTGTCCCCATATTGCTCCGTTCCGGTGCCAGTGAATATCACACAAAATGCTCCTCACTGCCAAAAGTGAACAATGGAACATACAGGAGTATCGGCAAGCCAACAGCCCGCACAGGTACACTGTGCATAATGCCACCGCCAGAAAGCCAACACAAAAGTCCCCCATGAAAAATACAGTTCATCGTCGATGGAAATGGCAGTCACCAGAAAGACTTCATTGACCCGGGTTTTATCCCATATGGCTTCGGTCTCTTTCCACAGGACGACCCGCCAAAAGCGCCGCACAAAGCACGAACTCCGTAGCTCCAGCGGCGAAAAATGCACTCGTGAGCCGAAAAGGCAAACCAGTCAATCCAGCAACAGTCTGTTTCTTAGTGTGTTTGTTTTAAGATGTTTTTTTGTTTTTAAGACTTGCATGCATCGATGAGTGTGCGTATGAATGAATGACTGCTGTGTGTGTAATGGTATGCTTGCCTGAGTGTATATATTCATACGTGCACTTATTCATAAGCCACAGCACATGATTTATGCATGCATGTGTCTAGACTTGTAAGCTGTCTCTCCCTTTCTCTCTTCCTCTCACCCCCTCTCATTCTTCTCTCTCCCTCTGTCTGCCTCTCTCCCTCCCTCTCTCTCCTTCTCTGTCCCTCTCCAGATCTCTCTCTCTCTCTCTCTCTCTCTCTCTCTCTCTCTCTCTCTCTCTCTCCACAAGATGTAAACTGAGGATAAAGCGAGAACAACTGCAGCCCTGGCTGATTGTGTGACATTTGCATCAACAAGCAGACAACACAACACAATCACAGTCAGGTGCTGGCTTTCAAGCTGAGAAAATACCGCAACCATTTGATGCCTCAGCCACCTTCCGTGATAACTATGTCTTGTCTGTCGATGCTGATCCAGGTGAGAGATGAACGAATGCCAGGCTATAGACATAGCCTGTGTATCACCTTAGTATAAACGTTGCAGGAAGTTGAAATCCCAGGTTGATTTTGTAGCAGCAATCCACCTGCCAGAAAAAAAATAACAGCGCTCTAGCTTTTAAACTTCCGGAGCGCTGATGGTCCAGTTCCAGATTCATCCCCTATAACGGTTAGTTGAATTGCAATGTTAACGTCTCCTCCAGACAGCAATGACATATTACTAAAACAAAAATCACCTTGCAGTTAGTTGACTGAACGTTTTGCAGAGGACATGCAATTTTTCACGCACATTAAGCCCCGGGCACACCCTGATCTCTATCACCTTAGTATAAAAGGCAACGAAGTGAGTAAAAGCGAATGCATTGTAGCTTGCATGAAAACATATATTTCAGTTTCATCTAATCTCATCTCAACCCATCTTGTTCCTCTTGTACCTTGCGGTGTCGAGGTGAAGCATAAACAGCGGGAGAGTGTCCGTTCATGGACTTCATATATCGGGATTTCCATGGACTCTGTTATTCGCTCTGTCCATTGTTTATGTGGCCGGCCTCTTCTTCTGTTTCCATTTAGTCTATACGCCATTGCCTGTTGTGTTATACTTTTAGTTGATAATCTAGTTATATGGCCAAACCAATTAACTTGCTGGTTTCTGATGAAATCTAGCGCTGCTATAACCCCCACTTTAGTCCTGATTTCTTCATTTCTGATTTTCTCACCTCTTGAAACATTGAGTACTCCTCTCAGGAATCTCACTTCTGTTATTGTAATTTTTTTTTTTCTCTTTTTCTGTCATTGTCTATCGGCTTCCTGGCCTAGAGGTTAGCGACATTTCTCCATAATCTAGTATACTCTCGTAAGTAACGTGACGACGGTAAGAATCAGCAGTGTTCGAATCGCGTCGGTAGCTTACGGGGTATGTGCGGTATATGTGCCGCTCAGAAAGCAATGGCAAACTACTGAGCGTAATCTTGCCAGGAAATCAACAATCAGCTGGAAAATGCTGATGTTGACAGCAATGTCCTGTAAAGGATATGCAAACAAAAAATTTTTTGTCAGTGTCCAGGTTTGGCACTGGTACCATAAAGTTGGTAGGAAGATTGTGTTGTAGAGTTAGAAACTATTGATACGTGAGTAGTGTAAGTCGGGCTAAAGCCGCCCGTTTTGCGGATCTTATATATTATTACTAATTATCGATCCTGATCCGCAAAGGGTGATAACTCTTCGGTGTTTTTTTTAAATAGGCGTGGTCAGAGTAGGTGTTGCGAAGTGACTCATCGGAGTGGGTGTGGTCAAGTGACTCATCAGAGTAGGTACGTGTAATGTACAACATTTAAAATAACAAACAAACGATTCACGTAAGGTATATAATAATTTTTAATAAAACATATAAAGTTATAAAGTTCTATCTCTCCTCTCTCTCTCCTCAATCTCTCTCTCTCCTCAATCTCTCTCCCTCTTTCACACACCTCAATCTCTCTCTCTTCTCTCTCTCCTCTATCTCTCTCCCTCTCTCTTTCCCCTCTCTCTCCTCTCTCTCCCCCTCTCTCTCCTCTCTCTCACTCTCTCTCTCTTTTCTCACTCCCTCTGTGACGTTCTCTGACTCTCTCACTCTCTTTGTCTCTTGCTCAATCTCGCTGTGGTATATGTCCCTTTCTTTTCTCTCTCGCTTCTTTTTCTCACTCTGTCTCTGTCTATTGTGTGTGTGTGTGTGTGTGTGTGTGTGTGTGTGTGTGTGTGTGTGTGTGTGTGTGTGTTTGTTGTGTGTATGTTGTGCCCGCGTGCGTGCGTGATTGTCATTTTTAAAGTGGTAGTTTTTTGGCATGCATTCTTAACTTGTTTTCCCCCTCTTCTGTGTGTCATCTCATTGTTGTCTCCCATCTCTATTTTCTAAACAGCATATCACTTCTTCTTTCTCTCTTTATTTTCTTCTTGTTTTTTTCTTCAGACACAATAACACTCTAATTCTGCTAATCACTGATTTCCTCCCTCGCCGTATGTAGAAGATTCTGTTCATTTTTTAAACAGATATGAATACCTCATTCCAACAGATAAACATGATAAGAACAAGAGCATCAAGCAGGAAGCGAAAGAAGAATAGTCAAACAACACGGAACTAATGACGTCAGTCTCTCACGCTGAGGGAGATAATGAGGAACTAGTGACGTCAGTCGCTACACGCTGAGAGAGATACTGAGGGAGGGGGGGGGGGTTTAGACCTCTCGTGAGATAATATTTCAATACGCAGTGAGAATGATCTGTTGACTAACTAACTTACTGATTAGCTTAACTAACTAACTAATCAACTTAACTCACTAACTAACTAATGAACTTAACTAACTAAAATATCAACTTAACTAACTAATCAACTTAACCAGCTAACTAACTAATCAAATCAACTTAACTAACTAACTAATCAATTTAACTAACTAACTAACTAATCGACTTAATTATAAGGGGCGTTCATTTGAAATCCGTTCGTGCCACACCGCGCTTAACTGCGTACGTAGAACATGATCATGTCATAGTCATGTGATAAGTACTGACCACATGTACTTATCGTCCCATGATGCATAGGTTCTGTTTCTGACCGTTGAGAAAATGGCCGGGTTGATCCAAATCCGTCCATAGAAGCTCAAAGAGCGGTGATTCAGTTTCTTTCATTTGAAGGATGTTGACCAGTGGACATTGTAGGCAGCGTACGGTAACAGATTTGTGTCAAAGATAACAGTGACAGACTGGGCACGAATGTTTCGGAAAGAACGTCAGTTCACGGCAGATCTTCGACGGCCGGGTCAAGAGCATATTGTTGCAACAGAAAAAAAAAACATCGCCAAAATTGATGCAGCTGTACAGATGTACCGTTTTTGAAGCATACGTTCGCTAGCGAAAGAATTTGATGTGTCAATTGGGACAATTCAAAAGGTCGTTCGTAAGAAACTGCAATATTGGAAGGTGTGTTCACAGTGGGTACCACGAATGTTGACCGACCACCAAAAAGAGGAACGCATGGGATGGTGTTTAACCCACTTGCTGCGTTACAGAGTGGAGGGTGATGCATTTCTCTTCCGCATAGTGGCAGGCAATGAATCATGGTGTCACCACTTTGAGCCGAGCAGCAAATGAGAAAGAATGCTATGGAAGCAAGCTGGATCACGAAAAGCCAAAATATTCAAGTTACAGGTTTCCGCTGGTAAGGTTATCCATCCATCATGTGCCATGCCGATAAGCGTGGGCGGTCATGTTTTGCAATCTCACTCGATCACAAGAGTCGTGGATCAGCTCCGTGTTTCAGTCTCGACCATGCCACGTGGCAAAGCCATCCATGTATTTAATTCTTGGTCATCCCTTTGGTCTCCCCCTTTCGATCTTGCAAGTTGTCACCAAGTTCTCCAATTCATTTCTTCTCATAACATGCCCAAAAATGCCACTAGTAAATGGGCATATTCTTTTATTTGAGTTTACGGTCTTCATTTGTTTCTTAAAGGACTTTTTCATTGGTTTTTCTGTCTGTCTGTGGTATTCTTTGCATTTTCCTCAGAAACCACATTTCCACAGCCATCAGCTGTTTTTCAGCTTGACTGCTCATTGTCCACGCTTCACATCCATACAAAAGTACAGGTTCTATGTAGAACTTCAACACTCTTTCTCTCGTTTCAACTGATATCTTTTTATTGGTCAGTATGTTTTTCATCTTGCAAAAGGCTACCTTCGCAATTGCAATTCTTGTTCTAATCTCTTTAAGGCATCTCCCATCAGATGTTATGACTGTTCCGAGATAACTGTACCGATTCACTTGTTTAAGAATATGCCCATTTACTTGTATATTAAATTGTGGTATTTCTTCCTTCCTAGTGACGACCGTAATCTGTGTCTTCTTACAATTCAATTCTAACCCTAGTTGTTCACTGTGTGCAACAACCGCATCTACTAAATTTTGCAGGTCCTGTTCATTGTCTGCAATCAAGACTGTATCATCTGCATATCTAATGTTATTGATGTATCGTCCCCTAATGTTGATTCCTTCCATATCTTCTATATTACTTAAAATATTTTCACTGTACATGGAAAAAAGATCTGGAGACAATACACATCCCTGTCTCACACCTCTCTTAATAGGTTCATATTGACCTACTTCATTATCAATTCATTATCAAGATAATATTCTTGCATATAGGCAGGAGAGAGATAGGGATCAAACAGCCCAGGAGCTACAGGCGACAGTAGACAAAGTGATTGACTGGTGCACTGAAATTAGTGCTGTCATCCACCCGGAAAAGGCAGTTGTTTTGTGGTGCTCTCTGGACAACAGGATTGTAAGAGCTGATATCCCAAGCCTCGTGATAGAAGGTAGAAGCGTCAACAGAGAGAACAAACTGAAGTATCTGGGAATCACATTTGACAGGAGCCTATCCTTCAAGGACCATGTGGAGACGGTTGTGACAAGATCTCAAAAGGGACTCGATGCACTTAAAACCATGGCTGCAATGGACATAGAGCAGAGAATGCTTTTCACACTATATCAGCAATTGATCCTCTCAGTGACTGATTATGGACTAGGACGGCTCACTGTCTCAAAGAGTCAGCTGGTGAAGTTAGAGCGCATACAGAACGAAGCTATGCGGGTCATTCTGGGATGCACCAGAGACACCCCAGTGGTGTCTATGCGTTACATCCTTGGTTTGCCGACTGTTGCTGGTAGGCTCAAGGTGATGCAGGTGAAGGTATACCTCAGAGTAGCTGCTGACACAGATCACCCGTTGCATGAGGAGCTGGACGCTGTTAAGGGTCAGCGACTGATAAGAGGGAAATCATGGATGGCTCAGGCGGAGAATACGATTAGATAGGTGTGCATCTTGGAGAACATTAGGCGGGGAGAGGAGTGGGTCAGAGTGCCAGCGGAGCAGTCAGAATTGTGCAGAGTTATAATCAGATTAAGCCGGGAGTGCAGGGAGTGGCCAGCATGGGCCACGGAAGTGGAAGTCCATCAACTAATTCAGGATAATGCTCACTCGGGTGATGTGATTGTCTACACAGATGGTTCGGTGTTGAGAGGTAGAATAAGTGCCTGGGGTTCTTAGCCAAAGCTGTGGTCGACGTTTGGTGCAGAAGAGCTTGGCATATGATACCACAACATCCAGCTTAAGAATGGAAATGGAGACAGTCACTGCGGCTCTCCGCTAGATGGAGAATACGACACACACACACATCGTGATTGTAACTGACTCAGAAAGCATGCTGACGAGGGTGAGGACGGGCAGGCTTCGTGCGGAATTGCTTGCTTCGCTTCGGAGGTCACGGGTGACAAGCATCGCCCGGATCTTTTCTCCAGGGCATACCGGTGTGCTGGGAAATGAACAGAAAAACAGATTAGCTGGCTCTGCAGAACTTGGTGGAGTATTGATACATGACAAGGCAGACGTGGTTGCTGCCTTGTGGGAGCACATGTACACCTTGGAGGAGCAAATAGATTACCATGGTCTGGCAAGAATGAACAGCGAGGAGTGACGAGGGGATATGGCCGACGCTCAACGCTCAGAGGAAAGGCAAGACGGACATATAATCAGATTGCTACTGGTACTGTTGGTGTTGGAACTTGTGATATATTGTATTTTCACAAACGTAACATCGCGTCAATTATTTCCAGGACGACAAAATCAGAGTTAACCACCAAAAATACTAAGTTTGTTTCATATTACTACAATCCCATATTTTACAAGGACGGACTCATGGTCCACGGGAAAGTAAAAACACGAAACGGAGAAAGCTGAGATATAAACAGCTACAATCGATTTCCGGCCTCATTGTACCAATGAAACAGCGACTGGTCACAAACCAAGATGTGCCTGCAGAATGGTAGCTTCTTAACTCACCAGACTAAGTGAGAAAATTGTCTAAAGAGAAGAAGGACCATACATCCAGCAGCCAGTATTTGGAAACAACCAAATCTATGACCTTACTTCTTGGTGATGTCAACTGTTGACACGTGTTGTGGAGCCGTCTTGTTCGGATGAGGTAGTGATCTTATTCATGTCAATCCAGACCTGACTTGGTGAAGATTGAATGCAGCACCTGTTGAGTGAGCACATTATTGAGTGATGCCCTTGATAGAGTAGCGCAGAAACTTATCTACCTACAACCATTCCATTTGTCTCATAGGATAGGTAGTGATCTTATTCATGTCAATCCAGACCTGACTTGGTGAAGATTGAATGCAGCACCTGTTGAGTGAGCACATTGTTGAGTGATGCTCTTGATAGAGTAGCGCAGAAACTTATCTACCTACAACCATTCCATTTGTCTCATAGGAGAGGTAATCTTTATTTAAACATTTACCTGCCAAACAATGGAAAGGAAAACCAAGAGCCAACTTATGTTCTACTAAGACCTGGAACACTAAGACTAAAGCAATTAATTGATAGCCAGAGGGATTCCCAAAGCTGGAAGTGGAGAATTCTGAGTGTAGACAGTTCTTTTTTTTTCCAGATCATCCAGGGAGTAAAAGATTAGCATTACATGCCACTGGGGAAAAATATAGCTGTTATTATAAACATAATTGGCACATCAATTCTGTATATTTACTGTATATGTATATGTCCTTATTTTATGACAGGAAATTGTAATTTTGAATGCAATTTACAAAATCCATGTTTGTGTTTATTAAATCATAAAAAATGAGGTCATGTCATGTATTGATTGTATTTTTACTTGTCATAGTCAAATTGTTTTAAACTACCCTAGATAGAATTAATTAGTTGGTAGAGGAGAGGCAAGGAACCACTTAAAGGATATTTTGGGTATAAAAGGGAATACAACTTTTCAGTATTTCCTGAAGGTATTCCTTGGTTCTCTAAAACTCTATTTCTGGTCTCAAACAATTGAGTCAGTACAGCTAAATTAATTAAACGGGCAGGATCACATTGGGAAAAAGGATTTTGCATCCTTTATCTCTTTGGGGTTGAACCATCAATCTCGACGTATCCGACAGAACTCTTCACTGGCTGCTGGGGATGGGGACGGAGCGTTTATGGGAATGCCCCGAATGCTGTGATGTCGGTTCCTTAATCAATAAAACATTATCAATTCTTATGGCAGCTTGTTGTTTCCAATATATGTTTTTAACAAGTCTAAGGTCTTTTCCATCAATTTGTAGATCTTCAAGCATCCTTATCACGTCGACATGTCTCACTTTATCGAAAGCCTTTGTGTAGTCACTAAAGCAGAGGTATAGATCTTTGTTTACTTCTATAGAACGTTCATTTACTGTTCTCAGTGTGTATACATCATTTACTGTACCCTTGCCTTCTACAAACCCACATTGTTCCTCTCCTATTTCAGGTTGCATTTTCTTCCTAACTCGTTGCATGATAACTCTTAGCAACATCTTCGTCAAGTGACTCATTATATTAATTGTTCGATGTTGATCACATTCCAAGGCTCTTAATTTCATTGGGATTCCAATAAATACAGAATTAAATCATTCATGGGGTATATCTCCAGTATAATATATGGTATTAAGGAGTCTGGTAACGTTATCTATTCCGTATTCTTCTAAAGCATTAATCATTTCTGTTGTGAAGCGGTCTGAACCGGGGGTCTTGCCATTTTCTGACCATGAAGGGCTATTGCTGGCCGACTTTAAAGAACCTGGTGTCAACATCAACTCTACCCACTTGCAAACACTAGACAATCTGCAAAAAAGCCATCAAGGATAAACGACCCTGCATGCTTTATCGTGGTGTGATTTTGTTGCACGATAACGCTCGTCCACATGTCGCAAAGATTGTGCAGGAAGCATTAGAAAGGAAGAAGTGGGTAATTCTGCAACATCCAGCCTATAGTCCTGATTTGTTAACATGCGATTTTCATTTGTTCGGACCTCTAAAAAAAAGCTCTCAGGGGGCAATGATTTCACACAGATGCAGACGTAATGAACGCGGTAAAGACTTGGTTCAGTGAGCAACCACAATCTGTTTTTGCGGACGGCATTCGCCGCCTACCCAAGCAATGGGATGCTTGCCTCAATGCCTGCGGCAACTTCTTCTGACCAACCCATGGAGCATAATTCATTCAAAATGAATGCTTTCTTTAATTCTGCCACACCTGTTAATGTTTCTTTCATGCTTTTGTAATAAAGCCATTGGAACGGGCTTCAAATGAACGTCCCTAGTAACTAATCAACTTAACTAACTAACTAACACATCAACTTAACTAACTATCTGCCTAATCAACTTAACTAACTAACAAACTAACGAGCCACTTTAACTAACTAACAAACTAACGAACTAACTAAATAACTTAACTAGCTAACTTCTTTTTCTCTGTGACGAATTAGTAACGGTCGCAGTTCGTGATCCCGTATACCGCGTTCAAATAATTCATGCGGACGATTTGGCAGCAGACAGTCTAGCGTTGGGTTTTAATGAAAAGGCATGGGTGCCAGCCGTTCAGAAAGCAATTGCAAACTACTGAACTTAAACTTGCCACGAGATCACAAACAGCTAAAAACTTCTAGGGTTGACTGTGACGTTTTGTAAAGGATATGCAACTAACTTCAACGTTAAAGCTAATTTCTAATCAATCTAACTAAGTAATCATAATAACTAACTAATCAGCTTAACTAATTACGCAACTAACTAACTAATGAACTTACTTAAGTAATTAATCAAGATAACTAATATCGCAGCTAATTAACTAATCACCTTAGCTAACTAAAAAAACTAACTAATCGACTTAACTAACTACGTAACTAACTAATTAGTCAACTAATAAATTTATCAGTTTAACTAACTGCCCAACTAAACAACTACTCAACTAACTAACTAACTAACTAACTAACTAACTAACTAACTACCTAACTAACTACCTAACTAACTAACTACTAAACTAACTAACTACGCAACTAACTAACTAATCAATTTACTTAAGTAACTAATCAAGATAACTAACATCGCAACTAATTAACTAATCAATTTAGCTAATTAACAAACTAACTAATCAACTTAACTAACTATGCAACTAACCAACTACTCAACTAACTAACTACTCAATTAACAAACTAATCAATTTAACTAACTACCCAACTAACTAACTAACTAACTAACTAACTAACTAACTAAACTAACTAACTAACTAACTAACTACCTACCTACCTACCTAACTAACTAACTAACTAACTAGCTAGCTAGCTAACTAACTAACTAACTAACTAACTATTCAACTGACTACTAAACTAACTAACTAACAACTCAATTAATTAACTAATCAGTGAAACTAGCTACGCAACTAACTAACAAACTAATTCCTCAGCGAACTAACTAATTAACTACTGAACTGTAGTCTGTTTACTTTTGTCTGCCCCAATATAAAATTCCATATCTCAGTAACAAACTGAGGGAAAATGATGAGATTTAGCTTATAACCTTATCGTTATGTCCACCCAACAAAAAAATTGTTCTGGAGATTGTACAGCAGATTTCATAGTTTATTTATATGCGGTATATAATTTGCGGGTCAGAGCTGAAGTGCACATTATTAAATGTATTACGTCTTCACACGGAAACATTAGCGTTGAATAGTTAATTTTCTCGTGGGACATGGGATTGGCCTTATAACAACAGCTCGCGTAGTGGAACCGGGCATTATTGTAAAACACGTTTGTTAGCGAGAAATCACTAGTTTTTCACCAAAACATCAAAGAAATGTCGCCGATTTCCATGATTTACGTTGCTTTTGGACCTATCAAAGACATATTCCTTGGGTGGGGGTAAATATAAGACGGCGGGAAAAATTTCATAACGAGGCAACAGAAGTTTTCAAAATAACTGATCGTGAATGAAGGCACTCATTTCTGGACAGATGTCAGATACTTTGTTACAGTTGGTGTTACTTATATTATTATTTGTTGTTCAGATGTTTAAACGTTCCAGATACATTTTCCTCCGTCTTCATCTGCTTCTTTTACCTAGTTTTGTCCGAAATATTACTCTTTTTAACATCTTCTGTTGATAGACCCCATACATTTCATTTGTGCTCTCCTGGTGGTTTTCGTGAGAGATCTTGTCAGACTTGCAGCTCTCAGTACCTCAGAATGTATTTTCTCTCTGCCAACAATATTTTCAACATTCTTATCAACAACTATATCTCCATCGTCTCCGGTGTCTTCGCTATTTCACAGCTCATTTAAATACAAACGCCACAAACAGTATGTTGCAAGATTTATTGACTGGCGTATTTCGCTGCATCTCGTCAGGTGCATACTGCAGAGTTATATAATATCATAATCAAGTGTCTTGACAGCTGGCGTAGTCGTTCATGTCTCTCCACAGATCTCGGTCTTTGGTGTTCTGTGTCAACTCTGCTGATGATATTCCTTCATGCCACCGTCTCAATCCATCCAGCATCATTTCTCCTGGTCGGCGTCTGCCTCTCTTCCCCTTGCTCTTTCTAGTAGTCACGATGTTCTCCAGTGCCTCTCTTCTCATCACATGACCAAACAAAGATATGGCATATGAAGTAATAAAATGAATACGCTGAAACAATTAAAACACATAGTCACAGGTATTGTTCGAATGTTGAACATCCGTTATTCCCACGGCAATTTCAAATTGACAACGAAAGATGCAGCGAAATATGCCAGGCAATAAATCGTGCAACATAATATGTGTGGCTTCTGTATTTACATTCACGAAGGGAATACACTGTTTTGAATCATTGCTCATTGTCCAGAATCCGCATCTATACGCAAGAATAAGCCACGCACATTTCAGCAATCGAAGCTGTATCTTATCATGATATCGCATGCATGCATACATGTATTATGTGTGTAAGTGTGTATGTATGTATTCATATATGTATGTATGGGTGTGTACATATATATGTGTGTATGTGTGTATGTATATGTGTGTCAGTGTATATATGTGTGTTTGTGTTTTCCTGCCTTCCCTCATGTCTCATAACGTTGAAATATGAATTAGTTATGTTTGGTTTATGTTTAAACTATTCATTTTACAATGTTTGTTTCTTTCTTCTTTATTCCATTGTAAATCTAATCATGACAACGAAAGATGGGTGACTAGAAGGGCCGGATGTAAGATAGGCCTGCGTGCCCATTTGTGACCCTTTGAAAATAAAGTTCGTTCCTTCGTTCACCGCTTCTCATGATGCTGCACATTCTTGTCAAGGAATCATTACGTACCAATCTTTTATCAACGTTTCATCTTATCTTTACTGACACAATGTCAGGTCAGCGTGGCAGAGAGGTGTAACGAGCTCGCGCGTAAATTTTCTCTGGTGGCCACGGATTAATGGATTCATTCTACATGTCGGTCAATTAGACATAAATGTTGACTTTTCATCTTTGACTTGGGGATGAAAATTACATGTACCTCAGAAGGGTACCTCAGAGGGGGTTCGCCTGATGGCGAAGGACATTGGTATTAGGAAAATCTAACCTTCACACAAAATCAGACTAATATATTCACAAGTAGTATCAATCACTCACTAGTAGTAACATGTGTGTAGACTATGCTCGAGTTGAAAGCCAATGAGCGCATAAATGTTTTTTTAAGAAACATTTAGTAGCAGGTGGCCATGGAGAACAGAATGTATAACTTAGTATGAGAGCACCCACTGATCCCATTAAGAGGACGAAACCAGTGTCAGCAATTCAGAGTGTGTTGGCAAACAGGATGAATAGGGCACATATTGAGGAAAACATGTTTGTAGGGTAACAAGAAGATTCTCCTTCTGAAATGGGTATCTGTGGGGAAGAGAATACGCCGTCTGTCTCACGCTCCGAAGGTTGTGGGTTCGATTCCGGGCTCCGTCCTGTGGTTCGGAGCCTCCTGGTGGTTGTCGCCAGAGCTACGAGGTTAATGCTGTGGCGGACAGTTTAGGCAGGTCGCCCTGCGGAAAGACACCGAGCCATGATGTTAAAGCTGCGGCGGACAGTTTAGGCAGGTCGCCCTACGGAAAGACACCGAGCCATGATGTTAATGCTGTGGCGGACAGTTTAGGCAGGTCGCTATAAGGAAAGACACCGAGCCATGATGTTAATGCTGCGGCGGACAGTTTAGGCAGGTCGCCCTACGGAAAGACACCGAGCCATGATGTTAATGCTGTGGCGGACAGTTTAGGCAGGTCGCCCTACGGAAAGACACCGAGCCATGATGTTAATGCTGTGGCGGACAGTTTAGGCAGGTCGCCCTACGGAAAGACACCGAGCCATGATGTTAATGCTGTGGCGGACAGTTTAGGCAGGTCGCTATAAGGAAAGACACCGAGCCATGATGTTAATGCTGTGGCGGACAGTTTAGGCAGGTCGCTATAAGGAAAGACACCGAGCCATGATGTTAATGCTCTGGCGGACAGTTTAGGCAGGTCGCCCTACGGAAAGACACCGAGCCATGATGTTAATGCTGTGACGGACAGTTTAGGCAGGTCGCCCTGAAGAAAGACCCCGAGCCATGATGTTAATGCTGTGGCGGACAGTTTAGGCAGGTCGCCCTGAAGAAAGACACCGAGCCATGATGAATAAAACTCTGTGCTATGAAGTCCATCTATTTGCCTTTTAAATAATGTTAAAAGATTCTTCTGTAATCAACAAGGCAAAGGGAATATGTGGAAACAAAAATACACGGGACTTAAAATTATAGAGACGGATGAATAATGTGAGAAAGACATGGAAGAAACTGCAGGAGACTGCACAAGATATTACAGTTTGGGTTAGATGGTTGGGGGAGTGTTGCTCCACCAAGAGACCAGAGGTCAGATGCTGAGTAAGGTTGCTGCAGTAATCAAACGTGTGTAGTGGATCCGGTTACAGACCAGTGATAGAAGCCACAATAACCACACATTCATTAAAGTGTGGAGGTTGACGGGCAATGCTTAATTGGGGGAAGGGGTGGCAGGCGAGAGAGATATGGAGTGAGAGATGGAGTGAGAGATGGAGAAAGAGAGGGAGCGACATGGAGAAAGACATGATGGAGAGAGGGGGAGAGACATGGAGAGAAAGAGGGAGCGAATAAAAGAGCGAGAGAGAAAGAACACAAGAGAGAGAGCACGTGAGGAAGAGTGTGTGTGAGAGCGCGAGAGAGAGATACAACGAAAGAGAGAGAGAGAGAGCGAGAGAGAGAGAAAACGAGAGAGAGAGAAAACGAGAGAGTGAGAACAAGAAAGAGAGGGAAAGCGGGAGTGAGCGATAGAGAGATAACGAAAGAGATAGAGAAAGCGCGCGCGAGAGAGGAATTGAACATGGTCTGCTGGACTTAGAAAGATAAAGTGGCCCATTGATTCAACAATGACCTCTAATCAGTGTACAACCATAATAACAAGAACAATGCTTCCACCTTTTTTAACAATAATGATAATAACAATGACAATAATAACAACAATAAACTCGAACATATCACTCACCCAAAGCGACCAGCAAAACAACGCTACAGATTTGTATCATAGCGATTCCTGTCATACTTGAGCGCCGCAAGTTGAACTTTTATGACCTTCTCAGGAACTGATAATCCAATACGAAAAACAGAAATAAAAGAGTTATGATACAGCGACCACAACACAACTTGTATATATATTTCCAACACAACTTTCAGATGTATTCTCAACACAACTTCGAGATGTATTTCCAAAATAACCTTCAGATGTATTCAACACATGCGTTGCCAGACAGCCCTATAGAGTTATGAACTATTCACGCTGTTCCTATGTAAGAAGTTTCAAACTTTCTAGTTGTTTATAAACTTTCTCTAAAACGGCAACCAACTCAAAAAAACGCTGGCTGTAGACGCGTGATTGAGAATTAAACCAGCGGTACACGAGGGAACGCCGTGTGTGTAGGGTCAGATTCACGTTTGTGAGAGCTTGCGGGACATAGCCATGGTACACCCGGATGCTGTGTACGAGATGAGGAGGAGGGGAGAGGTGGAAAAAAAAGGCCGAGCGAGTATTGCGTGAGTGAAACTGTATATCGCTTCACTGCTCACAGCGCTCCCAGCGAGGACGAAAGCGGGGGGAACCGATGAATCAGCCGGAGCGCAGTGGTTGCATTGCCTGGGCTGTTATCATCCTCATTCTGGCGCAGCCATCCTTGATTAGCTGACCGTTGTGCCAAGAGTGAGCATTGTAAATATTTCTACTACTCTATCAAATCCATTGTTGGGGGTATGGGATTTGATGGGGTTGAGTGTCTCTTTTCTCTCTTCTGCTTTTTATCTGTTCTCTTCTGCTTTTTATCCCTCTTTGATGCGTTAGCCCTCGACCACACCACATTAAGCCGCCGAACCTTCTGCTATCTCCTGTAGCTCTCTCCATGTCTACCCAATAATATACATCTCTGTCTGTGATTCTCTTCTCGGTGTGTTTTAAGTCTCTCGTTAAATTGTTTGCCTTGTGGGTTCCAGACAAGAGAGCTTCTAATTAGTTTCCTCACGTTTTCTCAGTGTCTGTCCTATCCAGCACCAGCGACTTTTTTCTCACCTCTTGGTTCGCTGGGATTTGTTTAGTTCTCTCCATGAGCTCCATATTGTCGCTGGGATTTGTTTAGTTTTCTCCATGAGCTGTATATTGTCGCTGGGATTTGTTTAGTTCTCTCCATGAGCTCCATATTGTCGCTGGGATTTGTTTAGTTCTCTCCATGAGCTCCATATTGTCGCTGGGATTTGTTTAGTTCTTTCCATGAGTTCCATATTGTCGCTGGGAGTTGTTTAGTTCTCTCCATGAGCTCTATATTGTCGGTGGGAACCTTTGGTAAGGATGACTCTCATGTCCTTTTCAGGACCCATCCCGCACTGGTCCAAGCCTGACACCCAGCTCACGCCTGTGGCTCCTAGTAGCTGTCAGCATGCGACAGCGGCCACCCCCCGGGCAACAGCTGTGAGAGGCTGGCTAAACCAGGCGTGGGTAGTCGATTTGGTGTCAAACCAAGCGGTGAACTAGGGTATGCCTACCAAGCATGTGAAGACAGGACCCGGCAGACTGCGCGGAAGAAATCATTCCTGATTAAACGGGCAAGACGGCGTTTACCTGCAAAGCGTTGTGGAGCGTAATGAGCACGGCAAGGCACGTAGAGCGCCCTGGTCATCCACTGCACCTGTATTCGTCTCCAGTCGTCTTGACTTGTCTTGCAACTGGATTCAGATGGACTCAGGCGAGAGAGTGAGGTCGACGAATTGCGCAACTCTTCCTCACTTTAATCCAAGTCATCGCGCAAGTCATTCTTCATCCAACGTCATATATCACCTTCAAGCCCTGTGGCGATGGGCGAGTGGCGAAGCGGCAGGCGTGGGTACGCTGACAGCCGTAGTCGCAGACCTGCACACAGGCGGCTCAGGCCATATGGTCATCTTCTACTGATGAGTCTTCTACTGTTGCGCTGGTATTTGTCTAGTTCTCTCCATGAGCTCTATATTGGTGATCCTGTCACATCATTTTATTCCCATTGTTCTGCGCGGGTACCAGTTAGTGACTGTTTGTAGTGTATTAGTAATTCTGTTGGTTGTTCTCCAAGTTTCTGAGGTTTTTGTTCGGTTTTGCCTCTTGTTCAGGGCTATCTACGAGTAAATATCCGTTACCTTAATTTTTTATTAGCTTCTTGTAACGGTATCTGAGACTTGTTCTCTGGCGGTAGATAGAATAATATGTGACACTTCACATCAAGAGTTAGAATCATACACCTATTTAGGTAGGACAACATGTGACACTTCATATCAAGAGGAAGAATCATGCGCCTATTTAGATAAAAATCTTGACACAGGTGGAGCAACAAGTAGAGATATTAACTTAATAATATAAGAGGGCTTGGGCGGGATTTCATAATACTAATGTGTGTGTGTGTGTGTGTGTGTGTGTGTGTGTGTGTGTGTGTGTGTGTGTGTGTGTGTGTGTGCGCGCGCGCGCGTGCGCATGTGTGTGTGTGTCACTGACTGGCTGGCATCTTGCGATTTTGACAAAGGATACTTTGTAAAAAGAAATTATACCTCTCCCTAACTCAAAGCCTGGACTGAATTAAGAGACTGTCAGAATCTCCCCACCAGATCTGCCGTGTCTTCATCATCGACGCCTGGCAATTACGGCCAGGTACGCCTGTGAGCGGCATTAACTACGCAGTGACGAGAACGGTCAGTTGTGGCACGCGTGGCGCACGGAGTCCACGCAGTGAGGAAACACGACCAACGAGGACTCAGTGCAGTTAGACGGCAGACGGCCACGGACTGTGGTAGAGGACAGACATGGGAGAGGTGTGCTCGTATTGCTTGTGTGAGTGGACGCTATTAGAGAGAACGCCTGTTTGAGTATAGAAGACTGCGCGCCTGGGACGTAGTGTTGTAAGTTATGAACTGATGCATTGAATGTATATATTTATTGTGTAATGGCATCACCGTTGTACGATGCCTGTAATGTTTGCTGCGAGTGAGAAGTGCGAATAAAGTGGTTATAATTGTATTAGCCGTGTGTCACGTACAGTCATTCTGTGACAGTGTTTGTTATCACATCTGTTGGTTACTACGAGCCTGTGTGATTGTGAAACAAGATCCTGACAGAGACCATGTGTTGCCCATGCAGCACGATCCTTCTCTCTGCCTGCCTAGTTTACTCCAGAGGAAAGGTAACACTAATACATCTGGAAGAAGACTATCTGTAGAAGTTGACGGATCAGCAAAACAATGTTGTCCACGTGTCGGAGCTTTAATCCTAGACTAGTTTCCAATCAAAGCTTGGGGCCTAATCTTCCCTGCCATGACATTTAGTCTTTAGCATTTCCTCTCACCAGGATAAAGTTGTCTTCTTTCACCCGAAGACCTTGGTACAATGTGGGATGTCGGGCTTGGTGTGCTCCGACCAACATTCGGCTTAACAGAAAACATGTAGTACCGTCTACTGGCATACAATAGTTCAGCCATATTTGACTAAGATCTGGCAACTGTCGGGTTTTGTTATTACAGTAAAACTTCGATTAACAGTCGCCACTGCCTGGGCTGACCTTACGGTTACGTAAAGAATGGGTGGAATAAACACTTGCCTAAACCAACTGCCCAACTAAAGGAACTTCTTCTTCTTCTGCGTTCATCCAGAGTTTTTTTTTTCCGGATGTGATTGCGCTGTGCCTGTTTGCAGCAAAGCTGCATCCTTGCGCCGTTAGGCCGACACATCCGACTTCTGCGGGCATTTGTTGACCGGGTTAACCATCCCAGGGGTTTCTTAGGACGTTTTACTCTCACTGTTGTGGTGTTATCCCCCATCCCTGCTGGCCCATATAGAACAGCCAAAGACATCCTGGTCAGCACTCAAGGGAAGGCAGGGGCAGACCAAGGGCATTCCCCGCCATCCAAGGAGGCTTCCATACTTTCAGAGCCAACACATAGCGCTCTGGTAATGGGCTCACCCAAGGAATCGTCACGTCCTGCACATGGCTGCTTAGCTTCACTTCCGTATATTGGGCCTTCCATTCACCATAGGCTGTTCTTCCGGAAACCAGAAGAATGCAGTCTGCTGATGACATCCACACAGTGAGCTTTCTATTCGGACTTTCCACGTAATGGATTTGCTATCCAAGCAATATTCCATTTTGTGCCACTAGGACACTTTTCCACCTTTTATGAAGCCCACACAGCGAGCTTTCGATTTGGACTTTCCACATAATGGATTTGCTATCCAAGCAATATTCCATTTCATGCCTCTGGGTCGCTTTTTTAACTGACATACCTGTGGTATGAAGTGTGGCAGTCTGAATACTTCTTCATGCACCTTTAAATGTCAACCTGTATGTAGTTAATGTAAGCTGCGGTCAACTTGAGCTTGTTGATATCTCCATAGAGCTTGTCCTCAAATGAAGCAGGTGTGGGCCAAAATATCTTTCTCTGTTCTGCGTATGTTGGGCAATCCTGCAGTAAATGTTTTGCTGTCATTTTTCCAGTTCGACAATTACATTCATCGGTATCTCCTATCTTTAGTTTATTGAACAAGTGGTATTTCAGCCTGTTATGTCCTGTGCGGAGTCTGAAGATTGCTACTTGTTCTCTTCGGTCGAGTTTGTAATATGCATCATCCTTCTGGTGGCCTAGATGCTCTGATTCCCATTTGGTTCTATAAGTGCTTTTTATCAACGTCTTTGCCTCATTGTAGGTTATGTCTATGTCAGGCTGTGGTAGTCGTCCGCCCTCTTTTGCCAGTCTGTCAGCCTCTTCATTTCCAGGTATACTGCAATGTGATGGGATCCACTGTATTACAACTTTTTTGGATTTCTGGCATAGACCGTGGAGTGCTGCTCTTAGGTCAGCTAGTTCTGTGCTGTTATTGCTCTTCAGTATTGAGACAGCTGACTTTGCATCTGTGAAGATAGCTATTTGCTTCTCTTTATTTTCCTCCATCAAGAGCATTTCTGCTGCAGTTTTCAGAGCCTCTACCTCCGCTTTGAAGTTACTTGAAAACTTTCCAGTTGCCACTGAATGTGTTTTTTTCACTCCATTTTTTTAATTTAGGAGAATTCCTCCTCCTCCATTCTCTATTGAATTTTTGGCTGATCCATCTGTATATGCATGGGTCCAATTGCTGCTTGGGTAATGTTCTTTTATGTAGTTTAGGGTTATTTCTCTTCTTTCGGTTTCATGATGAGTGTTCTTTTTCTCAATACCAGGAATGTTTTCTATCATCTCAGGCAGTTGCTGCTGTTTTCAAGCTGGGAACATGTGTGCATTGTAAATGGGTTTGACTGTTGATATGTTAAGTATAGGATCTGCCCTAATCTTTCGTTTTGCAGTTTCTACAAAGTTGTTACGCTTCAGTCTTCCCTTTCCAAAACCACTAAACCTTTTATACATAGGGTGGTCTGTCAATCTTCTAAATTGTTCTGCTTGTTGCTGGGCTCTGCTATCTCTTCTATCCTGCATTGGTTGTAAACAAGTGATCTTTTCTAGTTCATTAATAGGCGTTGTCTTCAGGCTTCCAGTTATGATTCGCATTCCTTGATTTTGGACTCTACTTATTTTGTTAAAGTTTGACTTAGCTGCTGTTGCCCAAGCTGCAATGCCATATTCCAGTACTGGCCTCATCCGTCCAGTATATAACTTCTTGAGAACTTACTCATCTGCTCCCCACGTTGTACCAGCAAGCTATTTCATGATTGCCATTCTTTGCCTTGCTCTTGTTCGATTTTTCTCAACCTGTGTTTTCCATGTCAGGCGACGATCAACGGTGACTCCTAGATAGTTTGGATTTTCTTCATGGCGCAATATTTTTCCATTATATACCAGCTTAGGTTGCTGAGTTTTATTTGAGAGAGAGAACACTGTGCATGTAGTTTTCTCCTCACTTATCTTCACTAGCCATGATTTTGACCAGTCCTCTAGCGCTAATAGGGCTTGCTGTATTCTGCTGTTAGCTGTACTAATATATTCTTCAGATGTCCATATGGCTAGGTCATCTGCAAAGGATGATGTGTGTACTCTGACTTGAAAATGTTCTGTGATGTCATTTAAATATGCTAGGAATAATGTTGGTGAAAGAACTCCTCCTTGGGGGACACCTTGCTCTAACAGCATCATTTTGCTGGTTTGTCCTTGTACTTTTATCCTGGCAGTTCTGTTCTCAGGGTAGTGGCTGATCCATTTGTACATTTTCCCACAAACATGCATTTTTTGCAGTTTTACTTTCAGTCCTTCCTTCCATACTTTATCACATGCTTTTTCTAAATCTATCTAGACCGCTAGTGTGTGCTTTTTCTCTTGGAAGGCATCCTCTATTTCCTGAGCTATATAGGTTATTTGATTTTCAGTGGATCTGTACTTTCTTAATCCTGCTTGTAGTGGTGTTAAGAGTTGGTTTTCTTCCAGATGCCATGTTAGCCTGCCATTGATAATTCGTTCCATTAATTTTCCTACACAGCTAAGTAGACTGATAGGTCAATAGCCATTTGGTTCTTCCAGGTCTTTTCCTTTCTTTGGGACTGGTATTAGTATAGCTTCCTTCCATGCCTCTTGGACTATTCCCCTCTTCCAGCTGTAATTTAGGACTGCTAGTAGTTTCATTTTTGCCTTAGTGCCTAGTCCTATTAGCATTTCATTTGTGATTCCATCATTCCTTGTGATTTCTTCTTTTTTAGGGTATTCATTGCCTGTTCCATTTCTTTCATTGTTAGATTTGCCATCATATATTCTGCTGCTGTCTCTGTATTACTATGATGTATCTGTTTGTCTTTGATTGCTTTCTTCTGTTCGGTTGTAATATCAATGTGTTTTGCCCTGGCATAGTGTTCCATTAGTGCATTTGCAGCCTTTTTTCCCTGTAAGCAAGGCATTTTCTTGTTTAATTGTTATTTGTTTGTTTCTAGATCCTTCATTGTTCATGGCTTTCACTAGTTTCCATAGTTTGTTTCCATCCCTGTCAAAATTCAGGTTTTCTGTTTTTTCCCTCCAACAATCTCTTGTTGTTTGATTTACTGTTCTTTTATATTTTGCTGAGATGGCTTTGAGAGAGATGTTCGCTTCAGTTGTTTGTTCTCTCTCTGCGGTCTTCCTGGCATCTTCAACTTTGTCCTCAAATTTGTAGTTCTTCAGTCCAGTATGGTTTGTAATGTTTCCTCGCTCCTCTTGGAATAGACTCAGTGGCTGCCTGTATTATTGCTCTGTTTAGACTTTCCACCATTTGCTTCATGTTGCCATATCGTGTATTTATGTTTTCACAATATTTGTCTGTTAGTATGGCAAATCTGTCCCAATCTGCTCGTTTGTAATTCCAGCGGGGCAAAGGCTTTTGCTCCTGTGGAACATACTCCATATTCATTACAAGCTTGATTGGTCTGTGGTCACTACCTGCTAATTGGTCAAGCACATAGCGATCGATTTTGTGGAGGATGTCTCCTGTGCAGAAAGTTAAGTCTGGAGTAGAAGTGGTAATCCATCTTCTGGAGTAGAAGCTCGGTGTGTCATCCGCTTTGTTGAGTAGATGGAGATTTGAGTCTATTTCTCAGTCCTCCACTTCATCTCCTCTTTTGTCAGTATCTGGGTATCCCCATCTTTCTGAACGGCTATTAAAGTCTCCGACAATAATGCAATTTGTGTCAGTTATTTTCATGTTTGAGAGTGTAAGGTCCTTATCAGCCGGGCTATACAGATTGTAAATTCTTTATCATTATATCAACACCTATAATTTCTGTTTGGTTGTCAAAGATCACAGATACTTCGCTGCAAGGTATTGTATTTCGTGTAAGTATTAGAACTCCTCCTTTGTGTCCTTCGCGGTCGAAACGTGTGGCCTGATATCCCCTGACTGAAAATTTGCGATTGGCATTGAGGTGTGTGTCTTGAATGCATGCCACATCTATTCTATCTTTATGAAGACGCTGTGTTAGGGAGACGTTCTTGTTATAAACTCCTTCGGCATTCCACTGTAGTATGTTGAGTGTCCGGGGTGTTTGGTCAATAGCTCTTAACCTACTCCTCTGTACCTTAACTCCACAGCACAGGGGAAGGTGACCACCAGTAGTCATGAGGCAGGGGGCCCGGCACTATCACCGCCTGATGGGACTTCGCGGGATTAGCACCATAACGATTAATATTAATTTTGGACATCATGAATTAAGTTACGTTGCACTGCTTTGTCAAGCCTGTGGCTCAGTACATCCGATTTCGTCAAGCATTTGTTCGGGGTGCTTTCCCTAGCCTTTGACTGTCCCCAGTCTACCTACAAGGCAGCAGGTTTGTGTGTCACTTGGTCTGGTCCCTCTCCCTTGACCTGTCCGACATGGGTGACCCTACCAGTAGCTGTGCTACCGTCGGCATAGCTCTTGGGGTCATTGGAACACACAAGCCCCTCTACCTCGTCACGGTGGACACACGGCAGAGGGGACTAAAGGAACTGAGACTGTTAGTGTTGACAAAATTATGCAACTGTGAAACAATGTAGGACTAAACAGTGAAAACATTACGCCAGAAGAAGTAACAGATTGGTTGGAATGTGACAAAATAGATGGAGGTTTTGAAATTTTGAACGATGATGAAATTGTTTCTAGTGTTACTACCCTTGAAGAAAAGGAGATTGATGACAATGAAGGATCAGTTCTTAACCAAAAACCTACAACTAGCCACTCAGAAGCAGAAACAATGTTATCAAAGTGCATCGATGGTTTGAAATGCAAGAGGAGGGAAATGCAACACAGATCCTACTTCTGCGTAAGATACGGAACATCACTGCGCAGAGAGCTCGAGCCTGAAAGACACAGAAGGAGATGACGTATTGTTTTAAAGTAGCGTAGGTCTATAGTATTACAATACATTTCTGTGCATTACTACTCTTATATCGAAGTTTATATTGATCGTTTTGAAAAATCAAATACAATATGTATGAAGTATTTACCTTTAAATGATTGTATTTCAATTTTCATTCTAAGCCGGCAGTACAATCACGTGCCTGTACATATATGTTAAGAGATTTCTGTTATCCGTCGATTCGGTTATCCATCACAGCCCTGGTCCCCGACGGTGACAGTTAATCGAAGTTTTACTGTATATATGTAGCAATATAGACAAAGATGAAGAAACGGATACAGATATTAAAATAAGAATATAAAAGTCCAGCAAGTACATGCGACTGGCGTGACATTGACCACATAACACAATCTAGTACCCATAGGTCTGTACAAATATAGTTAGCACCATATACACAACAGACCTCAAGTTGTGTAACAGGGTCCTAATGTTTACTCTGCTAATACATCATACCACAAAAGTTTTAACTTCATTGCCACCAACTTTCCCTTTATCTTTTAGAGTACACGTTGAGCTGAAGGAAATCAATCCCGTTCCATAAACTGCAGGTCAGATGTGTCGACCGAAGATGGCAAATATCGCAGGTTATCAGTACATAGACATCACATAACAACCTGTCCTCACCAGGACCAAGACAATTAACATGACAATATGTTGTATGTTATCAAAGCCGGCTATGTGGGAAAGGGGTTACGGACGCAGTTCGTAATCCCGCATACCGCGTTCGAAACACAGCTGCGGGCGATTAGGAAGCAGACCGCCTTACGTTGCTTTCCCATACAATGGTATGAGTGCCGGTCAGAATGCAATGGCAAACTACTGAGCGTAAACTTGCCAAGAAATCACGATCAGCCAAAAAATGTTGAGGTTGACTGCAACGCCCTGCAAAGGATAAGCTACTAACTTTTTTATGTTATCAAAATAATGACTTTCCTTGTCAAGTTATTAGACACGGAGGTTGGCATATTCGGCTCGACTATACGACACCTTACATGGCTTGCGATAAAATTACAGTTTACAAAATTAGTTTTGTTACGTAGGTTAAGCGCTAATTAAGAAGGAGTTTCAAATGACAACCTTAAATGTTTAATTTCTGAACAAGTAAAGAACAAATGTATCATATTTAGATGTAGTCACCACCGCGTCCAATGCAAGTCCTCAGCCGCGGATAAAATGCTTGGATTCCTGTAGAAATAAACTCTCTTTGTGGCGTGTGTAGCCACTCATACACCACCTGCTGTACCTCTTCATCGGAATGAAAAGTTTGGAAACTTTCTACTCCGCTCATACACTAGCCGGTCTAACAGGCATACATCAGCATACTGGACCCTCATTCACCTGTGTATTTCTATAGGTTTCACTCCTTCACTGATCAAAATAACGGATAACATGTGCAGGTCAAAAGTGGAGCGGTCATCTTTAAACTGTCAGTATGACGTTACCATATTCGTCTGCATCGTGGTGTCACGTGCTTAACACTCTTGACATCCTTAACAACAATATTGACAGGTTACAAGACAATGGCATGGTGTTTATAATTCCCATCACACTTTCATGGTTTTAATTTGAAGCTCCCTCGTACTTCTTTTACATTCACTTCAGCTTGTGTGTCTAAGCAAAATGTCGACACTCCTAAGTTTCGAGTTTCACAGAAAAGTTAATCACATCCAACTCTTTCTTGTATAGCTTTTAATTTACATTTTAATTAGAACAGCATTACATATCCATGTTAGAAAACCCGTCAGTACTGTATTCACTTTCATTCAGCTGTTTCTATCCATTCTTTGTGTATCGTATTCCTCTCTTGTTAACTTACTTCACATCGGAGAGATTAGATTCTGCGTCAGCAGATATTTCATGTGTATATACTTATTTCAGGTTATTGTTATCTCTGATATATGAGACCTGGGTCTATAGTGTGTGATGTTCTCATCCATTTATTAATCCATTCATCCATCTACCTAGCAACGTCCTACCTATCTACCTACTAACCTCCACGGTTATATGTGTGTATGGGGGGGGGGGGGGGGGGGGGTACAGTTTATGAATGTGCATTTGCTGTTTCCTGTCACAGAAGGCACATATATCATCCCAGAATGTATCTCGATCTACAATCAAGATGAACAGCTTCGTCTTCTTCCTTTTTACTCCTCCTCTTCCTTCTTCATCTCCCGCTTCCTCTGCTGCCCCCCCCCCCAATTCTCATGTTCTTCTATTCTTTCTTCTCCTCTTCTTTCTAATGCTCTTTCTTCCTTATCATTTTTGACCTCTTGGTCTTCCTCTTCATTTTCTTAATCGTGTACCTATCATTCGCAGTACATTTCTTCTTTTCCTACGATCATCAGTTAACTGTAAAGCGATCAGAAGAATCTCTGGCAAAAGCTGTCTGCTTAAAAGTTCCATTTCCACCAGTCAGTGTTGGTCGTCGAACATTTGGGCAGGGGCGTAGGTGGTGATGTCAGGGGCGTATCTCCAACTCAGCAAAACAAACATGAAAATGCGGATGTGCTCAAGGTTTTGGTCAAGGGAATTGAATCAATACGGGATCTTTATCCGTCTTTGGTAGCTCCATGTTCTACGCTGCGTGCCCTGGGCCGAGAGAAGAGCATTAGCGAGACAGATAAACGCGAACAAGGCCTTAAAAACAGGACAATATTTAATACACTGGCATTCTTCTTCTCGTGCCTTTTATCTCCCATCGGGTTATAGGCACTCAAGCAGTTCGTGCCAAGCCGTCCTGACTTTTGCTATCTCCTGCAGTTCCCCGCATTGCCTCCCCATATTATTGATCTCTGTCGGTAATTCTCTTCTCCGTGCGTTGTTAGCTCTCCCATTGTATAGTTCGCCTTTTGGGTTTCAGACTAGCGGATGTCTAGTTGTAATCTCGGGTTTGTTTAATCCTTCACAACACATCAAAGACATCAACAATACCTTATACATACAAAATCACCCGTTTGAACACTATCTCGGTACAGACTATGTTCTCCATTAAAAGAAGGGAAAATGATAAAATGCAACTTGGATAACAAAAACCGCTACTGTATGGCGCGGAAGCCTGGACATTGATGAAGCAACTAGAAAGTCGCATAGAAGCCCTGGAGATGTGGATATACAGACGAATATGTCGTATTTCTTAGAAACAAAATCAATCAAATGCAGAGGTCCTAGAAAAACTGAGAATGAAGAGAGAGTTGATGAAAGAAATTAAGAGACAAGTGAAATATTGTGGCCACGTTAAAAGACATGATACTCTTATAAAAACTATACTGGAAGGCAAGGTTGAGGGCAAGCCAGCAAGAGGTAGACAATGATACAAGTGGGAGGATAACATCAAGAGATGGACGAACATCAGCGTGACAGAATGTACAGTCAAGGCGAGAGACAGACAGTGTTGGAGATCCATTGCAGCCAACCTTCATTGCGGAGACGGCACCTGATTGATTTATTGATAACAAAAAACATTTTTCCAACTGCAGATGTAACATCTACCTTAAGTAACGTATTCTTTAAAGGACGTCGCAGTCAACCCCATCATTTTTTGCTGTTTGTGATTTCTTGGCAAGTTTACGTTCAGTAGTTTGCTATTGCTTTATGAAAGACCGGAACTCATACCATTGTATGAAAACCAGCGCAAGACGGTCTGCTAACAAATCACCCGCAGCTGTGTTTCGAACTCGATTTGCGGGATTGCGAATTGCGTTCGTAACCCCTTTGCCACACCGACGGCTATTTAGCTTGTCAAAAAATGAGTTCTAGTGAGTCTTGCGTAATTGATTATTGTACATTTGTTATGCGTGTATAATGTATACTGTTTCGGTTGTTGTCGTTGTTGTCAAAGTAGCTTCAGTAGGTCAGCGTGGTTGAATGGATAAGAACGCATGTTTTCAAACAGCCGTTGTGCTGATGCCTAGGTAAGGGGTTCAACTCCTACACCGGACAGTTGGACTAAAAATGTTGACCTGTCATCGTTGACCTGGAGACGTAAATTACAAGTACCTCTGAAGTCGAAATGGGTTCGCCTGATGGCAACGGACACTGGTAAAATGGAAAGCTAATCCACACGCAAAATTCAGTCCAGCACTACTATAAATAGTGTGAATGGACTACACTTAAGTTCAAAGCGAGCGAGAGCAACAAAGAAGTAGCTTCATAAATGATGTATGAATGAAATTATGTATTAGAGTAGATAGATAAGAAGGGCAGAATGTCAGACCATGCCATTTCGTAACTCTTTGAAAATAAGTTTGTTCGTTCGTTCGTTCAATGTTTCCTACCTATCCAGCGCCAGCGCGTTTCCCTCACATTTTAGTTCACTAGAATGTGTATAATTCTCTCAATGAGTTTATACATTGTTCATTTTCTAACCCCAATTTAATCCCACTACTCTGCACAGGCACCAATTAATGAGTGTGTGTAGTTTATTAGTGATGCTTTTAATTGTTTTCCATGTTCCTGATTCAAACAGTAGTGCCGATTTAACGTGTAAAGTTTGATACTACATTTATCTTCCTTTGGCTTCCACATATTTACTAGCGCTACGAAACCTCCTTGTGCCTTTTATATTCAAATGTTGATATCTGTATCCGTTCCGTCATCCGTACACTGCTACCTAAAGGGGTTAACAATTCCGCTTCTTGAAGTGAGGTTTCACAAAGAGAGATTGGGTTGTTATTTGTTTGGTTTGATCTCATTGTCTTTCTAGTTAGTTAGTTAGTTAGTTAGTTAGTTAGTTAGTTAGTTAGTTAGTTAGTTAGTTAGTTAGTTAGTTAGTTAGTCAGTCAGTCAGTTAGTTAGTTAGTTAGTTAGTTAGTTAGTTAGTTAGTCAGTTAGTTAGTTAGTTAGTTAGTTAGTCAGTTAGTTAGTTGGTTGGTTGGTTGGTTGGTTGGTTTGGTTTGGTTTGGTTGGTTGGTTGGTTGGTTGGTTGGTTGGTTGGTTGGTTGGATGGATGGTTGGTTGGTTGGTTAGTCGACAGATCATCATTACACATTGAACCATTCAGTTTTTAAGTGCTCGGATCCCCTCAGTAAATCCCGCAGCATGTAGCGGCTAAAGATACCAGTTCTGTGTTGGCTTATTAATCTTCTTAGGCTTCCTGCATAGTGTTCTTATTTGGCCACACCTCTTTTAACTTGTTCTTGCAGTCTGACCATGGTTGAAGACTCACAGCCAGCACTTGGTTCTCGAAAATGACTTACTTCTCGGAGAGCATTCAGTATATCAGCCTGATCCATGGCTCGTCCGCCCTCCACAATAGCCTTACATGCAAGTCTGTCAGCCTGCTCATTTTCTTGTGCACCCGCATACCCTTGCACGAAAATAAAACTAATCTTTGCCAGCCATGACCACTCCAGAGACAACAACTACTGTCTTCGGACCCATCCCATCTCTATCGTCCTGAGCATACTCGTTGTGTCACTAAGGAAACTGGCCTTAATGAAGGTCTGTGTCTCGGGCTATGTTATTGATTTACTTACTGCCATAACTTCCATAGTCAGACTACTTGTAGTCAAGGCAAAAGCGCAAGAATCTTCCTCCAGCCCGAGCCGTAAAGGATCATTGTCTTTCTTTCCACTAGTAATTTTATACCTAATTATTATGACCTCTCATCAAGTGTGGTTAGTTTAACCTGAAATTGGTTATGTGTGTGTGACAGGAGCGCAATGTCGACGGCGAATTCCAAATTATGAAGCTGCTTTATCCGTGTTCATTGAATTACATTCTCATCTCATCATCTCATCTCATCATGTTCCTCTTGTACCTTGCGGTGTCGAGGTGAAGTATAAACTTCGTGAGAGTGCCCGATTATGGGCTTCATATATCAACATTCCCATGAATTCTGCTATTCCCTCCGTCCAACGTTTACGTGGTCGGCCTCTTCCTCTGTTTCCATCTGGTCTGTTCATCATTGCTTGTTGTGGGATGCTGTTGACTGGTAACCTACTGGTCAGTCCGTTTATACCTCTTAGTTTTTCTATGAGCAGTATGAAGATCCCATGCCGGCTTGCTAGGCCAGTCGCAGGTTTAGGACACTAATCTGACCACAGGGAGTCCATCCCCTATGGCGAGCCACAGCCCCGTTAGCCCATGACCTCGTGGTCATGGTTGCCCGGTCTGCATCACGTGGAGGTGGGGGTTGACTTGTGTAGTCTGCGGGTCATCGGCAGGCTACTAATTTTCGCTCTTCACCCCTCCTGGGAGAGGCTAGCCGATCCTAACCCTGCTGGCTGCAGGGCCAGGCGCATTCCACACCTTACAGACCTGAATTACATTTCTGGGGGTAATTATTGTTTTCTTCATAACTCATTCTATACACAGTAAGTCTTGGTCTGGGTTGGACAAATTCGTTTATTTCAGAGATGTTTTTTCTTTTTTACTTTTGTTCATAATGGTCACACGGACTACGGGAATATAATAGGTTGACATCAACAGCACTGCGGCATTACACAGAATGCTGGAGACAAATTGCTAGCCGTCTGTTATTTATTGCAATTCTTGATCATATAATGGTAGACATAATGAAGGAACATGTGGGCTTTTTAGCTCAAATGCTACAGAATAATTCAGAAGAATCCAGCTGTCCTGTGTAGGGGTTGAACTGCTTACCTCGGCATCAACACAACGAATGTTTAAGAACACGCGTTCTTACCCATCTGACCATGCTGACCTGCCTGCGGGTGTTTGTTGACCGGGTTAACCTTCCCGGGTATACGCAAAATTCAGTTCAGTGCTACTAAAAGAAGTGTGTATGGAACTACGCTTGAGTTCGAAAGCGAGCGAGCGCCCAAACAAAAATAGATTACTGAGAACGAATAAGAAGCAGTAGAAAACGAAGAGGATTCGGTACGGAGGCAGGAAGAAGTAAAAATAACAAGACGATGAGAAAGTGGTGGAGGAGGAGAAGGAGGAGGGAGGAGGACGAGGACGAAAAGAACAAGGACAAAATCGAGGAGGAGGATGATGACAATACTTTAGTATCACATGGACATGTTATAGGAGGATATTACGAACGAAACACCCAATAGCAGTGCGGTCTTCTAACATATGGGAGATAATCCTTGTTATTATTCCCACTCAAGATTCGATGACTCGCCCTTTAGTTAGTTATTGGGTACCGCTTCAGTTCAGTGAACAGTGCGATTGTCTGCGGCCTGAGTGATCATGGGTTCGAATTCCCATCGAGGCAACATTTCTTTTACTTGACCTGGGTGCCCAATTCGACCCAGCCTAAAATAGGTAGAGGTCAATATTCTGGTAAGTAAAGGCGGCGGGTATCATGTTGACCAAATCACATTGGCTTATACCTTTAGTACGTAGTCATCCAAGGAGTGGCGGTAGCGTAGTGGCTAGACTCTTGCTTGTCCGTACTGTGTGCATGGGTTCAATCCCGCATCGAGGCCAACTTTTACAATTGGTCAGGGCTCCCTGGTAGACCCAGCATAAAATGGGTACCAGGAAATGTTTTTGGGAGGTATCGGCTACCGGTGTGATACTGACCACATCAGCCATCCAGTGCCGGTTGGTCATATAAACATATGGGTCTAGCACCATGTACCCAGTTTGCCTTGAGTGGGATACAAGCGTCTTTAAGCTGGTCACGTGGCAATTCCGTTTCAAAACTAATGTAAGGATGTGAAATGTTCACAGTTCACATATACGAGGTTATGGCGTTATAGGGTCTAATGACCAATTCCCTTCCTAATTCATAACGAAGTCAAGCAGATATTTTGTGTGAAGTGGCCCTGGAGTAAGCTTGTGTCTCTGACCTCAAAAGTGATATCATATGATATATAACTCTGCAGTATGCACCTGACGAGATGCAGCGAAATATGTCAGGCAATAAATCGTGCAATTATTGTTTGCTTCTTCTGTGTTTGCATTAAATTACTATACCTTATTTGAGAGGGAGAGCACTGTGCATGTTGTTTTCTCCTCATTGATCCTCACTAGCCATGTTTTTGATCATTCTATAATACTGATACGGATTGCTGCATCATCTTGTTTGGCGGGGAATGCAGATGGTGGTAGCTTACCCATGGATAAGGGAGAGGTGGTCGAGCGCCTGTGGGACGAGGTGGAGAAGACGGGGAAACAAACTGAGATCCCATATGTGGAAAGAATTATATTGCAGGGGATCGGCAGGGGTGCTGGAAGAATCTCAAGGCTGAGAGGGAAGACCAGGAGAATTTTAAATCAGATAGTTGTGTATGCCTCTTCGCTGGCTGTTGAACGAGGGGTGGGGTGCGTATGGAAAATCCTGAGTGCCGTGATGTCGGTTCTTAGATCAACTCAACTCAACTTGTTTGACGTATTCGTGTAGTCTTCAGAAGTCCATCAGGACAGATCATTAGCAAAAGATAATTGTGTGCTCACGCTGGAAATATGTATCTGTGATGTCGTGTATACATGCTAGGAACAATACTGATGACAGACCTCCTCTTTGGGAGACACCTTGCTGCAGTGCAATAGTATTTGCTAGTTTGCCCTGCCCTTTTATCCTTGCAGTTATATTATCAAGGCAGTGCCCGAACCCTCTGGGCATGTTCCCAATCAAATAAATATTTTGCAGTTTTACTTTAAGTCCATCTTTCCATACTTTATTAAACTTTTTTTCTAAATCACGACAGACAGCTAACGTGTGTGTTGTTTTTTTCCTCGTAGAAAGCATCTTTTATTTCTTAAGCTATATAGGATATACCCATCGGGGGTTGGAGCGCTTACTGTTCATCCCCAACGCTTGACGGCAAAGAGTGGAAGAGGATGATGATGATCTAGGATATATTCACTGCATCTGTACTGTCTGAATCTTGCTCGAATTTGAATTAAGGGGCATTTTTCTTCAAGGAATTGTTTAGCCAACTATTGATCATGCCTTCCATTAATTTCCCTACACAAATAAGTAAACTGATATATCAATGTCCCTTTGGCTCGACCAGATCTTTTCCTCTCTTTTGGTCTGGTATTAGTGTAGCTTTCGTCCGTGCCTGTACATCCAATTTCGACAAGAATTTTGTTTTCCGGTTTCCTTTCCCTTGCCTCTGATTGTTCCCTGTCTTCCAACAAGGCAGCAGATTTGTGTCTCATTGCGACTAGTACATATTCTTTGATCTGTCCAGCATGGGAGACCTTACCAGCAGCTATTCCATCGGCATTGCTCTTGTGGTCATTGGAACCAGTAGATCCATCTACCACTTTATGGTGGACTAAATGTCTTTTTATAGTGTTGTTGTTGTTTTTTTACTGTAGCTGCATCGATGTCTTTTTGTTTTTGTATGCTGACAAAAGCTTTCTATCCCTAAAGTTCATTCTGACACATGTATATGTTCTTGTAAAGTTGACCAATTCCTTTTTTTTTTTTTTATATTTACTCACTGTATTTTTACAGCATTACATTTGGCTAACCCATATCATAAATAGATTTTCGAATTCGCATGTGAATATCACACAAATCTGAAACATCAGTAAACATCAGTGTCCATCTGGAAGCTCATGTCAATAGAGAAACTTCTAATTTCCTGGGGATTCGAACATATACCGCCGGGCATACAAGGCCAAAGAGAAGAATGGACATATTTAAAACATGATAACAATAAAGAAACTTAATTTCACAGCCTGGGATTCTGAGATAATTAGCACATTTTATTCATTTCTAAACATTTTATTTTCATTGTTCTCGTTTTGTTTTCATTTTCCCATTCTTCTGCTACTGTTATTATGCATTAATGTAGTCACTAGAGTGTCTTCCCCGTATTTATATGTTGTGTTTTGTGTATTTGTTTGCTGATGAAGGATAGTCGCTAGGGCGTCCTATGTTTTCAGTAATGTGTTCTATAAATCTGTATTACGTCATGTTATTTTATATTGTTTACATTTCCACAGCTTTACCGCAGTGCCTCTAAATTTATTATTACTTTAACAATAAGCATAGAGGCGTGTGAGACATGTTGACATGATAAGGATGCTTGAAGATCTACAAATTGATGGCAAGGACCTTAGACTTGTAAAAAAACATATATTGGAAACAACAAGCTGCCATAAGAATTGATAACGATGTAGGTCAATATCAGCCTATTAAAAGAGGTGTGAGACAGGGATGTGTAATGTCTCCAGATCTTTTTTCCCTGTACAGTGAATATATATTTAGAAATATAGAAGATATGGAAGGAATCAACATTGGGGGACGATACGTCAATAACATTAGATATGCAGATGATACAGTCTTAACTGCAGACAATGAACAAGACCTGCAAAATTTAGTAGATGCGGTTGTTGCACACAGTGAACAACTAGGGTTAGAATTAAATTGTAAAAAGACACAGATTATGGTCGTCACTAGGAAGAAGGAAATACCACAATGTGATATACGAGTAGATGGACATATTCTTAAACAAGTGAATCGATACTGTTATCTCGGCACAGTCATAACATCTGATGGGAGATGCCTTGAAGAGATTAGAACAAGAATTGCCATTGCGAAGGTAGCCTTTAGCAAGATGAAAAACATACTGACCAACAAAAAGATATCAATTGAAACGAGAAAAAGAGTGTTGAGATGCTACATAGAACCTATACTTTTGTATGGATGTGAAGCGTGGACAATAAGCAGTCAAGCTGAAAAACAGCTACTGGCTGTGGAAATGTGGTTTCTGAGGAAAATGCAAAGAATAACATGGACAGATAGAAAAACCAACGAACAAGTCCTTCAAGAAACAAATGAAGATCGTAAACTGATTAGAGTCATTAGACGTAGACAGTCAAAATTTTTTAGGCATGTTATGAGAAGAAATGAATTGGAGAACTTGGTGACAACTGGCAAGATCGAAGGGAGGAGACCAAGGGGAAGACCTAGAAGCAAATACCTGGATGGCTTGGCCTGGTGGCATGGTCGAAACAGGAACACAGAGCTGATCCACGACTCTGGTCATCGAGTGAGATGGCAGAACATGACCGCCCACGCTTACCGGCATGGCACATGATGGATGGATAGAGGCGTGAAAAGGAGTGTTGTTATTTTTTCTTCATAACCACACATATATAACAATCCATCCTGCGTAGATTACCAAACTCGACACCCCATATTGTGCCGACGGTTTCGGGCGGAGGAGCACAATTGGGAGGGTGCAAGCCTTATCCTGGTGTGGAGAAATGCAGCCTAAAGGCTGAATGCGATGGCAGGACAGACCAGGCCCTAAGCAATGGTCGCCAACTGGTCTAGGACCGAAACTTCGACAGACGGACAGTTTTATTAAAGCTTTGCTGATGGCACAACTTGTCTTGTTCTAGATATGTGTGTTACCTTTCCACTGGAGTAAACTATGCAGGCCGATAAAGGGATCATGCTGCATAGGCAACACATGGTCTCTACAATTCAGCCCTGGCTTTGTGCTATGGAATGCTTATACCTCCATTCCTGGTTTCCTTCATAAGTTGTAGTAATTTTGCCTTTTTTGAAGCACATTCTAACAAACTATCGTCTATCAAGACGGCAATATATCCTTCACCATTTACATGGCTGCCAGGTTAGCCATGTTTCGTCAGATCTTGCCAAGTTATAAGAAGTTATCAGATTTTCTTTTTTCTTTTTTTCGCAAATGGCCGAACATTTTGGCCGTTTTTAGCAACATATTAGCTGAATCATTGTCATAGTGCGGCGAACTTGAACCTGTATTATCTATAGAAAATTATTAGATGTAGACATTTTTGTTAATTACGTTGTCTTTTCAGTCTGTATTAAAACACTAATATCTGTTCGGTACACATGTTGTAAGAATTGTTGGCTTAATGTATTCTTAATAGTCATAATTACCCTTAACTCTTAAAGAACATAATAGTTATGCCCTGTTTGATGGATCACTTTTTCACTTTGAATGTGCATTTAGTGCTCGCGCTTAATGGCAAGTTAATTATGTTGATGGCTATATAAATATATTACCAGAGTAAAGCGAGAAACAAAATATATGATACAGATACTGGTTTCTCGTCATGAATGCTGGGAAATGTGGGGCGAGGGGATTAAATACTGGCTTCTCGTGATGAGCGCTGGGAAATATCGACCTTCAAATACTGGCTTGTCGTGAAGAGCGCTGGGAAATATCGGTCCTCAAGTACTGGCTTCTCGTGATGAGCGCTGGGAAATATCGGTATTCAGGTACTGGCTTCTCGTCATGAATGCTGAGAAATGGGGGGGGGGGGGGGGGGGTTAAATACTGGCTTTTCGTGGTGAGCGCTGGAAATATCGGTCCTCAAATACTGGCTTCTCGTGGTGAGCGCTGGGAAATATCGGTACTCAAGTACTGTTTCTCGTCATGAATGCTGAGAAATAGGGGGGGGGGGGGGAGTGGTGTTAAATACTGGCTTCTCGTGATGAGCGCTGGGAAATATATGTCCTCAAATACTGGCTTCTCGTGATGAGCGCTGGGAAATATCGGTACTCAAGTACTGGATTCTCGTCATGAATGCTGGGAAATATCGGCCTTCAAATACTGGCTTCTCGTTATGAATGCTGAGAAATGGGGAGGGGGTCGGGGGGTTAAATACTGGCTTCTCGTGACGAGCGCTTGGAAATATCGGCTCCCCTAATACTGGCTTCTCGTCGAAAAAGTTTGAAAATCTCTTCTCCTACTCCCCAACCACTAACATGAACGCTGAGCATCGGTCTCTACATACTGCTTTTGGTCATGGATGCTAGGAAACATTAACCCCAAAATACTGGCCTATTGTAGTTTAATTCGTAGCGTATGTGCTTAAATACAGGCTTTTACGGGCTAGTCTTTGGAGTGGTAAAAGTAGGTGTGCGTTGGTATAGAATAGAGGTTTGCACGTTACACTGACACGACTTGAACGCCGTGGGACGAGGTTTGATGCCTGCGCTCGATGTTCGCTACCGGAGTGAAAGACTAACCACTTATTCTTCAAGGCACTGAGGCCTACAAACTGTGATGGTCCTTATACTTCACTTCACCACAGCAGAAAAAAATAATGTGTAGCTTGTTGTCAAAACGACTTATAACTGAAAACTCCACCACATGTTGAGATCCATATTACCAAAAGTAACTCACAAAAATATTTGAATGGAATCACTCACTGGCACCTTTGCTATATTGACAGGCCATTGTTTGTTACTGTGTGCTACAAAAGAGGTATAATAAGAAAACCTGGTGGTGTTAAGGCCAGGGATGGAATTATACCTCTCCATAGCACAAGTCCTAGGCTGAATTGTAGAGACCATGTGTTGCCCATGCCGCATGATCACTCTCTCTCGGCCTGCCTAGTTTACTCCAGAGGAAAGATAACACCAATACGTCTGGGACAAGACAAGCTGCAGAAGCTGGCGAATCAGCAGTGCGATGGGAAGGGAATACAGGCCATACAATTGACTTTGTCTGGATTTGAACCCTCAAGTGAACAGTAAAGTCAAAGGTTCAGTTTTCACGAGTTGAGAAATATTGAGTATATGGTTTAAGCTAGTTTCATGTCCTTTACAGGGCGTCGCAGTCAACCTCAGCATGTTTTGGTCGTTTTGTGATTTATTAGGCAATTTTTACGTTCGGTAGTTTACCAGTGCTTTGTTAAAGACGAACGCCTCATGCCCTCGACTTCAATGCAAAGCAGTCCGCTTCCAAACCGTCCGTACCTGATTTCGAACCCTTGAATAGGAATGACGGTGAATTACACCAAAGCCACAGCGTTGGCCAGTTTATGGTTCTAGCCCCGCACTTTAGGGACAATCTGTACTCGCTGGACGATGTGGTCAGTATGGCGTCGGTTGCCTTTACTTCGCAGCAAATTTCCTGCTGCCCAGTTTAGTTTGGGTCAGAATGGCAGCCCAGGTCAATGAGGGAAAAAAATGTCCTAGCACATGCACTAACGCGGCAGGATGCAGTCTAAAAAAAATTTGTAACAGTGAAGCGATTTTTAACCACTTTAAATGTCGCACGGCATATAAAGAGGAAGATATTAATGTAATACAGGAAAAATATTACAAGTGCAAAAATACCTGAACATTGCAAAGTAAAATACGAATAATTTTCAGTCACTAAATGGAAAGCTACCAGCGTTTGTGACCTAGGAGAAGCAACGCAGTTTTACAATACCGCATATCGGGTTCGATATCGGCCACAAGCTGAAAACAAACCGCTTTGCTTTGATTTTCACAATGGTATTAGAGTCGGTCGTTCAGAGAGTAATGGCAAATTGCTAAAAGTTCAATTGCCTAGAAAATAATACACAGCCAAAACATGTATAGGGTTTATTTAGACGCCCTGTAATAGACATATATAACTGACTAACAATCGACAGCTGTAAATATTAAAGAAGAATTAACAGGGTTATATAACCTACATCTTTAGAACTACATAAACAATAGCACAACGTATTCATGTAAAGCAGGTTAAGGGTATGTAATATTTACTGGCATATGAACGGAGCATAATGGGGCGACCCTTAGTCGTGAAGATGGAATAGCGACTAACTAACAACTAACTAGGTTAAGAGTAACGAGACGGAGAAAACACGATAATTCCTCCGACAGGATGGGTCAATGTGTGTGTGTGTTTTTTTTCTGAAAATATCTTGTTTCGGAAGTTAATCACACGGAACTACACAACTTGTCATTAGTAATTACTTATTAGTGAGGATCGTTATCGCCGCACTCAGGACAGACCTATATATGCCTAGGGTTGCCAGACGTCCGGCAAAGAGAGGACATGTCCTCCTTTGTAGCCTAATGTCCTCAGTCTGGCAGGCAAAGCTAAAAACCTTTAAAATGTCCGGCTTTTTAAATATTTTATGTTATCATTTTTTTATGTATTGTTGTTACAACTTACAATGTATCTACACTCTCCCGTGTGTTTACATTCTTTATTAAAACCCATTGCTTAATAATATTTATTTACTTTTCCTATTTATACCAAATGTGAAACACCAATTATTTGTATAATTTGAATGTAACTGTTGCTCTATTCGGCAACACTAACAATGCCGTAGTGTCTATGGTCAAAATGTTATTGTTATTTCCGGTTCCGGTAGCTGAGACGCCACTTAAAATTGTTTTTTTTTTTAATTTGTAATTTTTGCCGTCTATGTTTATGAAAATGGCTTCTACAAAGAGAAAATGCAAATTCTCGAACGCTATGAAAAATAAGTTTCCATGCTTCGTTGAAGGACGCAACGAGAATGAGGCAAAGTGTACGATTTGCGAAAGTTACTTGTCCGTTGCCAACAAAGGAACTACTGACTTGGAGCGCCATGTTGACAGTGAGAGACATAGAAACCTAATCAAAGTGTCCGCGTCATCTAGCACATTCACGTCTTTTTTTTTCAGCCTAAGTACTCAAATGTGTTGCTGAAAGCGCATGCGGCTGAAGCAACTTTGTCATTTCATACAGTTTATCATCATCAGTTTTACAACTCGATGACCTCCACAGCTGGTTTCTTCTTCTCCTTCTGCTGCCTTCATCCGGACTTTTTTTCCGGACGTGATTGCGTTGTGCCTGTTCACAGCAGAGCTTCTTTCATGCATCGTTAGGCCGACACATCCGACTTCTGCGGGCATTTGTTGACCGGGTTAACCTTCCCGGGGCACAGCTGGTTTGATGCACACATTATTTGAAGATTCAGAAATTGCTAAAAATATTACTTATGCAAAAACAAAGACTGAAGCAATAATAAACCAGGTGATTGGCACCCACACTGTTGATGAATTGGATAAATCTTTAAGTGGTATTTCATGTTTCGTCTACCGACAGATGCTAGCAATCATGGTTCGCAGAAAATATTTCCGATCGGTGTTCAGTACTTTGGAAAGAAGGTGGAATCCAAACTAAGATTCTCGAGTTAGGCAACACACCAAATGAAACCTCAGAAACTATATCACAGTATATTCTGAGAACACTCCAAAAACATGATTTGTACTTCAAATGTGTTGCTTTTGCTGGTAGCAATGCCAATGTGAATTTTGGAGGCATTAACAGAAGAGAAGGTAGAAATGTGTTCTCGCATTTGAAGGAAGCCTTGAGCAAGCCATTAGTAGGCGTTGGATATTCTGCTCATGTTCTGCACAACTGCATCCAACACGGCGCAGATTTAATGCAGACTGACGTTGAATCTATTGTCTTGAAGATATTCAATTGCTTTTCTATATACACTGTCAGAATAGAAACTTTAAAGTATTTTTGTGACTATGTCAACATTAACTATCAGCAACTGCTCTATCACTCTAAAACTAGATGGCTCGGTTTTTTTCCAGCTGTTGAGAGACCGTTGAGGCTGTTTACTGATTTGAAAGAATATTTTCTTTCTGTAAACCAACCTCCGCCGGTCTCTCTGGCTGTGGGGTTACAACACTTTATCTATGTAATCCCGTTTATCACGCAGAGTCTCGTAGCGGAGCGAGAGCTGAGGCGGTTCAACCCCCGCTCGTGACTTGCGGGATACTGAGCCGGCCGCTCAGAAAGCAATGGCAAACTACTGAGCGTAATCTTGCCAAGAGATAAACATACAAGCTGAAAGATGCTGGTGTTGACAGCTAAGTCCTGTAAAAAGGATATGCTAAAAAAAAAAAAAAAAACCTCCTGCTATGATAAAAAATTATTGGCAGCTATTGTAATAAAATTGTGCTGATTGTGGGTTTAATCTGGAACGATTTAAATGAAACATTCAATATGTCCTCCTTTGTCCTCCTTTTTGTCTTATTATGTCCTCCTTTGTCCTCCTTTTTTGTCTTATTATGTCCTCCTTTTGGTGCCCACGTATCTGACAACTCTATATATGCCCTAAACTTAACATCACGCCAGAGTATTGCGATTGATCTCACCATGTTGTGTTGACTCATTACATATTTTGTAACCTTGACAAAATGTTCCTGTCTGGCAGCGCCAAGCTTGACTACTGTCTCCCTCTCTCTGGACAAGGAAGCAGATTCTCGTCTCAAGTGTTCTTAAGATCGTCGGTTCTTCCCGCAACTCTTATAGTGTTGCTGATGTCTGGCTCATTCAATGCTCTTCCGTCCTCTATCATCGCCAAGTGTGCCAACCAAATGACTCGCTTATAATATGATATTATACAGGCTGTTTGTAAAGTATCACTAAACTTTGTAAGCAGAACAAATATGAAAATTGACGTTTTTTTTCCGTTGATAACACCATTCTGTTTGGAGTGCAAAGAAAGTGCAAAGACTCCCCCAGACGACAGCCATTCGCTGCATATTGTTTCACGATGGACTGTAGAGCACATTTTTTAATGACACCATATACTTCATTTTTAAATGTTGTTCTTCATACAAAATGTAGTTAGACTTTCCAAATACCCTGTATAAGATATAAATATTAATTTCAAAATAATTGTGTTCTCTTTAGCCATTATGGAGCTGGAAACAAAAATTAGATGACAAGTAGTTCTCACTCAATGAGTGCCGACTGACTTATAGA
Source organism: Cepaea hortensis (assembly GCA_963921405.1). Classification (NCBI taxonomy): domain Eukaryota; kingdom Metazoa; phylum Mollusca; class Gastropoda; order Stylommatophora; family Helicidae; genus Cepaea; species Cepaea hortensis. Next base: position 163,395,005 of record OY992876.1, on the reverse strand, counting down.
GATAAGAGGCAAGCACCATATACCCATCATTGCCTCATTGCGTGAAGAGGGTCGTTTACTTATTTACTTAGCAGTTTTCTAACTCAATTTTAGCTCATAACGAACATTGTCAGTTTTGTTGTTTTTTTTTTTCTTGTTTTGCGCTCGCTCACTTTTGAACTCAAGTATAGTCCATACACACTATTTATAGTAGTGATGGACTGAATTTTTCGTGCGGGTTAACTTTAACTATTAACAGTGTCCCTCGCCATCATGCGAACCCACTCCGACTTCAGAGGTACTTGTAATTTACGTCCCCAAGTCAAGGACGGCAGGACAAGATTTTAGTCCAGCTGTCCGGTGTAGGGGCTGAACCGCTAACCTCGGCATCAGTACACCGGATGTTTAAGAACACGCGTTCTTACCCATTCGGCCATGCTGACCTGCAATCAGCCACAAGCTGACAACAGACCGCTTTCCTGTGATTTTCACAATGGTATTAGACGAGCTCAAACGAGGGCGAAACTCGAGTATAGTGCTTCCAGATTGACGTGGATAGGCCTTAGGTTCATACCAGAATGCGATCGGCGTTGCCAGTAGTGGGTTGTGCTCAATATTTAAATTTCAAATCCCGAAACAACCACATAATCAATTTATTATTGCTCACTGGATTTAGGAGGCCTGGTGTTCCTTGCCAGTGAGAAGACCTGATCGTTCGGGTCCCATCGATTGACGGACGTCGGTCGCGGCGATTGGGCAATCTTGAGCATAGCCTACGATGGGTAGCGTTGTGATGTTCTGTTGTGATAATTTGGTGTGTCCAGTGTGTGCCGCGTGGTTACACACCCGCTTCACACGCGTGATCCGGGACTGTTTCCGGATCCGGTCAGGGATATGCACTACTGACGAGCTCAAACGAGGGCGAAACTCGAGTATAGTGCTTCCAGATTGACGTGGATAGGCCTTAGGTTCATACCAGAATGCGATCGGCGTTGCCAGTAGTGGGTTGTGCTCAATATTTAAATTTCAAATCCCGAAACAACCACATAATCAATGGTATTAGTGTCGGTTGTTCAGAGAGTAATGGCAAACTGCTGAAAGTACAATTGCCTAGAAGATAAAAACAGCCAAAAGGTGTATGGGGTTGATTGAGACGCCCCGTGAAGGACATCCAGCTGATTAACAATCGACAGCTGTAAATATTAAAGATTTCTACCACAATGTTAGCTCACACGGAACATTGTCATTTGACAGTCACAGAACATTGTCATTTGACAGTCACAGAACATTATCAGTTGACAGTCAAAGAAGATTATCAGTTGACAATCTCCTGCTTATGTCTTCCACCCTCAATGAAGCATAGACCATTCACCAACTCACATCAAGCCCTTTGTACACTTCTTCAGGATAGCTTGGACTTGGCGGCTAAATCTTCTACGGGGTGAGGCAGACAGTCTCTCGCCAGCCCGCCTTAGTCACCCCTTACGACATGAGTGGTACGATGCTGTTACTATTATGTTCTTTCCTTATGTCCGCCGGCAGCGCATGGGCGTGAGCAGTCCTTGCCTGACATATACTGGGTGTTTGTAAAGTCTCACTTATTGAATGTAGAACAAATGTGAAAAAACTTTTTTTCTCATTGATAACACCATTCTGTTAGAAGTGCAAAGAATTATTCCAGCTGACGACAGCCATTCTCTGCACATTGCTTCACGATGGACTGTGGAGCACATTTTTTATTACATCATGTACTTCATTTTTAAAATTTGTTCTACATACAAAGTTTAATGGCACTTTACAAACACCCTGTATATAATTGCAATTCAGAACACGAAGCTAATGTTTATAGTTTAAGAAGAAGACATAATACTCAACTACTGTTGAGGTTTAAGCAGGTTACAGGCACATTTTCACAGAACAACTGCCAAGGCATGACGTTATTAACACCATAAGGTGTGTTTTACTGATGACTGTTTAACACTTATCTAAACACCTGGTATGGTATGAGGTAAGCATTCCACGATGATCTTCTTCTTCTTCTTCTTCTTCTTCTTCTTCTTCTTCTTCTTCTTCTTCTTCTTCTTCTTCTTCTTCTTCTTCTTCTTCTTCTTCTTCTTCTTCTTCTTCTTCTTCTTCTTCTTCATCATCTACTCTTCTCCTACTTCTTTGTCTACTAATAACTACACCACCATTACTACTACTACTACTACTACTACTACTACTACTACTACTACTACTACTACTACTACTACTACTACTACTACTACTACTACTACTACTACTACTACTACAACTACTACTATTACTACTACTACTACTACTACTACTACTATTACTATTACTACAACTGCAACTAGTACAACTACAACTGCTGCTAATACTACTGCTGCTGCTACTGTCACAACTACCGTGTTTCTCCGAAAATAAGACCGGCCTTATATTAATTTTAGCTTCAAAAAACGCCACTAGGGTTTGTTTTCGGGGCATGTCTTACTTTTTTTCATACAAAAAATCAAAATTTATTCATGTACAACATTCTACATTGATACAAATACAGTCGTGTCTTCTTCTTCTGGAACATCGCCATAACTCTCCAAATCCCGAATTCCCTCTGTTCGATTGTCGTTTGAGATTCTAGGCCCATAGACACTGTAGTGTCATCCATGGCGATCATGTTGGAGAGTTGGTATTTAGAAAAGTCGATGCCATCAACAAAGTACTTGAATACAAGTGTACGTTAAATAACTTCATTCTAGCTGACGATCTTAACTAAGGTTTATTTTGGGGTAAGTCTTATGATAAAAGCATCCTGAAAAAAAATCATACTTGGGCTTATTTTAGATGTAGATCTTAATTTCGGGAAAATACCGTACTACTACTACTACTACTACTACTACTACTACTACTACTACTACTACTACTACTACTACTACTACTACTACTACTACTACTACTACTACTACTACTACTACTACTACTACTACTACTACTACTACTACTACTACTACTACTACTACTACTATTATTATAATTATTATTATTACTACTACTACTAATACTACTACTACTACTACTACTACTACTACTACTACTACTACTACTACTACTACTACTGGTTCGAGTCGCGCCAGTGACTTGTGAGAGTATGGAGCCGGTCGCTCAGAAAGCAATGGAGAACTACTGAGCGTAATCTTCCCAAGAAATCAACAATCAGCTGAAAGATGCTGATGTTGACAGCGATGTCCTGTAAAGGATATGCAAAACATTTTTTTTTATTTTACTACTACTACTACTACTACTACTACTACTACTACTACTACTACTACTACTACTACTACTACTACTACTACTACTACTACTACTACTACTATTGCTGTTGCTGCTGCTGCTGGTGCTACTGATACTGCTACTACACTACTAAAGTTAAGTGAATATCCTTTACAGGACGTTGCAGTCAACACCAGCATATTTTGCTGTTATGAGCTTTTGTCATGTTTACGTTCAGTAGTTTGCCATTGCTTTCTTAGCGGCTGGCACCCATAACATTTCGTAAAAAAACCAACGCAAGGCGGTCTGCTGTCAAATCGTCAGCAGCTGACTACAATACCACTACTATAATAACTATTACTATTTCTTCCTCTTCTTCTCCATTTCCTCCTATTCTTCCCCCTCTTCCTCCCACTCCTACACCCCATCCTTCTTTCTCCTCTATCATACTTTGCTTCTTGAAAAGACCTCTCTCTGGTAACCACATTACTGTGATTGTTTTATTGATCCGCCTCTCAGAAGCTGAAGATTCCAATCTGTGACAAGACAAGAGGCCTTTCTGCCAGACCGGCATTCCGTGGCAAAAACGTCTCTCCGGTTCTTGTCTTCCGGCTGCTCGAGATAACTACATCTGAGGGGTCCAGTTACATTGAACAATCACGCGAGGCTAGAGATGAACAGTCAAACTTGTACAGTACGTCCCAATCAGTTGCTTGTCGTCTGAGAAATAGGGTTCAAATTTTCGCTGTCTGTCTATCTGTCTGTCTGTCTGTCTGTCTGTCTGTCTTTCTGTCTGTCTGTCTATCTGTCTGTCTGTCTGTCTGTCTTTCTGTCCTCCTACATATCTATATATATATCCATGCATCCATGCATCCATCCATCCAGCCAGCCATCTGTCTGTCTTTCTTTCTATCTATCTGAGACAAATGGACAGAGAGACGAAAAGAGAGAGAGAGAGAGAGAGAGAGAGAGAGAGAGAGAGAGAGAGAGAGAGAGAGAGAGAGAGAGAGAGAAGAGAGAGAAAGAGAGACAGAGAGACAGAGAGAGACGAAGAGAGAGAGAGTAACAGACAGACAGACAGACAGACAGACAGACAGACAGACAGACAGACAGACAGACAGCCAGACAGACAGACAGACAGAGATAATGCATGTATGTGTAAAAGTTTGCTAGTGTATTTGTGATTGTCAGTGGGTGTGCATGCGAAGGAATATGTTGTTGTGAGTTATTCAGTGGGTATACAACTGGGCCAGTTTGTGTAAACGATGCATGTATGTATGAATGCGTGGATGTTCGTATGTGTTTATACATGCGCTTGTGTGTGTGTGTGTGTGTGTGTGTGTGTGTGTGCATGCGTGCGTGCCTGCGTTCCTGTCTGCCTGTCTCATAATAAGGTAATATGCATTGTTTATGTTCACAGCAATTAATTGGCAATGTTCTTTCTGTGTAAATGTAACATGCACACAATATAATTGAAAGATGAGTGGTTGGAAGGGCTGAACGTCAGACGGTATTGCGTGCCCAATGTGTGAACCTTTGAAAATGAAGTTCGTTCGTTCGTTCATTTGTTCTGTCTATCTATACGTCTGTGTATGTGTGTCTGTCTATGTGTTTGTATAAAAACGTGGCAAAATATCGCTTACAGAAAGGTAATATGTGGCAAAATATCGCTTACAGAAAGGTATTATGTGGCAAAATATCGCTTACAGAAAGTTAATATGTGGCACAACGTTGACGTGGCATTGTATCAGATATAGCCTTCCTGCACCGCTGTGTGGAGGGACACGTTGTCGAGTTCAGTGTGAAGTAGACCGAGTGTCGTGTTTGCAAAAGATAAAGATATAGTATAGTGTGAGATAGTCTACAGTTAGATTTTGGGACAGGTAGGGATCGAGTATAGTGTTAGAGTAGGAATAAGAAAGAGAAGGTATCGCGTTGCCAGAGAAGAAAGACGTGAGTTATTTGTAAGATAGTGTCTCACATTAATGGCTCATCTCATCTCATCAGCTCCTCTTGTACCTTGCAGCGTTGAGGTAAAGCATAAACAGCGGGAGAATACCCGTTTATGGGCTTTATACATGGAGATTCCCATGGACTCTGTATTCCCTCTGTCCATCGTTTTCGTGGCCGGCCTCTCCCTCTGCTTTCGTCTGGTCTGTGCACCATTGCTTGTTGTAGTATACTGTCAGTTGGTAATCTAGTTATATGACCAAACCATTTAACCTGCTGTTTTCTGATGAAATCTAGTACGGCTATAACTCCAACTTTAGTCCTTATTTCTTCATTTCTGATTTTCTCTCTTTTTGATACATCGAGTATTCTTCTCAGGAATCTCATTTCTGTTGTGATTTTTCTTCTTTTTTTTTTTCTTGTTTATGTCATTGTTCAGTTTGGCATTGGTAGCGTAGAGTTGGTAGGAAAATTGTGTTGTAGAGTGCTTTCCTGGTAAATATTGACACATGTTTGTTCTGTAGTATTGGTGTCACATTAATGTAAGTGTCAATAATTTGATTTTTAGAAATTAGTTTCAAATACTTGATTAACAATAATAATGAGTACCATAGTATTGGTTTGCTTTTTGGATTCACGGGTGCATTTTTCTCTGATACCCCTGGGTGTCGTCGCTTGAGCTACGGAGTTCGTGCTTTATGCAGTGCTTTCAGCGGGTCGCCCTGCGGAAAGAGACCGAGCCATATGGGATAAAACCCGGGTCAATGAAGTCTTTCTGGTGACTGCCGATTTCATCAACGATGAACTGTATTTTTCGTGGAGGACTTTTGTATTGGTATTCTGGTGGCAGCAGCATACACATTGTACCAGTGCGGGCTGTAGGCTTGCAGAGACTCCTGTCTTTTCCACTTTTCACATTGGACAGTGAGCAGCATTTTGTGTGATATTCACTGGCACAGGAACGGAGCATAATGGGGACGATCCGTTGCCGTGAATTTGGAACCGCGACTAACTAACTAACTAACTAAATAAGAAACCTGAGAGCTAAGTGGATCTACTGTATATGCATTTTCGTCTTCGAACATCCTCAGATCCCGACTTGAGAATAATTAAAGACAGTAGCAGTCAGCTTAAGCTCTTTGGCATCTCCATAGAGTTTGTTCTTAAATGGAGATAATACATCGCCTTGTCCCAGGTGAATTATGTCCTTTTCCTCATTCACACTTGCCGAATTGAGTCAAAGACCGACAGCATGGTACTCGGGACATTCCCATAGGTGTTCCGTTCTCGTTTCCAACAGTCAGCGAAGAGTCCCAAAACGAATGGTGCCAGCTGCAGTCTGATTATGTTGCCGTGTGGCCTTTCCTCACAGTACTGATTATCGACCAGATCCTCAGGTCACTCTCCCTGTGGCTCCATTCTCTTTAGGCTATGATGATTTATCTGTTTGTTCTTCAGCACTATACACGTGATCTCAAAGGGCTGCGAGCACGCCTGCCTTATCATGCACCAATGCACTACAACGTTGCAGACCCAGCCTGCTCGTTTCCCATCACACCAGCATGTCCTAGGGTGACGATCTAACAGATCCTTTATTTTTTTTTTTATTATTGAAGCATGCCACTCTGCACGAAGAAAGACTTCATCACCTTTCTCAGCGTGCTCTGTGAGTCCGTTACAATCGCGTCATGCGTGTGCTGTTTGTCCTCAAGCCCCTCCGTGTCTGCCTCCACCTCCATTCTCATACTAGATGCCGTGGTATAATTTTCTGCTGGTCAAACCCGGCACTTCTGGTCTAATGTATTTGTGACCCTGCTAGGTCTGACTTTTCCTTTGATATTCTGCCCCACTCTTCCCATCTACCAATGTTCTCAAGCAAGCACACTTCTCTGATTGCGTCCTCTGTCTGGGTCATCCATGATTTTCCTCTGATCTGCCTGTGGCCTAGGGTTCAAGCAGAAAGTGCTCTTTGTTTGCTGCCCTCGAAGAAATGACTTAGCCTGCAGCACCTTGAACCTGAAATAAGGCAGGTAGTCAATTATATGCCGGCTAGTGTCTACCTACAGAAATGCGTTTAATTTAAATACGACAGTAAGACGTACAAGATATGACCGAGCAACAAAGTCTTAATGTCAAAATAGTGTTGCATTTATAAGTAGACACAGATTTTGGTGATTTGATTTCAAGTTATCGATTCATAGATGCTGCACTCTTTTCTACAGACGTTGGAATTACATGTTGTTTTCGCTATTCTTTTCGATCCAGCGCTTCCCGGACTGCTCCCTTTGGCCCAATATAGTATATTAATACGTGGTAGTGTTTTATTAGCTGTTTGTTGTCCCACAAGTGTTCATAGTATGGGGCATCATGATGGTATGATCATCATGATCATGTGCCATGCCGATAAGCGTGGGCGGTCATACTTCGTCATCTCACTCGATCAACAGAATCGTGGATCAGCTCCGTGTTCTTGTCTCGACCATGCCACAAGGCCAAGCCATCCAGGTATTTACTTCTCTGTCTTCCCCTTGTTCTCTTCCCCCTCGATCTTGCCAGTTGTCACAAAATTCTCCAATCTATTTCTTCTTATAACGTGACCAAACAATTTGACGGTCTATGTCTAATTTCTCTAATCAGTTTACGGTTTTTATTTGTTTCTTCTAGGACTTGGTCATTGGTTTTTCTGTCTGTCCATGGTATTCTTTGCATTCTCCTCAGAAACCATATTTCCACGACCATCAAATGTTTTTCAGCCTGTTTGCTCATTGTGCACGCTTCACATCCATACAAAAGCACAGGTTCTATGTAGCACCTAGACACTCTTTTTGTCGTTGCAAATGACATCTTTTTATTGGTCAGTATGTTTTCCATCTCGCAAAAGGCTACCTCCGCCATGGCGATTCTTGTTCTAATCTCTTCAAGGCATATCCCATCAAATGTTATGACTGTTCCAAGATAATTGTACCGATTCATTTGTTTAAGAATATTCCTGTTTACTTGTATATTATATTTCCTGATATATGTAAGATCTTAACCCAATATCGTCTACACGGGAACCGTGTAGCGGAACTCTCCATACCCTCTCCACGCTCAGCAACCAGCCGGATGAACGAGACTAGTACAGGAACATCATATCTGCGAAGGGACATATCAATCAGAACGTAATTGGTCATGATTCAGCACGGCCCGTGCGGAATTGTTGGGATTGTGTCAGGATTGGTCAAGATTGCCTTCAGAGGTCCACAGAGTTCTGGTGTTTAATTATCAACAGGCTACAACCCAACATCCAAGCACACACAGCGTGTTCCTCGCCTACTGTCGGTTTAGGCCTCGGTCACGCTTTTACAGCCAGATTTATTGTTTAAGTGGTTGCCTTTTAGTGAAAGTGTAAATACAGCTTAAGTATGATAGATTATCTTACGTTGGCAATGGTTTGAATAGTTCTCTACAGGGGTATCCGGCAAAAACTCGTGTTGAACTGAAATAAAAGTTGCATGTTCTTTGCAGAACGTTACGATCAACCCCATCCTTGATCTATTCAAGTTTACGATCAGTAGTTTGCCACTGATTTCTGAACAAGAAGTAAACGTTGATGTCCAATTGACCGGTGTAGGGATAGCATGCGTAAACAATATCAGCTCAGCTTTGAAGACATCTGAAAGTTGTGTTGTGAATATGTTGTGAATACATCTACAAGTTACGTTGTGAATATGTTGTGAATACATCTATAAGTTGTGTTGTGAGTATATGGTCGGTACTCTACAAGTTGTCTTGTGAATATGTTGTGAATACATCTACAAGTTACGTTGTGAATATGTTGTGAATACATCTATAAGTTGTGTTGTGAGTATATGGTCGGTACTCTACAAGTTGTGTTGTGAATATGTTGTGAATACATCTACATGTTACGTTGTGAATATGTTGTGAATACATCTATAAGTTGTGTTGTGAGTATATGGTCGGTACTCTACAAGTTGTGTTGTGAATATGTTGTGAATACATCTACAAGTTACGTTGTGAATATGTTGTGAATACATCTATAAGTTGTGTTGTGAGTATATGGTCGGTACTCTACAAGTTGTGTTGTGAATATGTTGTGAATACATCTACAAGTTACGTTGTGAATATGTTGTGAATACATCTATAAGTTGTGTTGTGAGTATATGGTCGGTACTCTACAAGTTGTGTTGTGAATATGTTGTGAATACATCTACAAGTTACATTGTGAATATGTTGTGAATACATCTATAAGTTGTGTTGTGAGTATATGGTCGGTACTCTACAAGTTGTGTTGTGAATATGTTGTGAATACATCTACAAGTTACATTGTGAATATGTTGTGAATACATCTATAAGTTGTGTTGTGAGTATATGGTCGGTACTCTACAAGTTGTGTAGTGAATACATCTACAAGCTGTGTTGTGAATATGTTGTCAGTACATCTACAAGTTGTGTTGTCAATATGTTGTAAATACATCTACAAGTTATGTTGTAAATATGTGTTGAATACATCTACAAACTGTGTTCTGATCTCTGTTTTATGATACGTGTATGTGTGTGTGTGTGTGTGTGTGTGTGTGTGTGTGTGTGTGTGTGTGTGTGTGTGTGTGTTCGATCAGCTGCCGTGACAGACATTGAAAGTTCAACCCGAAGTGCTCAGCTACCACAGGAATGGCTATTGTTCAAATCTGTGTTGTTGTTTTACTGACCGTTTTGGGTGAGTGCTAATGTCCGAGTTTATTACTGTTTTTATTGTTGCCGTAGTCGTTATTATTAATATCGCAATCATCATTGTTATAATTGTTGCAACTATCATTGTTTTTGTTGTTGTTGCTACTGGCTCTTGTTTTTCTTGTTGTTTTTGCTTCTGTTGTTGCTATTATTATTACTATTATTATTATTATTATTATTATTATTATTATTTGTTTGTTGTTGTGTTGATAGTGGTGTTATTTTTGTTATAGGGATTACTTGTTGTTGTCTTTGTTGTTGTTGTTCATTATTGTTGTTGTTCGTTATTGTTGTTGTTATTGCTGTTGTCCGTTATTGTTGTTGTTCGTTATTGTTGTTGTTGGTTGTTGTTGTTGTTGCTGCTGCTGCTGTTGCTGCTGCTGCTGCTGTTGTTGTTGTTGTTGTTGTTGTTGTTCTTCTTCTTCTTCTTCTTCTTCTTCTTCTTCTTCTTTATTGTTCGTTATTGTTGTTGTTGTTGTAATTGATGTTGTTCGTTATTATTTGTGTTCGTTATTGTTGTTGTTCGTTATTATTGTTGTTAGTTATTATTGTTATTGTTGTTGTTCGTTTTTATTGTTGTTCGTTATTATTGTTGTCGTTATTGTTATTTGATATTATTGTTGTTGTTGTTATTGGTGTTGTTCGTTTTTATTGTTATTGCAATAGTTGTTGTTAGTTAATGTTGTTGTTTGTTATTGTTGTTATTATTGTTGTTGTTGTTCGTTATTGATGTTGCTCGTTATTGTTGTTGCGCGTTATTATTGTTATTGTTGTTGTTGTTGTTGTTGTTGTTGTTGTTGTTGTTGTTGTTGTTGTTGTTGTTGTTGTTGTTGTTGTTGTTGTTGTTGTTGGTGTTGTTGTTGTTGCATCTTGGTCATTGTTGTTGCTTCTTGGTTATTGTTGTTGCTTGTTGGTTTCGTTGTTGATGTTGTTATTGTTGTTGATATTATTTCTGTTATTGCTCTTATTCTTATTTACTGCTTTTTGTTGACGTGTTGTGGTGGCCGGCGTTCCCTTTCAACATTCACCAATCTGGGTATTGTCCCTTCCGGGACTTTTCCTCCGTAACAGACTTTAGTCATTTCTCTCACACGCCAGATGTCCTGTCGCTGTTACTCAGCTTAGCTCATTTCATCTCATCTGATGTCATCTCATCACATCACAGCACATGTCATCTCATCATATCTCATCACATCTATCGCATATTATCTAATCACATCACATCACATCTCATTTCATCACACCATGTCACGTCTTATCTCATCACATCTTACCACATCTCATATCATCACATCTCATCTCAACTTATCTCGTCACATCACATCACATCAATCTCATCTCATCACACCTTATCACATCTCATCTCATCACATCACATCTCATCTCATCTCATCACATCACATCTCAGCTCAGCTCAGCTCATCTCATCACATCTCATTTCATCTCAATACATCTCAGATCATCTCATCTCATTAGCCACATCTCATCTCGTCTTATCTCATTTCATCACATCTCATCTCATCACATCACATCATATCTCATCTTATCTCATCACATCACATCACATCTCATCTCATCTCATCACATCTCATCTCATCAAATCACATCTCATTTCATTTCATCTCATCTCATTATCACATATCATCTGATCATATCTCATCACATTTCATATCATATTATCTCATCACATCAAATCAATCTCATCTCATCACACCTTATCACATCTCATCTGATCTGATCTCATCACATCACATCTCAGCTCAGCTCATCTCATCACATCTCATCTCATCACATCTCATCTCATCTCAACACATCTCAGCTCATCTCATTATCACATATCATCTCATCATATCGCATCACATTTCATATCATATTATCTCATCACATCAAATCAATCTCATCTCATCACACCTTATCACATCTCATCTGATCACATCTCATCTCATCTCATCACATCACATCTCAGCTCAGCTCATCTCATCCCATCTCATCTCATCACATCTCATCTCAACACATCTCAGCTAATCTCATCTCATCTCAACATATCTCAGCTCATCTCATCTCATTACATCACATCTCATCTCATCTTATCTCATCTCATCACATCTCATCTCATCGCATCACATCACATCTCATAATTATCTTGTTCCATCGTACCTTGTGGTGTCGAGATGACGCATAAACAGCGGGAGAGTGCCTGTTTATGGTCTTCATAAATCGAGATTCCCATGGTCACTGTTATTCCCTCTGTCCATCATTTACATGGTCGGCCTCTTCTTCTGATTCCATTTGGCCTGTACATCTTTGTCTGTTGTGTGTGATACCTGCTGTGGCACCCTTTGACCTATGTTACTGTTGTGTGTACATTATCTACCACGTCCTGAATGAATGATCTTCGTTATGGTCTGCTCTTCTTCGCTTCCCAGGTACGCCTCCCTCCAGAATTATCTTTTTCAAGATGTTCATATCCTTTTACTTTCCGTAAATATTTCGTATTCCTAAATTTTATTTGTCTTTATAAATAAATCCTCTTTAATACTGACTTCTGGTTGGATACATTTTTTTTTAAATTTTTGTCATTTTCATGAAGCGATTTTTTTAAAATACTATTCTGTAACATTTACGAGCGTATATTCAAAGGTGCATGATTGCTTTTCGACGAATTCTTTAAGTGTCCAAGTTTCACAGCGGTATGTTGTCAAAGGAAACATGCATGCTCATAGTGCTCTGTCCTTTCCTTGTCTATATGCTCCATTTCACGAAGGGTTTTAATTGCTTGAGTGTTTGCAGAGCAATGTATATATTTCTGTCATCATATTTCAACATCATCTGTGAACCTAGATTTTCAAGACTGCTCACTTTCTACTCTCTCCGTTGATAAATATAAGGGGCGTTCATTTGAAATCCGTTCGTGCCGCACCGCGCATAATTACGTACGTTGAACATGATCATGTCATAGTCATGTGATAAGTACTGACCAATGAATAAAAGAGCAAGTGCTTATCGTCCCATGATGCATAGGTTCTGTTTCTGACCGTTGAGAAAATGGCCGGGTTGATCCAAAATCCGTCCATAGAAGCTCAAAGAGGGGTGATTCTGTTTCTTTCATTTAAAGGATGTCGACCAGTGGACATTCATCGAAAGAATGCAGGCAGCGTACGGTAACAAATGTGTGTCGAAGACAACAGTGACAAACTGGAACTGGGCACGAATATTTCGGAAAGGACGTCAGTTCACGACGGATCTTCGACGGCCGGGTCAAGCGCATATAGTTGCAACAGAAAAGACCGTCACCAAAATTGATGCAGCAGTACATATGAACCGTTGTCAAAGCATACGTTCGCTAGCGAAAGAATTTGATGTGTCAATTGGGACAATTCAAAAGGTCGTTCGTAAGAAACTGCAATATCGGAGGGTGTGTTCACAGTGGGTACCAGGATTGTTGACCGACCACCAAAAAGAGAACGCATGGGATGATGTTTGAACCATTTGCTGCGCTACAAAGTTGAGGGTGATGCATTTCTCTTCCGCATAGTGACAGGTGATGAATCATGGTGTCACCACTTTGAGCCGAGCAGCGAAAGAGAGAGCATGCAATGGAAGCTTGCTAGATCACCAAAAACCAAAAAATTCAAGTTACAGGCTTCCGCTGGTAAGGTTATGCTGAGCGCATTTTTTACCATGAAGGGCTATTGTTGGCCGATTTTAAAGAACCTGGTGTCAACATCAGTCTACCCACTACTTGCAAGCACTAGACAAGCTGCGAAAAGCCATCAAGAATAAACGACCCAGCATGCTTTCTCGCGCGTTTGATTTTGTTGCACGATAATGCTCGTCCGTATGTTGCAAAGACTTCCAGGAAGCATTAGCAAGGAAGAAGTGGGAAATTCTGCAACATCCAGCCTATAATCCTGATTTGTCACCATGTGATTTTGATTTGTTCGGACCTCTACAAAAAGTTCTCAAGGGACAACGATTTCACACAGACGCAGACGTAATGAACTCGGTAAACACTTGTTTCAGTGAGCAACCACAATCTTTTTGTTTTGCGAACGACATTCGCCGCCTACCTAAGCAATGGAATGCTTGCCTGAATGCCTACGGCGACTTCTTCTGGCCAACCCATGTTGCATAATAAATTCAAAATATATGCTTTGTTTAATTATGCCACACCTGTTAATGTTTCTTTCAAGGTTTTGTAATAAAGCCATTGGAAAGGGTTTCAAATGAACACCCCTAATATATCTGTTGATATATTTGTTCTATCGGTTGTCAATGTTGTTGTTATTTTTACTGCATTGAGATATATATTTTGGTGTTCGCTTTGCTCTTGCACAGATTTTACTAGTTTCTGAATTCCCATTTGTGTTGTTGGTTGTAGTACTGTGTGGTCTGCATATAGAATATTGGGTATTTCTGTTTCCTCCAATTACAAAGGGATTCTATTGTTTCTTATCAATATTGTTTCTAGCATTAGTCATGATGTTTTCGGTGTATAAGTTAAATAGATAGGGCAAAAAAAAAAACCTGTCTGACTCCCTGATCTATATCAAACCAATCTGTTGTATCATTACATATTCTCGCGACTGCCTTTTGTTCATTGTAGAGTGTTTTTATGACCTGCATTAAGTGTAATGGGAAGCCCATTTGTGTCATTAACTTTCATACTTCTTCATGTTCTATACAGTCAAATGCCTTTGAATAGTCTATAAAACAATAACACAGGTTTACATTGCACTCTGTGTTTTTTTTTTTTTTTTTCCTTATAAATATCCACATCTTGCATACTTTGTCGCCTGTTCTTCTTTCTTTTAAAGTCAGCTTTGATTATGTGTTTGTTTAGTTGTTTTTCTACAAAGTCGTCTCCAGATTATTTTCAATAACTTCATATATGACTTCGCAAAACATTTCCTTGTTTACATGCTTGGCTGGTCCCACCTGAGAGCCCATATCAATTTTTATTTTAACATCCCAACCTCGATGGAGATTCGAATACATTACTACTGGACCGCCAGGTAAGCAGATTATCTTTTTACCAGCCCAAAATACTGGTTGTGCGATCTGTAAGGTTTGTATGCCTCCAACGTCGCAACTCTACCACCCACATGTGGCTTATGGGTTAACATGATTTTGACTTTAAATATTTCAGAATTATTTTTCTGACTTCCACTGACAATGATTTATTGCTCAGGACGTTCTATATTTTTTAGCAATATAAAAGCACAAGTGCAGGATTTATAAACTGCATGTACTGAAAACAGACGATGTTGTGGCGATAAGCGATGGCTTGTCAGTGAAACGTCTTATGTTTTCAGTAATTGTATATTATTTGCTTGTCGCTGCCACCTCCGCTAGTTTAAGTAATTGTGATTTGTTATGTGCTTGTGGCTAATATGTCCTCTGTTTTCAGTAATTGAGTTTTGTTATTTGCTTATCTGTGAAGCGTTTTGCTCTACAATTGGTGTTTTCAAGCAAATCTGCCCTACATTTGTTGTTTTTATATTGTTTACATTTCTATAAGACGTCCGCGTGCTCGAAAGGAAAAGAATTATTGCTCTTAAACTTACGATGCGCTGATCTGCCATAAGGTTTCGCAAAATCCTGCAAAATTCATGAAGTATATACAACAGTTCTACAATTTTGTCGCAGTTCTAACCCATATCGTTTGATTTGTATTCATTTTCTGAGGTGCACTGACTGCTTGGCCTACTCTTTTCTTTTTGACATATTCTGTTCTCTATTACAGTTGTAGTAAAACACGATGAGCAAGTCCTACAAGAAGCAGATGTGAACCGTAAACTGATTACACGTAGACAGTCAAAATATTTTGGACGCGTTATGGGAAGATATATGTTAGAGAACTTGGTGACAACTAGCAAGATTGAGGGGACAAGAAGAAGGGGAAGGCAGAGAAGTAAATATCTGAATGGCTTGGCCACGTGGCATGATCGAGACAAGAACACAGAGCTGATACACGACTCTGGTGATCGTGTGAGATGACAAAACATAACCGCCCACGCTTATCGGCGTGGCACACGATGATGAGAGGAGCACGATGATTTCTAATGATAACATGGAAATGTGATGTTATTGGTCATCTGCAGTGCAAACACAAAATGATGCATGCTACAACGCTATGAAATGTTACGCAGACGAGGCCAAAAAAGTGGCTCACCAACTAGACAAAGATGCAATCTGTAGGTAAGTGGTCGATGCCTGTACCACGGAGGCAGATCTCTAATAGTGAAAAGCCAAGTAAAGGACCCACTTTCACGCCGTAAGGTACAATGGGCATATGGTGCTAGAAGCATAATTGTATAGACCAATCGGTACTCAGTGGATGACGTGGTCAGGAGCACGTCATTCGCTTTTACTTCCCAAGATATTTCCTGGTACCCATTTTAGGCTGGGTGGACCTGGGCGTTTTAAACATCTGCCCCTATGTGGACCACTGACCACCGGGCCGGCATGCTAGCCACTAAGCTCCCATGGCTCCCATCCCGTTTACACATAGAATATTTGTATACCTCATGTACACAGTCTATGTGTCTACCCCCCATGTGCATGGTCTGTGTGTCTACACCATGTGCACAGCCTATTTGTCTACCCCATGTACACAGCCTATTTGTCTACCCCATGTACACAGCCTATTTGTCTACCCCATGTACACAGCCTATTTGTCTACCCCATGTACACAGTCTATTTGTCTACCCCATGTACACAGCCTATTTGTCTACCCCATGTGCACAGCCTATTTGTCTACCCCATGTACACAGCCTATTTGTCTACCCCATGTACACAGCCTATTTGTCTACCCCATGTACACAGCCTATTTGTCTACCCCATGTACACAGCCTTTTTGTCTACCCCATGTACACAGCCTATTTGTCTACCCCATGTACACAGCCTATTTGTCTACCCCATGTACATAGCCTATTTGTCTACCCCATGTGCACAGTCTATTTGTCTACCCCCATGCGCATGGTCTGTGTGTCTACACCATGTGCACAGCCTATTTGTCTACCCCATGTACACAGTCTATTTCTCTACCCCATGTACACAGTCTATTTGTCTACCCCATGTACACAGCCTATTTGTCTACCCCATGTACATAGCCTATTTGTCTACCCCATGTGCACAGTCTATTTGTCTAACCCCATGCGCATGGTCTATGTGTCTACACCATGTACATAGTCTATTTTCTACCTTGTTTACAAAGTCTATGTGTCTACCTCATGTACATAGCCTATTTGTCTACCCCATGTACACAGCCTGTGTGTCTACCCCTTGTACATAGTTTATTTCTCTACCCCATGCACATGGTTTATTTGTCTTCCCATGTACACAGTCTATGTGTCTACTCCATGTATATAGTCTATGTGTCTATCCTATGTACACAGCTTATGCGTCTTCCCTATGCACACAGTCTATGTGTCTACCCCGTGTACACAGTCTATTTGTCTACGACATGCACAAAGTCTATGTGTCTACCCCATGTACAGTCTATGTGTCTACCCTGTGTACATAGTCTATTTGTCTATATTGCTGTATATTTATATTATATTTTGTGTTGTCATATACATATTCTGGAGGTCAGCATAGCCGAATGGATAAGACCGCTCGCTCTTAATCTTCCGGTGTGCTGATGCCGAGTAGTTGGTTCAACCCCATACACCTGTCAATTGGACTAAAATTTTGAGTTCTCGTCCTTGACTTGGGGATGTAAATTACAAGTACCTCAGAAATCGGAGTGGGTTCGCCTGATGACGAGGGACACTGGTATTGGAGAAAGCCAATCCACGCGCAAAAACTAGTCCAGTGCACGAGAAGTGGTAGCACATGTATGGACTACGTTTGAGTTCAAAGTGTGCGAACGCAAAGAACAATATATCCACATTCTCATTTGTGAAACTCGCACCTCTGTTTCCATTTCGCCAACCTTCACTTAATTTCAATTTATTCGCGTTTTTACCTTCAATATGTATAAACAAATGGCATATTTGTATTGTCATTAATGTATGATAGTATTTTGTTTGCTTGGTTTGTTTTGTATTTACAATCCATTCATTCCGTCTATTTGACGTATAACTTTCATTTCCGGTGTTTTTATTTTTATGTGCTCATTGCTGCCGTTTTCCCTTGACTTGAAAAAGACTTTTGGTGGAAACACTGGGCTGTGATTGTATTTGTTTATATTTTTGCCAGCTGTGTCCAGATGTGACTCTTTGTAGCAATGTCCAAGATTGGCATATTGTAACAATGTCCCTGTGTGACAGCTTGTAGCAATGTCCAGGATTGGCACTTTATAACAATGTCAAAGTGTAGTAATTTGTAGCAATGTCCAGGTGTGACACAGCTTGTAACAACGTCCAGGGTTGGCATCTTGTAACAATGTCCAGGTGTGACACCTTTTAACAATGAGTTGGAATAAATGTCTGCTTAACTTGACTCCCTTCGTTTCAATTTCACACCTTTCTTCTGTAATGATTGTGACATCTGTTCATTGATGTGTCTGGATTTGTGGCTTTGCTCTGTAATGTTTGTGACATCTGCTCATTGATATGTCTGACTTTGAGGCTTTGATCTGTAATGTTTGTGACATCTGCTCATTGATGTGTCTCGCTTTATGGCTTTGCTCTGTAATGTTTGTCACATCTGCTCATTGATGTGTCTGGCTTTGTCCTACTTTGGGTGTCTCGTCTGAAGTGGACAACGGCGACCATGACTCTCCTATCCTCTCTATGATTTGATTTTTTTGACTGATTAGGTTTTGCTGGTATTGTAATTTGCTACCCATCTGTTTAAACTTTCCACCTACACATTTCTATTCTTCCTTGCCTCACTTGCCTAGTACTTTTCTAAATAGGTTAATTTCTCCAATTTAACTCTTGTGACGAACATTATCAAGCTCCTTGTCAATTGGCATGAGCGATCATGCCTCTCCACATCTTTCGATCTCCAAAAGTATGTACAATTCATGTGGTGATACTTTTTCTTTGCCAAGACAAAATGATCTCATATTTGTCAAGACCAATGGTCACTCGATGGGTGATGTGGATAGTATCACACCGGGCACCTTCACTTCCCAAGACATTTTCTAGTACCCATTCTTCTTCTTCTGCGTTCATCCGGAGTTTTTTTTTCCCTGGACGTGATTGCGTTGTGCCTGTTTACAGCAGAGCTGCGTTTTTGCGCCGTTAGGCCGACACATCCGACTTCTGCGTGCATTTGTTGACCGGGTTAACCTTCCCGGTACCCATTTTAGGCTGGGTCGACCTGGGAGTTCAGTAGTTTGCCATTGCTTTCTGAACGACCGACGCTTATGAAAGTCAACGCAGCGCTGTCTGCTCGCAACTCGCAGCTTCTCACTTCGAACCCAGAATGTCGTATTGTAAAATCTGCGTTCACTTCCCCTGGGGACAGACGTCTATGTATATGTGGCATTACGTGCTGGACTTGTCTATGTCCACAGAATGGCACCGGCTATCATAGAGTGCGCGAAGCGGGAGAACAGTCTCTGTGACGATGAGGCAATGGCTGCCGCAAACACCGAACAAATAACTCTGCTCTATGAAACAACTGAAACATGTAAGCAACAATTAATTTTATGTGATGTTATATCTTTTTTTCCCTAAATATAGGGTGTTTGTCAAGTCTCACTATACTTTGTATTAGAATAAATTTGAGAATTGTTTTTTCTTTTGTTGATAACATAACTATGTTTGGTGTGCAAAGAATTACTCCAGGAGACAACAGCCATTCGCAGGCATATTGCTTCACGATGGACTGTGGTGCACATTTTGTGATGACATCATGTACTTCATTTTTCAGATTCGTTCTACATACAAAGTGTAGTAAGATTCTACAAACACCTTGTAGGTTTGGGTTTAATCACCGTACTATAAAAGTTTACAGTTTCGTTAACGCTAACTTTATTTGCACGCGGATGTCTCCATAAGCGCTGAAGTCTCCTCCCATAGATCACACAAGGATGTTCTCAACGCAGTGCCCGAACACCAGAATCACACGTGCTATAAATATTACACTTGTGGGTGTGTGTGTTATTTAATGTTGCAATTTCACCTGAGTAGCAGCTTGTTCAATCTGTGCTGTTGGATTGCTGGGGTGAGAGGGGGCGGGGGAGGGGGGGGGGGGTCCCGTAGCAAGGTGGTTACACCGCCTGTCTGCCTGCTTCCAAATCGCAAACAGCTGGGTTTCGAACGTTGTATGCGGGATTACGAACTGAGTTGGAAACTCCTTCGCCACAGCGCCGGAATAGACGAACAATAAATTTATATGTATTGATTAGCACTCATAAAAGTACAGGACAGAAATAGAGATGAGAAGATATATATATATATATATATATATATATATATATATATATATATATATATATATATATATATATCTTCTCATCTCTATTTCTGTCCTGTACTTTATATATATATATATATATATATATATATATATATATATATATATATATATATATATATATATATATATATATATATATATACTAGCTGACCCGGCCCGGCTTCGCCCAGACTCTGGTGGGGAGCATCTCATTTAATTCATATAAATAGTCATATAAGCTCCCGTTCCCGTTCCCGACTATATATCTGTCTGTCTGTCTGTCTGTCTATTATTAGAAAGAGCACTTGAAAGATCTTTACATTTTCCCCAAACAATAAACTTGGGTAAATGGAGCGTCTTATTTAATTCATATTCGGCCCCTGCTCCCGTTCCCGTTCCCAAAAAATACGACCCGGCCCGGCTTCGCCAGTCCCTGGTGGGAAGCATATAATTTAATTCATATTCGACGGAGGGAGGAGGAGGAGGGAGCAGGAGGGAGGAGGAGGAGACAGGAGGAGGAGGGAGGAGTGGGAGGGAGGAGGAGGGATTAGGAGGAAGAGGGAGGAATGAGGGGAGAGTGAGGAGGAGGAGGAAGAGGGAGGAGGAGGAGGGAGGAGGAGGAGGGAGGAGGAGGAGGAGAGAGGATGGAGAAGGAGGAAGGAGGAGGAGGAGGAAGAGCGAGGAGGAGGGAGGAGGAGGGAAGAGGAGGAGGAAGAGGGAGGAGGAGGAGGAAGAGGGAGGAGGAGGGAGAAGGAGGGAAGAGGAGGGAGGAGGAGGAGAGAGGAGGAGGAGGGAGGAGGAGGAGGGAGGAGGAGGAGAGAGGAGGAGGAGTGAGGAGGAGGCGGAGGGAAGAGGAGGGAGGAGGAGAGAGGAGGAGGAGGGAGGAGGTAGGAGGAAGGGAGAGGAGGAAGAGGGAGGAGGGAGAAGGAGGAGGAAGAGGGAGGAGGGAGAAGGAGGGAGGAGGAGGAGGGAGAAGGAGGGAGAAGGAGGGAGGAGACGGAGGGAGGAGGAGGGGAGGAGGAGGAGGGAGGAGGAGGAAGGCGGAGGATGGAGGAGGAGGAGAGAGGAGGAGGCGGAGGGAGAAGGAGGAAGGAGGAGGAATGAGGAGGAGGATGGAGGAGGAAGAGGGAGAAGGAGGAGGGAGAGGGAGGAGGGAGGATGAGGAGGGGAGGAGGGAGAATGAGGAGGGGGAGGAGGGAAAGGGAGGAGGAGGAGGGAGGAGGAGGGAGGAGGAGAAAGGTGGAGGAGGAGGGTGAAGGGAGGAGGTAGATGGAGGAGGAGGAGGGAGGAGGTAGAGGGAGGAGGAGGAGGAGGAGGGAGGAGGAAAAGGGAGGAGGATAGAGGAGGGAGAAGGAGGAGGAGGAAGAGGGAGGATGAGGGAGGAGGAGGGAGGAGGAGGAGGGAGAGGGAGGAGGGAGGAGGAGGGGGAGGAGGCGGAGGGAGAAGGAGGAAGGAGGAGGAGGGAGTAGGAGGGAGGAGGATGAAGGAGGAAGGGAGAGGGAGAAGGGAGAGGGAGGAGGGAGGAGGAGGAGGGGGAGGAGGTAGAGGGAGGAGGAAGAGGAGGAGGAGGAGGGTGGAAGGAGGAGGTAGCGGGAGGAGGAGGGAGGAGGAGAAGAGAGGAGGAGGGAGTTCGGCATTCCGAATTCATACTCGTCTAGGTTCTGTGAATTCGGTCCTTCCATTGATTGTTCTTCCCTTCTACACGACTGTAGATAACTTCCTTACACATAAAAAGATGAATTGTTATTGATATTGCCACGGCAATATCAGCAGCAGAGTTGATCCAAAAAACCAAAGACTGAGATCTATGGAGAACCATGAACGCCTACGCCAGCCGGCATGGCACTTGATGATGATGATTGCCGTGTGACGATTCTGTGTAGTCACGTCATTTTCTTCGCTTTTCCTAGCGTTATGGTTCGGGGATTCTTTCATCATCATCATCATCATCATATATTTACGTACGTATTTAGGGAGGGGGAGGAGGGAGGAGGAGGAAGAAGAAAAAAAACTATAACAGTTGGCAGCGCGGGAATGAGAGGAAGACGTGTAGAAAATTTCATCTCAATCGGATGGACCGTTCGCGAACGCATAAAGGACATACATACATACATACAGACGGAGATTGCCTTTTATATATAAGATACTAGCTGACCCGGCCCGGCTTCGACGCCCCTGGCAGGAAGCATATCATTTAATTCATATTCGCCCCTGCTCCTGTTCCCGTTCCCAAAGCGGGGAGCATCTCATTTAATTCATATTCGGCCCTTGCTCCCGTTCCCGTTCCCAACAAAGACGACGCGGCCCGGCATCGTCTTGTCCCTGGCAGGGAACATCTCATTTAATTCATATTCGGCCCCAGCTCCCATTCCCGTTCCCAAAGTGGGGAGCATCTAATTTAATTGGGTAAAAGGAGCGGCGACAGCAGCAGCATCAGTAGAAGAAAAAGGAGGTGGAGGAGGAAGGAGGAAGAGGGAGGTGGAGGAGGGAGGAGGAGGGAAGAGGAGGAGGGAGAAGGATGGAAGAGGAGGGAGGAGGAAGAGAGAGGAGGAGGGAGGAGGAAGGGAGGAGGAGAGAGAAGGAGGGAGGAGGTGGAGGGAGGAGGAGGGAGGAGGAGGAGGGAGGAGGAGGAGGAGGAGGGGGAAAAGGAGGAGGGAGGAGGAGGGAGGAGGTGGAGGGAGGAGGAGGAAGAGGAGGGAGGAGGGGGAAGAGGGAGGAGGAGGGAGGAGGAGGAGGGGAAGAGGGAGGAGGAGGGGGGAGGAGGAGGGAAGAGGAGGTGGAGGGAGAAGGAGGAGTGAGGAGGAGGGAGAGGAGGGAGAGGAGGAGGAAGGAAGAGGGAGGAGGGGGAGGGCGGAGGAGGAGGGAAGAGGAGGAGGGAGGAGGAGGGAAGAGGAAGGAGGAGGATGAGGAGGGAGGAAGAGGATGAGGAGGAGGGAGGAAGAGGGAGGAGGAGGGAGGAGGAGGAGGGAGGAGGAGGAGGGAGGAGGAGGGAGGGGGAGGAGGATGGAGGAGAAGGAGGGGGGGAGGAGGAGGAATGATGAGGAGGGAGGAGGAGGAAGAGGGAGGAGGAGGGATGTGGAAGAAGGAGGTGGAGGTAGGAGGTAGAGGGAGGAGGAGGAAGGAGGAAAAGGGAGGAGAGTGGAGGAGAGAGGAGGAGGAGGGAGAAGGTAGGAGGAGTAGGAAAAGGAAGGAGGAGGGAGGAGGAGGAAGAGGGAGGAGGAGGAGGAAGAGAGAGGAGGAAGTGGAGGGAGAGGGAGGAGGGGAAGGGGAAGTGGAAGATGATAGGAGGAGGAGGGGAGAGGAGGAGGGATGTGGAGGAAGGAGGAGGAGGGAAGAGGAGGGATTAGTAGAGGGAGGAGGAGGAGGGAGCAAAAGGGAGGAGGGAGGAGGAGAGAGGAGGAGGAGGGAGGAGGAGGAGGGAGGAGGAGGGAGGAGGAGGAAGGGGGGAAGGAGGAGGAAGGAGGAGGAGGGAGAGGAGGGAGAGGGAGAGGAAGAGGAAGAGTTTAGGAATTGGAGGAGGGTAGAGGAGGAGGAGGGAGAAGGAGGGAGGAGGAGGGGAGAGGAGGAGAAGGGAGGAGGCGGAAGGAAAAGGAGGAAGGAGGGAGGAGGGAGAGGGAGGAGGGAGAATGAGGAGGGGAGGAAGGAAATGGAGGTGGAAGAGGAGGAGGAGGGAGGAGGAGGGAGAAGGTGGAGGAAGGAGGTAGAGGGAGGAGGAGGAGGTAGAGGGAGGAGGAGGAGGAAGGAAAGGGAGGAGGAAGAGGAGGAGAAGGGAGGAGGAGGAAGTAGGATGGAGGAGGAAGAGGGAGAAGGAGGGAGAAGGAGGAGGAGGGAGGAGGATGAGGGAGAAGGAGGCAGGAAGAGGAGGAGGGTGGAGGAGGGAGAGGGAGGAGTAGGGAAGAGGAGGTAGGAGGAGGAGGGAGGAGGCGGAGGGAGAAGGAGGAAGGAGTAGGAGGGAGGAGGATGGAGGAGGAAGGGAGAGGAAGAGGGAGAAGGAGGAAGGAGACCCGGCCCGGCTTCGCCCAGTCCCTGGTGGGGAGCATCTCATTTAATTCATATAAGTAGTCATATAAGCTCCCGTTCCCGTTCCTGTCTGTCTGTCTGTCTGTCTGTCTGTCTATCTGTCTGTCTGTCTGACCCTGCCCGGCATCGCCCAGCTCCTGGTGTGAAGCATCTCATTTAATTCATATAAGTAGTCATATAAGCTCCCGTTCCCGTTCTCGACTATCTATCTGTATGTCTGTCTGTCTATCTGTCTGTCTGTCTGTCTGTCTGTCTGTCTGTCTGACCCGGCCCGGCTTCGCCCAGCCCCTGGTGGGGAGCATCTCATTTAATTCATATAAGTAGTCATATAAGTTCCCGTTCCCGACTGTCTGTCTGTCTGTCTGTCTGTCTGTCTGTCTGTCTGTCTGTCTGTCTGTCCGTCTGTCCCTCCCTCCCTCTCTGTCTATCTGTCTGTCTGCCTGTCTGTCTAATCATTTATTGGTTGCAGTTAGAACAACGTTAGATAAACGAAGACCAACTTACAAAAAGCATTAGAAAGAGCACTTGAAAGATCTTTACATCTTCCCCCAACAATTAACTTGGGTAAATGGAGCGGCGGCAGCAGCAGCAGAAGAAGAAGAAAAAGGAGGAGTCGGGGGAGGGAGGAGGAAGAGGGAGGTGGAGAAGGGAGGAGGAGGAGGGAGGAAGAGATAGGCGGAGAGAGGAGGAGGAGGAAAGAGGAGGGATGAGGAGGAGTAGGGAGGAATAGGAGGGAAGAGGAGGGATTAGGAGGATGAGGGAGGAGTAGGATGGAGGAGGAGGGATGAGGAGGAGGGAGGATGAAGAGGATGAGGGAGGAGGAGAGAGGAGGAGGAGGGAGGATGAGGAGGGAGGAGAAGGGAGGAAGAGGAGAGAGAAGGAGGAGGAGGGAGGAGGAGGGAGGAGGAGGAAGGGGGAGGAGGAGGAGGAAGAGGGAGGAGGAGGATGGAGGAGGAAGAGGAGGGAGAGGGAGGAGGGGAGGGGAAGAGGAAGAGGGTAGGAGAGGAGAGGAGGGGAGAGGAGGAGGAGGAGGAGGGAGAAGGAGGGAGGAGGAGAAGGGAGGAGGAGGGAGGAGGGGAATATAATAATAAGTCTTTATTTTCAAAGGGTTAAGAATTGGGCACGCAGGCCCGTCTGACATTCTGCCCTTCTTCTCTATTTCCTCTCATACATTCTTTCATTCAACATCACTTATGAAGCAACTTTTGACAACAAAAGAACATTAAAACGCGTGAAAAATAATCAATAACAAATGACTCACTGAAGCAGTGTTTAACATGGGCATTATAAATACCTAAGGAGGGTGTAACGTGCCATAAATAAGGGAATGTTTTTTGGCTAGTTGTCGTTTGAGATAAGTTACCATTGTCTTTTTTGTGTTGTTTGTTAAGGAGGGAGGAGGAGGGGAGAGGAGGAGGAGGTAGAAGGAGGAAGGAGGAGGAGGGAGAGGGAGGAGGGAGGAGGAGGGAGAATGAGGAGGGGAGGAAGGAAAGGGAGGTGGAAGAGGAGGAGGAGGGAGGAGGAGGAGGATGGTGGAGGAAGGAGGTTAAGGGAGGAAAGGGAGGAGGAAGAGGAGGAGACGGGAGGAGGGTGGAGGGAGGAGGTAGAGGGAGGAGGAGGAGGTAGAGGGAGGAGGGAGGAGGAGAAAGAAGGAGGAGGGAGTAGGATGGAGGAGGAAGAGGGAGAAGGAGGAGGATGAGGGAGAAGGAGGCAGTAGGAGGAGGAGGGAGAAGGAAGAGGAGGGTGGAGGAGGAGGGAGGAGGTGGAGGGAGAAGGAGGAAGGAGAAGAAGGGAGGAGGATGGAGGAGGAAGGGAGAGGAAGAGGGAGAAGGAGGAGGGAGAGGGAGGAGGAGGGGGAGGAGGTAGAGGGAGGAGGAAGAGGAGGAGGAGGAGGGTGGAGGGAGGATGTAGATGGAGGAGGAGAAGAGAGGAGGAGGGAGTTTGCCATTCCGAGTTCATACTCGTCTAGGTTCTGTGATTTCGGTCCTTCCATTGACTGTTCTTCCCTTCTACATGACTGTAGATAACTTCCTTACACATAAAAAGATGAATTGTTATTGATATTGCCGTGGCATGGAGGAATATCAGCAGCAGAGTTGATCCAGAAAACCAAAGACCGAGATCTATGGAGAGCCATGAACGCCTACGCCAGCCGGCACGGCACTTGATGATGATGATGATTGCCATGTGACGATTCTGTGTAGTCACGTCATTTTCTTCGCTTTCCTTAGCGTTGTGGTTCGGGGATTCTTTCATCATCATCATCATATATTTACGTACGTATTTAGGGAGGGGGAGGAGGGAGGAGGAGGAAGAAGAAAAAAAAATATGACAAATGGCAGCGCGGGAATGAAAGGAAGACGTGTAGAAAATTTCATCTCAATCGGATGGACCGTTCGCGAACGCATAAAGGACATACATACATACATACATATATATTTACATACATACATCCTAATTTATATATAAGATAAGATATATATATATATATATATATATATATATATATATATATATATATATATATATATATATATATATATATATATATATATTGCATATCCTATTTACAGGACATCGCTGTCAACACCAGCATTTTACTGTTGTTGTTTGTGTCTTGGCAAGCTTACGTTCGGTAGTTAGAAGATATGTTAGACAATTTTACAATGTTTAACTAAAGTGAGCATGCCGAGATTCGAAACTGCCGACTTCAAATTACAATAACGTCTCCCTGAAGGGAAGGAAAAGTATACTTCGCTGGACAGTGAAATATTTTGTTTCCGCATATCCTATTACAGGACATCTCTAATGGCAATCTACTGAGCGTAATATTGCCAGAAATCAACAACAGCGGACTGTGAACTAGACACCACGAAAACACGTCTTTGTATAGGCCAGATCTATTGTAGACTTGAACCAACAACTGTAACATGTTGGCACAATTCGTACCTACATTCACGAGGCACATGTATGTGTCTTCTTAGTCTGTACTGCTACATCATGATGTGAAGAATGGTTAGCTGTCCCTACCAGTCAAAGGTGTGTTAAATGTTGTTGTGTTGAGTGTGTACATGCCTTCTTCTTCTTCTTATCCTTCTCCTTCTTCTTCTCCTTCTACTTCTTCCTCCTCCTCCTCCTCCTCCTTCTCCTCAAGTTCTTCTACTTCTCTTTCTTCTGATTATTATTATTATTATTAATATTATTATTATTATTATTATTATTATTATTATTATTATTCGGGTCTCAGTCAGATATTAGTCAGGTCTTAGTCAGATATGACTGAGCTACAGTATAACAGTAGACGGTACTACCTGCTTTCTGTTAGCGCCGAACGTTGGGCGGCGCTTACCAAACTCGACACCCCACATTGTGCCAACGGCTTCGGGCGGAAGAGCGCAATTGTGAGAATACAAGCCTTACCCTGGTGCGAGAAAATGCAACCTAAAGACAAAATGTCATGGCAGGGCAGACCAGGCCCTAAGCATTGGTTGGCAGCTGGTCTAGATCGAAGCTCCGACAGGCGGACAGTTAGAGCATTGCTTTACTGATCCGGCAGTTTTGCAGCTTGCCTTGTTCCAGATGTAGAGGTGTTACCTTTCCTCTGGAGGGAACTAGGCAGGCCGAGAGAAGGATCATGCAGCATGGGCAACACATGATCTCTATATTTTAGTCCAGGTTTTGTGCTATGGAGAGGCAATAACTCCATCCCTGGTCTTAACCGGTCTCGGAATCAAAGGGAGAGGCAACTGTTACGGGTTATAAGTCCCTGTCAATTGGCGTAGACATGGGGCGCCACGCGTTGCCTCTGACGGTGGGAGACACCTATAGGTGTCACTGATCAGCTACCGCCCGCCTCAAACTGGGCAGCCCCCGGCAAATTGGGTGCTGATCCGCCATAGAATGCCTGCTTCAATGGGTCCTTGGGGCTAGGACATAATTTGAATTGCAGGCTGTAAAACCAATGCACCAGGTACTAATAAACAGAAAAATAGAAACCTCAAGCTACGGCTTGCAACCTGGATCGTGAGAACCATGTGTCCAGGATTTTCCACTGACTTGACCAATATTTACGATGTAAGAAAAATGGCTGTGATTGATGCCGAACTCAATCGTCTTAACAATTACACCTTTTTTGTAAAGGTAGAGGGCAGGCAGAAAAAAGGCAACACGGTGTGGTCTTTGCAGTGAACAATTCGCTACTGGGAATGATTGAAATTCCAGTAGGAGGAAATTAAAGAGTATTTTCCCTGCGCTTGGCAACCCCTTGTGGTTTTGCCACCATTATTACTGCATATGCACAGACACTCGATTCATCTGATGATGTGAAGGATTCGTTCTATGAGGACTTAGACTCCGTGATCAAGGCAGTTCCAAAATCTGACTACATTTATATGCTCGGTGATTTCAACGCTCGTGTGGGCAAGGACTCGAGTTCATGGCCAATGTGCCTTGGTAAATACAACATCGGTCGCATGAATGAAAATGGGCAAAGGCTGCTGGAGTATTGCACCAGAAATGACCTATGTATTACAAACTTCTTTTTTAAAACAAAAGAGCTGCATAAGGTCACATGGAAACATCCAAGATCCGGCCATTGGCACCAGCTGGCAGCTGGACTTCATCATCACACGGAGACAACATCTGAACCATATATCATTGACTCGAAGTTACCACAGTGCTGACTGTGATACGGATCATTCTTTGATTGTTGCAAGGGTTAGACTGAGACCAAAGAGAATCTACACAGCTAAACACAAATCTAGCCCCAGGATTAATATTATTAACACTCACGATCCTGAAAAGAGCGTTCAGTTTCAACAGCACCTTGAAGACGCTTTCGCTGATACACCAGAAAATGGTACAGTAAGTGAAACGTGGGGTCAACTTAAGGAAACTCTTTATAGAACTGCCGTAGGAGTTTACGGCACTGTGGATCATAAGAGGCAGGACTGGTTTGCGGCAAACAGCCAGACACTGCAGCCCTTAATTGATAAAAAGAAGATAGCTATCTTAAAAAACAAGGAAAGACCAACGCGTAACACTCTGAGTGAGCTAAAGCAAGCTAGGAAAGATGTGCAAAAGGCTGCCAGGCAGTGTGCAAATGATTATTGGATCAAGTTATGTGAGTCCATTCAAATCGCAAGTGATAAGGGAAACATTAGAAGCATGTATGAAGGAATAAAGAAAGCCTGTGGTCCAATGATCAAAAGAAGTGCACCATTGGAAACCTTGAGTGGAGAAATCATAACTGATAAGAAACAGTACATGGATAGATAGGTAGAGTACTATTTGGAGCTTTACTCAAGTGAGACCAAACTAGCGGATGATGCCCTCAACGCCATAAAGGCTCTACCAACTCTTGACCATCTGGACACACTTCCCACCATAACAGAAGTTAAATATGCTATAAATGAACTTGCATCTGGCAAGGCTCCAGGTAAGGATGGGATTCCTATAGAGGTTATCATGAGTGGGCAAGACACACTCACCCTACAGATCCACCAGCTAATAGAGCTATGCTGGCGAGAAGGACAAGTTCCACGGGATTTCAAAGATTCAAGCATCATAACACTGTAAGATCGGAGCGACTGCAACAACTATAGGGGTATCTTACTTCTGTGTATTGCTGGAAAAGTATTTGCCAGAATTGTTCTGCGCAGACTTCAAGTCCTAGGAGATCAAGTCTACCACGAATCACAGTGTGGCTTTCGACAGAACCGGTCTACCATTGATATGATATTCTCATTGCGACAAATGCAACAAAAATGCCGTAAACAGAATCAACCACTGTTTATTGCCTTCATCGACCTCACAAAGGCATTTGATTTGGTCAGTTGTGAGGGTCTGTTCAAGGCACTAAAGAAGATTGGTTCCCACCAACTCTTCTGTCTATTGTGGAATCGTTCCACACAGGCATGAAGGGTATAATCAAGTTTGATGGTGCAACTTCTGAAGAGTTTGAAATCAAGAGTGGAGTTAAGCAAGGTTGTGTACTAGCTCCCACTCTCTTTGGAATATACTTTTCACTTCTACTGAAATATGTCTTTCGTGATCAGGATGGCGGTATATACATTCACTCACGCTCAGATGGCGGCCTCTGCAATGCTCAGAGATTGAAGGCCAAGACCAAAATTAGGAGGGTACTGATCAGAGAGTTGCTTTTTGCAGATGATGCTGCAGTTTCGACCCACTCTGAGGAAGAACTACTATCTGCATTCTCCAATGCTTGTTCTGAATTTGGTTTAACAATTAGCAAAATGAAGACACAGATTATGTCACAAGGTGCACATGGGGTACCATCAATCTTTATTGACGACGCCGAACTAGAGATGGTAGACCATTTTACATATCTAGGATCAGTGGTAAATAGCAAATTATCTCTAGATCAGGAAATCAACATCCGGATTGGTAAGGCAGCAACAACAATGAACAGGTTAAGAAAAAGAGTCTGGGAGAACAGGAAGCTTACTGCCAAAACAAAAGTTCTTGTCTATCAAGCCTGTGTCCTTAGTACTCTTCTTTATGGCAGTGAAACCTGGACAACTTACTCACGCCAAGAGAAACGTTTAACCAGCTTTCATATGCGGTGTCTGCGAAGAATTCTTGGTATTAAGTGGCAAGACAAAATCACAAATACTGAAGTATTGGAAAGATCAGGTTGTTTATTCCATGCTCAGTCTTCGTAGGCTTAGATGGATAGGACATATTAGGAGGATGGATGATGGTAGAATACTAAAGGACATCTTTTTTGGTGAATTACAGATGGGTAAGAGATCTCAGGGTCGGCATCCACTACGATACAAAGATGTATGTAAACGGGACATGATTGATACAGCATTGATAGTGCACATTGGGAGCAAGTCGCCGCTGAACGTGTTGCATGGAGGGCAAACATCAGAAATGGAATAGAGACAAAGGAGAAAATTATTGCAGATAAGTCACACACCGAGCGTGTGAGACGTAAGATGGTGCATAATGGTGGAAATGACCACGTGTTCACATGCACCCACTGTGAACGAACATTTACAGCGCGAATTGGCCTTATCAGTCACATTCGCTACCGCATGAGTAAAAGTTATTATGCCTTTTTGAAGCACAAACTATCGTCTGTCAAGACGGCAAGGTGCCAATGATGAATTATTATTCGGGATGGTGAGTGATGGCGGAAATGACCATGTGTTCTTATGCATCCATTGTGGACCCAGGCAATCTGTCCCGCTACTAGTTTCCCAACAAACCAGTATGTCCGGGGACAAGATTTAATTGATACTCCCTGCCTTTGATCTGTGAACTGAAGCATGCC
Organism: Cepaea hortensis; assembly: GCA_963921405.1. Taxonomy (NCBI): domain Eukaryota; kingdom Metazoa; phylum Mollusca; class Gastropoda; order Stylommatophora; family Helicidae; genus Cepaea; species Cepaea hortensis. The sequence goes on along the minus strand of OY992876.1, from coordinate 163,363,396 downwards.
TGTCTGCACCATTCTCTGCATGTGTTAGTGTATGTGTGTGTGTGTGTGTGTGTGTGTGTGTATGTGTGGGGGGGGGTGTACTTTTCCCCACGCATGTCACCTGGTCATACCCAGGACAACTCAATGGTGCACCTTTGCAGAACAGGTGAGGAGTGGTTGACCGAATTGCTAGAATGCAGGGTCTTTATTCGGGAGACCCGGGTTCGAATCCTTGGTAAGGTGTGGATTTTTTCTGCCGGGGACAAACAGAAAATCCTAACCTGCACTGTTCGCAGCGACTGCTCTAACCAGGCAGGCCTTAATTCCTCAGGCTCAAGACCCCCTCATCCCTCCCCCTCCCGCCCTACACCGAAGGTACTATAGACAGTAGATGACTGACAGTCTGACAACAGAACAGATAGCCTTTTTCAAGAGGGAAATTCAAAACCAAAACTCAGACAAGCAGATGACACGGTCTTGCTCTCAGATAGGGCAAAGGGATTAAAAGAGTTAATCATATCTGTCAAATGACACAGTGACGATCAACATCTTTTACTGACGTTAAAAATAAATGTAAAATAAAATTCTCACAAACAAAACGACATGTCAAGAAATCATCACAGGCAACAATGAAGACATTGAAAGTGCCACGTACTTTGAGTATCTTGGTTCCATCAACAACAACAAAGAGACTAAACACGAAGCCAGGCGTAGATTGACCATGTCAATGCAGAGGTTGAATGGTATCAAGAGCCTATGACAAAACCAGCAAATAAATTAAAGCAGCATTGCCAGAACACGTATCTTTACTGTGGTTAACTACTACTTTGAGTCAACGACCATTTCGCAGGCATTAAAGCCAATAGTATATTTTAGGAAGAGAGAAAAGAAACTCAAGCATTTGCACACATGAATAAGTTAAAGGACGTCTCAGTCCACACCAGCATAAAAAGTACATTTATACAACGAAGAAAATCTTATGCAATAATTCCATGCCAAAGGGATGGTATAGTGTGTGTGTGTTTTTTTTTTTTTGGTTGCCTCAATATAAAATTCAATATCTCAGTAACCAACTGAGGGAAAATGATGAGATTTAGTATATAACCTTATCATTATGTCCACCCAACAAAAAAAATTTTTGTTCTGGAGATTTTACAGCAGATTTCAAAGTTAGTTTATATGCGGTATATTAATTACGACTTAGAGATTACGTCCATGATTTTAACAGTATTACAGCTTCACCAAGACACGTCCCCGCATTTTTTAAAATGTTCACGTGATTTCCGTTTTGAAACAAACAGCGCGAAGATTCAGAGGTGTCTCCAAATGGGGGTTCTTTCATGAAACGTGATTATATAAATAAACTAGCTGACAAGGCCCGGCTTCTGGGGGGGATCTATCTATCTATCTATCTATCTATCTATCTATCTATCTATCTATCTATCTATCTATCTATCTATCTATCTGCCTACCTGCCTGCCTACATGGCTGCCTGCCTGCCTGCCTGCCGGCCGGCTGGCCGGCCGACCGACCGACCGACCGACCGACCGACCGATATCTATCTATCTATCTATCTATCTATCTATCTATCTATCTATCTATCTATCTATCTATCTGCCTACCTGCCTGCCTGCCTGCCTGCCGACCGACTGACCGACCGACCGACCGACCGATATCTATCTATCTATCTATCTATCTATCTAGCTATCTATCTATCTATCTATCTATCTATCTATCTATCTATCTATCTGCCTACCTGCCTGCCTGCCTGCCTGCCGACCGACCGACCGACCGACCGACCGACCGAAATCTATCTATCTATCTATCTATCTATCTATCTATCTATCTATCGATCTATCTTATCTATCTATCTATCTATCTATCTAATCTATCTGTCTGTCTGATTGCCTGCCTGCCGGCCGGCCGATCCAAACACCCACCCACCCACCCACCCACCGACCGACCCACCGACCGACCCACCGACAGACCGATCGATATCTATCTATCTATCTAATCTATCTGTCTGTCTGCCTGCCTGCCTGCCTGCCGGCCGACCCACCCACAGACCGACCGATTGACCCACCAACCGACCGACCAACCCATCGACCGACCCACCGACCCACCGACCGATATCTATCTATCTATCTATCTATCTATCTATCTATATATCTATCTATCTAATCTATCTGTCTGTCTGCCTGCCTGTCAGCCGACCCACCCACCCACCCACCGACCGACCCACCGACCGACCGACCGACCCACCGACCCACCCACCCACCCAGTCAGCCAGCCACCCACCCACCCACCCACCTACCTTTCTGCCTACCTACCTACCTACCTAACTACCTACCTTTCTGTCTGTCTGTCTGTCTGTCTTGTCTGTCTGTCTGTCTGTCTGTCTGTCCGCGATATTAAATATTGATAAAAGTTACTGGAAAAAACGTCAGGACCATGTGTTGAAAGAGGAAGAGGACTATTGGAGAAAGGATAGATTTAATTTTATGCAACCGAGAGCAATCATCAACCTACTGGAATCGTCCGACACAGATTAAGGTCTGAGCAGATCGCAGACCTTAATCTACGTACACACTTACTGGGATATTTTGCTCCAACTATTCAGACGAATTGCAGGCCCTAAACATTACAGCATCAGCATCAGCTGAAGAAACAAGAAGGAAATGAAAAATAAGGTAAGAAATATATTCCTTCTACTTCCCTGTTAATTTACAAATTATTTACCCCGTGCCTCTGTAAATTCTCTGTCTTTACTAATATTACACATTGCACCCCTCTCGGGAATCTCCGTGGTGAAGTGGTCAAGCCGTCTGACTCGGGCTCCGAAGGTTGTATGTTCGATTCCGGGCCACGTCCTTCATTTCACGAGTGCATTTTTTCGGAGACTCCCGAGGGTCGTCGCTGGAGCTACGGAGTTCGTGCTTTGTGCGACACTTTCCGCGCTGCGGAAAGAAACTGAGCCATATGGGATAAAAGCCCGGTGCAATGCAGCCGACCCTGTCGATTTTAAGCTAGTTCTTTCATTGCACCCACTCCCATACGAATCCGGATACGCCTTTGTGTGTCATCAGAATTGGCAGGTCTCACATTACCGTAAAAATAACTTTGTTAGCGAGAAATCACTAGTTGTTCAGCAAAACATCAAAGGAATGTCGCCGCTTTCAATGATTTAAGTTGTTTTTGGACCTATCAAAGACATATTCCTTGGGTGGGGGTAAATATAAGACTGCTGGAAAAATTTCATAACGATGCAACAGACAGTTTTCAAAATAATTGATCGTGAATGAAGGCAAACAAATGTGGACATACTATAGAAAAGAATTCTTGCTTTTTAAATAGAGCCAATTATTTTAATACATGGTCATGAATCCTGGATAATTCGCAAACATGCAAAAACAAAATCCTTAAAGCCAAAGAATTATGGTTTTATAGAAGAATGCTAAAGATTACATAGACAGCCTGCTGGAGCCTGGCTATATCAAAGAGAAAGATAAGACCTGAATGTTATATTCAAATAGAATGAAAAATGGTTAACGAAGTGGATAAATTTAAATATCTAGAAGAAATCATAACATCAAATGGAAAATGCGTGCCAGAGATTAAGGGAAGAACAGCTCAAGCAAACGCTGCTTTTGAGAACATGAAAAGTATCTTATGCAATTAGACAATATCATGAAATGTCAGAAAGAGTGTAGCGCAATGTTATATTGAACTGTAGAAAATAACAACGGTTAGGTACTCGTCATTCCTACGAGAAAGTGACAGATTCGAGGGGGGGGGGGAGGAGGAGGCGCTGAGAAGTCTCGAGGTATGGTGTCCGCCTCGAGTGCTGAAGGTCCCGGGTTCAAGCCCCGGCCCCATGTACATGGTTTATTTGTCTTCCCATGTACACAGTCTATTTATCTACCCCATATATATAGTCTATGTGTCTATCTTATGTACACAGCTTATGCTTTCCTTCATGTGGACTTCTAGTAACAACATTTCCTCTGGTCTCTGAGTAGTAAGATCGGACGCCCGTGTGTATTGTTACGCACCTAAAACATCCCTTGGCAGTTGGAAATAGAAAAAGAGTAGCCCAACGGCGCTGCCCGGACAAAATTTCGAGTTAAACATCTACCCAAAGTATTTCTGGATCCTCAACGGTGCACTTAACTGAGATTCTCCGGACTCAGATTAGAGTTAGGAGTATAACGGAGCACTTATGGCTTACACCCGTGTCCGGTGATGTTGATTCGTCGACTGAACTAAACTAAACAGTGACAGATAACTGTCAAAAAAACGGCCAATACAGTACCTTGCGGTGTTGGGCAGGGGGTTCTTTGAGCCTGGGGAATTAAGGCCGCCTGGCTAGTGCGGTCGCCGCGAACTGTGCGGGTTCGGATTTTATTTGTGCCCCCGACAGAAAAAAATCCCACACCTTACCGAGGGATCGAACCCAGGTCTCCCAAAGGAGAGTCCGGCGTTCTAGCCACTCGGCCAGCAGCTCCTAGTGACAGATAATAACAGACAGATAGTGACAGATAATAACCGCAAATACATATTGGAGTTCGTTGTAAGGTGTGTACACTATGTCTGTTTATTATCGCTCACTTTCTCGCGGGAATTACACGTACCTAACTGTTTGTATTTGCTGTTGTTACATCCTGTTGCAGACATTACTTCTCTTTTTCTATTATCTCATCCAGTGCCTTGCCAGATGGCATGGGCGATCACGGCTCTCCATAAATTACGAATTCCGACGGCATGGATAAATTCGTGTGTTGACTCCCTTCCGTGCCATGACACAAGACAGTTCAGAATCTTCGCATGCTGTCTTCCACTATCTCTCTTTTCGCAAATCTTTTCCATTGTCACATGTTCCAGTTTTTGTCTTCTCACAATGTGGCCAAAAACGACGACTGCCTTCTTCGATGTTTGTGAGAAGTTGTCTTTGCGACTCAGCTTCTCTTAAAACGTCCTGATTGCTCATTTCAGTTGTCGAATTAATTGTCAGCATTCTTCTAAAAAAAAAAAAAAAAAGCAGTTTAAAAAACAAACCACATCTCAAAGGCTTCTATTATATAGAACTAGCTTTGTTGTATGGCAGACAGTTACGGAATGTAAGCAAACAATTGAGCTTGGTGGCAACAGCGATGGGGTTCCTGAGACGAATGTTGAGAATCCCTTGGACTGCCAGAGTAACTAACTACGATTGCCTGGAAGAGGATAATGAAAGCAGAGCATTAATTACAACTAACTGAAAGAGACAAACCACGTTATTTTGTGATGTTATGAGAAGTGAGGCATTGGGAAACAAACAGTGCTACAAGAGACAAAGGCTTACCGAGAGGAGTAATGCTGAGAATGTGGCAAGGAGAAATACGAGAAAGATAGTTGATCCAGAACACCAAAGATCAAGATCTTTGGAGAGTTGTGAACACCTACGCCTGCTAGCAGTGCATATAACACTCTTATAAAAATCATAATGGAGGGTAAGGTTGAAAGCAGGCGAGCAAGAGGTAGACAACGATACAAGTGGGACGACAACATCAAGATATGGACGAACAGCAGTCTGACAGACAGTACAATCAAGACAAGAGACAGACAGTGTTCGAGATCCATTGCAGTCAACCTTCATTGTGGAGACGGCACCTGATTGGTTGATTGATTGATTGATTGATTGATTGATTGATTGATTGATAATGATGATAGCATGTTGGAGATCGCGAGGTGTGGAGCAACATAATTGTCTACGCTAATCGGCAAGGCTTCAGATGATGATAATGGTGATGATGATGGTAATGACGATGAGGATATAACTGTTCTAATTTTACATTTTTATCTCTTCAGAAGATAATCTCTTTAACCAATTTATTTTGTTTCAGATAACTACAAATGTCACAGTCCATAATTTCTTGCGACATTCATCATACAAACTTGTATTGTGCTGATTCTGGCCACACTGCTACACTGATCTATAATGTACGGTGCATGAGAGATTTCTTCTTGCAGATTCAGTGTCTGCCTTTCATTTATTCATGACTTTATTCTTGCGTCTAATGTGATTGTAGAATCCTGATATATGTGAATGCAGAATCCTGAAATACGAGTATGTAAATGCCTTTCGACGGGGCATTGTTACGCATCATGCAACATTAAGAAAACCTCGTTTCCTGTCAATATCTGCTGAAAACCAAATCAAATTATAATGTTTCCCTGAATAGAATTAGTTTATATGTTGTTTAAATTATTTTGCAAATTTCCACCGAAGCAAACTTTGAGGTAATACCCTTTTGTAATAGCCATAAAATTAACTTTTTTATATTAAAGACATTTATTCTTCTGCGTTGATTTACTTTATTCAGTTCTAATCCATTAACTAGTCTTCCTTTTTTTTTTGGGGGGGGGGGGGGGGGGAGTTATTAAACATGAATAAATGTATTTTTCATGTAGAATATCATAGTATTATTAATCTCTAGAAATCGCCCGTTTGTTGCCAGGGATCTAAAACGAACAAAGAAGTAACACCGTAACCCAGTATGTCAGACGAGGTGACTAAATCAAGTTGAGCTTGGGACTTGCATGGATACTGCAGAAGACTTCAGCTGGAAAATCCAACCATCAACGAACAAATCAAAAGATTAAGAACAAAAAAAGCAGAGCTGAGTTGAGTCAAGAACCGACATCATAGTACTCGGGACATTCCCTACCTGCTCCGTCCTTATTACAACAGGAAGCGAGGAGTCCCAATACTAATAGTACCAGTATCAGTCTGATTATGTGTACGTCTGGTCTTTCCTCGGAGTTTTTTGAGTGTCGCTCAGATACTCTAATCACTCCCTGCAGCACCAATCTCTTCAAGCCGGGATGATCTATCTGTTCTTCTACACTATACAAACGATTGCAAAGGGCCTCGACCACATCTGCCTCATCCCCAATAAGTGAACGGAAGGATCCTGGTATTCAAGTGGTCCATCACAGCCAAATAAACAAGACAAACAGCCAACCAAAGTGGAAGGGCTGAGGGGTGCTGCAGGAGACAGCAACAGATAGGACAGCTTGGTGTGAATTGGTTGAGGTCCTTTACCCCAAAGCGGGATAAAGGACATAAAGAGAAGAATGTGAACCGAGGCTCTTTTAGAAGAGATATTACGCCATGCAGAGAAAGCCACATGGAGTTTGGATTGTCAGCTTCCTTCCGTTCAACTAGGACAATCTCAAGAACTGACATCTGGAATTTTAGAAAGAATACAAAAAGTAAGAGGAGCTTTCATAGGACTAGGACATTTGTGCAAGTTAAAGGACATTAAGCTTAGCACCAAACTTAGAAGATGTCGACGTGGTCGAAGACAGAAGAGCGCACGCTCTTAAACTTCTGGTGCCGCTCTTAAACTTCTGGTGCGCTACGCCCTCGCCACAGGCGCCGCTTACAGTAAACTTCAAACATCCATTAATTGATGCCTGCGCAGAATCATCATCACAATGTTCCCTGCCAACTGGCGTAGGCTTTGTAAGTCAGCCATTGCCTCCCTCCATACTGTAGTTTCCTACTCCCTGTGTATGTCACTTTGACTCTCCATCATCATCATCATCAACAAGTGCCTTGCCGACTTGCATGATCAGTCACGCTTCTCCACACCATGCCTTCTCCAACAGCGTATAAAAATATGAGCGCTGACTGTCTTTCGCAAGACACAAGACTGTCAAGAATTTTCTCCCGCTGTCTTCCCTCTCTCTCTCTCTCTCTCTCTCTCTCTCTCTCTCTCTCTCTCTCTCTCTCTCTCTCTCTCTCTCTCTCTCTCTCTCTCTCTCTCTCTCTCTCTCTCTCTCTCTATCTATCTATCTATCTTTTCAGTTGTCACAATACGTTTTTGTCTTCTCACTATGTGGCCAAAAAATTAAGTCTGCTTCTTTTTATATTTGTGATAAGTTGTTTTTGCGACTTAGACCCCCTCAAAATGCTCAAGATTGCTCATTTTAGCTGTCCCAGAAATTTTCATCACTCTTTTATAAACGTTGCACTGGGACCGAGTATCCAACAAAATACGAGACAGCTCAGAAACCTTTCAATGTGCCCATTTGAGTAATAGGAGTTTACGCTGGTAATGTCAAGCGGACGGCCGACCCCAATGTTCGTCGTCCGCTAAGTGAGGGAAAGACTGACCACATTTTCCTCCTTGCTCTCAGGCCTACAAAATGTCATGGCCCTATCACATCACAGACCTGCTTTGGACTTTTGTTTTAAAAACATTTGAAAACATATTCACATAAATCATAGTAAGCAATATACACTGAGGTTCCAAAATGTCGGAGGCTCAGAGCTAGGGGAGCGGTGTTGTTAGTAAGAGTCCATCCTTGCAAAGTACCTCCATGGCTTGTATATTCATACCTCTAGCAGCAAATGTCTAAATCTTGGTCTTCTCGTGGCGGAGTTGTTTTAACAGGCGAATGGGCGACGGCGAGTCTCTGGCTCGTCAAAGTAAAACCAAACTGCTCTGGGTATGTAGTATGTACGCACACACATGCACAGACACGTGTGTACATACATTCATATCTAACCTTGAGTAAGACCAGTCTACCATTGCAAAAGAAAGTTGCTGAAGACGGAGAAAACCATCCAGGAGGCTCAACACTATAGCGAACGAAAGAAGTAAAACATGCTCTGACATGCCAACTTCCAAGAGTTTTGGTTTTAAAAATTAAGTAGGCTATTTAGCAGGGAGACTGGATGGGTAATGGCACTTTGCCTTCTTGACAGACAACAGTTTGTTACATTGTGCTCCCCACTCCATACAACACAACCTGAGTTGAATTGTAGAGACCATGTGTTGTCCATACAGCATGATCCCTCTCTTGGCCTGACTAGTTCACTCATGTTGAAAAGTGACACCAATACATCTGGAACAAGACAAGCTGCAGAGACCTGCGGAGCCAAGCAAATGCTCTAACTGTCCGCCTGACGGAGCTTCAATCTTAGACCAATTGTCCGCCTGGCGGAGCTTCAATCTTAGACCAATTGTCCGCCTGACGGAGCTTCAATCTTAGACCAATTGTCCCCCCTCTGCCGTGCGTCCACCTTGACGAGGTAGAGGGGCTTGAGCGTTCCAATGACCCCAAGAGCTATGCCGACGGTAGCACAGCTACTGGTAGGGTCACCCATGTCGGACAGGTCAAGGGAGAGGGACCAGACGAAGTGACGCACAAACGTGCTGCCTTGTAGGTAGACTGGGGACAGTCAAAGGCTAGGGAAAGCATCCCGAAAAATGCTTGTCGAAATCGGATGTACTGAGCCACAGGCTTGACAAAGAAGTGCAACGTAACTTTATCATTTCATGATGCCACAGATGAAAATTAATCGTTATAGTGCTAATCCCGTGAAGTCCCATCAGGCGGTGATAGTGCCGGGCCCCCTGCGTCGAGGGGGTCCACCCATGACTACTGGTGGTCACCTTCCCCTGTGCTGTGGAGTCAAGGCACAGAGGAGTAGGTTAAGAGCTATTGACCAAACACCCCGGACTCTCAACATACTACAATGGAATGCCGAAGGAGTTTATAACAAGAAAGCCTCCCTAACACAGCGTCTTCATAAAGATAGAATAGATGTGGCATGCATTCAAGAGACACACCTCAACGCCAATCGCACATTTTCAGTCGAGGGATATCAGGCCACACGTTTCGACCGCGAAGGACACAAAGGAGGAGTTGTAATACTTACACGAAATACAATACCTTGCAGCGAAGTATCTGTGATCTCTGACAACCAAACGGAAACTATAGGTGTTGATATAATGATAAAGGACATGAAAATAAGAATTTACAATCTGTATAGCCCGGCAGATAAGGATCTTACACTCTCAAACATGGAAATAACTGACACAAATTGCATTGTTGTCGGAGACTTTAATAGCCGCTCAGAAAGATGGGGATACCCAGATACTGACAAAAGAGGAGATGAAGTGGAGGACTGGGAAATAGACTCAAATCTCCATCTACTCAACAAAGCAGATGACACACCGAGCTTCTACTCCAGAAGATGGATTACCACTTCTACTCCAGACTTAGCTTTCTGCACAGGAGACATCCTCCACAAAATCGATCGCCATGTGCTTGACCAATTAGCAGGTAGTGACCACAGACCAATCAAGCTTGTAATAAATATGGAGTATGTTCCACAGGAGCATGGAATTACAAACGAGCAGATTGGGACAGATTTTCCATACTTAAAGACAAATATTGTGAAAACATAAATACACGATATGGCAACATGAAGCAAATGGTGGAAAGTCTAAACAGAGCAATAATACAGGCGGCCACTGAGTCTATTCCAAGAGGAGCGAGGAAAAATTACAAACCATACTGGACTGAGGAACTACAAATTTTGGAGGACAAAGTTGAAGATGCTAGGAAGACCGCAGAGAGAGAACAAACAACTGAAGCGAACATCTCTCTCAAAGCCATCTCAGCAAAATATAAAAGAACAGTAAATCAAACAACAAGAGATTGTTGGAGGAAAAAAACAGGAAACCTGAATTTTGACAGGGATGGAACCAAACTATGGAAACTAGTGAAAGCCATGAACAATGAAGGACCTAGAAACAAACAAATAACAATTAAACAAGGAAATGCCTTGCTTACAGGAAAAAAGGCTGCAAATGCACTAATGGAACACTATGCCAGTGCAAACCACATTGATATTACAGCCGAACAGAAGAAAGCAATCAAAGATAAACAGATACATCATAGATATACAGAGACAGCAGCAGAATATATGATGGCAAATCTAACAATGGAAGAAATGGAACAGGCAATGAATACCCTAAAAAAGAAGACATCACCAGGAAAGGATGGAATCACAAATGAAATGCTAATAGGACTAGGCACTAAGGCAAAAAAGAAACTACTAGCAGTCCTAAATTACAGCTGGAAGAGGGGAATAGTCACACAGGCATGGAAGGAAGCTATACTAATACCAGTCCCAAAGAAAGGAAAAGACCTGGAAGAACCAAATGGCTATCGACCTATCAGTCTTCTTAGCTGTGTAGGAAAATTAATGGAACGCATTATCAATGGCAGGCTAACATGGCATCTGGAAGAAAACCAACTCTTAACACCTCACCAAGCAGGATTCAGAAAGTACAGATCCACTGAAGATCAAATAACCTATATAGCTCAGGAAATAGAGGATGCCTTCCAAGAGAAAAAGCACACACTAGCGGTCTGGATAGATTTAGAAAAAGCATTTGATAAAGTATGGAAGGAAGGACTGAAAGTAAAACTGCAAAAAATGCATGTTTGTGGGAAAATGTACAAATGGATCAGCCACTACCTTGAGAACAGAACTGCCAGGACAAAAGTACAAGGACAAACCAGCAAAATGATGCTGTTGGAGCAAGGTGTCCACCAAGGAGGAGTTCTTTCACCAACATTATTCCTAGCATATATAAACGACATCACGGAAAATTTTCCAGCCAGAGTACACACATCATCCTTTGCAGATGACCTAGCCATATGGACATCTGAAGAATATATTAGTACAGCTAACAGCAGAATACAGCAAGCCCTATTAGCGCTAGAGGACTGGTCAAAATCATGGCTAGTGAAGATAAGTGAGGAGAAAACAACATGCACAGTATTCTCCCTCTCAACTAAAACTCAGCAACCTAAGCTGGTATTGAATGGAAAAATATTGCGCCATGAAGAAAATCCAAACTATCTAGGAGTCACCTTTGATTGTCGCCTGACATGGAAGACACAGGTTGAGAAAAATCGAACAAGAGCAAGGCAAAGAATGGCAATCATGAAAAAGCTTGCTGGTACAACGTGGGGAGCAGATGAGAAAGTTCTCAAGAAGTTATATACTGGACGGGTGAGGCCAGTACTGGAATATGGCATTGCAGCTTGGGCAACAGCAGCTAAGTCAAACTTTAACAAAATAAGCAGAGTCCAAAATCAAGGAATGCGAATCATAACTGGAAGCCTGAAGACAACGCCTATTAATGAACTAGAAAAGATCACTTGTTTACAACCAATGCGGATAGAAGAGATAGCAGAGCCCAGCAACAAGCTGAAAAATTTAGAAGATTGACAGACCACCCTATGTATAAAAGGTTTAGTGGTTTTGGAAAGGGAAGACTGAAGCGTAGCAACTTTGTAGAAACTGCAAAACGAAAGATTAGGGCAGATCCCATACTTAACATATCAACAGTCAAACCCATTTACAATGCAGACAAGTTTCCAGCTTGGAGACAGCAGCTACTGCCTGAGATGATAGAAAACATTCCTGGTATTGAGAAAAAGAACACTCAGCATGAAACCGAAAGAAGGGAAATAACCCTAAACTACATAAAAGAACATTACCCAAGCAGCAATTGGACCCATGCATATACATATGGATCAGCCAAAAATTCAGTAGAGAATGGAGGAGGAGGAATTCTCCTAAATTTAAAAAATGGAGTGAAAAAAACACATTCAGTGGCAACTGGAAAGTTTTCAAGTAACTTCAAAGCGGAGGTAGAGGCTCTGAAAACTGCAGCATAAATGCTCTTGATGGAGGAAAATAAAGAGACGCAAATAGCTATCTTTACAGATGCAAAGTCAGCTGTCTCAATACTGAAGAGCAATTACAGCACAGAAATAGCTGACCTAAGAGCAGCACTCCATGGTCTATGCCAGAAATCTAAAAAAGTTGTAATACAGTGGATACCATCACATTGCAGTATACCTGGAAATGAAGAGGCTGACAGACTGGCAAAAGAGGGCGGACGACTACCACAGCCTGACATAGACATAACCTATAACGAGGCAAAGAGGTTGATAAAAAGCACTTATAGAACCAAATGGGAATCAGAGCATCCAGGTCACCAGAAGAATGATGCATATTACAAACTCGACCGAAGAGAACAAGTAGCAATCTTCAGACTCCGCACAGGACATAACAGGCTGAAATACCACTTGTTCAATAAACTAAAGATAGGAGATACCGATGAATGCAATTGTGGAACTGGTAAAATGACAGCTAAACATTTGCTGCAGGAGTGCCCAATATATGCAGAACAGAGAAAGATATTTTGGCCCACACCTGCTTCATTTGAGGACAAGCTCTATGGAGATATCAACAAGCTCAAGTTGACTGCAGCTTACTTTAACTACATTCAGGTTGACATTTAAAGGTGCATGAAGAGGTATTTAGATTGCCGCACTTCATACCACAGGTATGTCGGTTACAAAAGCGCCCCGTGTGGGCTTCATAAAAGGTGGAAAAAGTGTCCCAGTGGCACAAAATGGAATATTGCTTGGATAGCAAATCCATTATGTGGAAAGTCCGAATCGAAAGCTCATTGTGTGGATGTCATCTGCAGACTGCATACTTCTGGTTTCCGGAAGAACAGCCTATGGTGAATGGAAGGCCCAATATACGGAAGTGAGGCTAAGCAGCCATGTGCAGGACGTGACGATTCCTTGGGTGAGCCCAGTACCAGAGCGCTGTGTGTTGGCTCTGCAAGTATGGAAGCCTCCTTGGATGGCGGGGAATGCCCATGGTCTGCCCCTGCCTTCCCTTGAGGGCTGACCAGGATGTCTTTGGCTGTTCTATATGGGCCAGCTGGGATGGGGGATAACACCACAACAGTGAGAGCCAAACGTCCTAAGAAACCCCCGGGAAGGTTAACCCGGTCAACAAATGCCCGCAGAAGTCGGATGTGTCGGCCTAATGGCGCAAGAACGCAGCTCTGCTGTGGACAGGCACAACGCAATCACGTCCGAAAAAAAAAAACTCCGGATGAACGAAGAAGAAGAAAACCAATTGTCCGCCTGACGGAGCTTCAATCTTAGACCAATTGTCCGCCTGACGGAGCTTCAATCTTAGACCAATTGTCCGCCTGACGGAGCTTCAATCTTAGACCAATTGTCCGCCAAGGCTTAGAGCCTGCTGTGACATTTAGTCTTTAAGTTGCATTTTCTCGCACCCGGTTATGGCGAGTACCCTCCAGCTACGCTCCTCCGCCCGAAGCCGTTGGCATAATATAGGATGTCGGTTTTGGTGAACGCCGCCCAATATTAAGCACTAACGGAAAGCAGGTAGTACCGTCTGCTGTCATAAGGTAGCTCAGTCATATCTGACTATGACCTGACTTTACAGGGTAAGTATATTCCTTACCAAAACAACTTCAACGCATTGTTGGATAGATTCATGGCAGCTTATACCCGCGTTGATGTGGGAATCAACAGGAACCAACCGCATTATTTTGAATAACGAAGACACAAACAATTGATTGCACAATTTCATGTCTGGCATATTTCGCTGCATCTCGTCAGGAGCGTACTGCAGAATTCACACAACATAAAGTAAATCAGTAGTTCTCAACCGGTGGGGAATTTCCCCCCTCCCCACCACTTCCAGGATGGGGGGGGGGGGCGGATATAGGGTTTCCCGGGGGGTGGGATTAAGACCACATATTGGCTTGGCAGATAGAAAGCAGAGGAAGAGGCCGATCACGTAAACGATGGACGCAGGGAATAACAGTCCATGGGAATATAGATACATGACGCTCATAAACGGGTAATCTCCCTCTGTTTATAGTTCACCTCGACACCGTCAGGTACAAAAGGAAGATGATGAGATTAGATTGGCTTGGCGAACTCAAACTGGCTTCAGGGCCACACAAAACGCGATCGTCTCCCTTTCTTGAATTATACATATATAATGTATCCGCATAAAGAGAGAAATGATAGAGATAGATACTAGCACAGCGCCGACTGCTTATGAGCCATAGAAGAAGAAAAGAACACAAAGAAACCAAAGAGGATCTTATCTTATCTCCACGGTTAACAAGAAAAGAAAATATTTAAAGACATCAGAAGAATTTCAGGACTCTAGATGGGAATTATGCTTTAATGCATAATCCAGACTAAGAATCACTGAGATGGGTTGTACCAACATTAATGAATGGAATAAACAACGACCAACATAGCTTGAACACCAAAAACTAATCATAACACATCATTGACTATAAGGACTAGATAAACAAGACAAGAATAATATGCATGAGTCTTTATTTTGTTCATTCCTGTGGCGCATATTCTAAACTGTGCGGATACAAAGGTATGTCTTATAGGCAGGACAATCAACACTTCGCATCACTTGCTATCATATAGGCACTCTGCCGCACATAGTGAGACCTCTGCCCGTTGTGGCCGAGCCTACAGGGTGCTCTTAGGACCTTGCTATGATACCTATACAGTCGGCTGACCAGGACTGGACAACAGAGAGACCGTCACTTGGGAAACAACAAGAACACAACTCTACATCTGAAGATGAATCGTGCAGTGCGGAGACGGGAACTCACCATCCTGAGACACACAACGCAACACTTTGGATCCCTGTAGTTCACATCGGAAATCAGTGGATTGAGCTCCAGATAATACCAAACCCCTGTGCCTCAGCTAAATCCAATATTGTGTCTAATGCCACCAGAGAAAGTCACGTCCCTGTCATATATTACGATTGGAATGAGGATCACTTGTGTGCATCACCCATATTCTAGTCATAGAAGCTGGGCCCCATTCTCCTCTAATGTTCAATAGTCAAGAATATGAACCTTGAATATCTCAGACTCGGGAGTTTGTCTAGGTGGTGGTCCCGTTGAAGATAGTGATACAAGAGAAGAATATGCCTTTCACTGAGAATCCAATTAGCTCTTGAGCCCCCTTAAAGTTTGTGAATAGTCTGAAATGACTTCATCAGCATGAAACAGGGTCGAGTGAAGAAATCGAATAGATCCTGGGTAGCTGCAGGAAAATAAAGATCATCTTCTTTTCAACAGATGTCATCCCTCTCCCTTTCATTTCCCATTGTTTGGTAATTGTGTTAATTATTATATAATTAACGACGAAAAGAGACGAAGCCTTGTTACAAACCTTTGAGAACATAGTTTTAAGACACATCTTTGGATCCATTAGAGATACGCAAAGTGGAGAGTGGGAAAGAAGAAGTAACAAAGACATTTATGATCTGTTTAGGTACCCGCTAATCACTGGTATCATGAAGGCTAATAGACTACACTGGCTGGGGCATATAGAAAGAATGGAAGATAATAGGGAAACAAAACTCGCTTACACTCAGGAAATAAATGACCGTAGACCCCGAGGTAGACCAAGAAGACGGTGGAGAGATAATATATATACAGACCTACAAGCACTTGGAATCAACGACTGGCAAGAAAAGGTCAACCAGAGAGACGAATGGAGACGGATTGTATCTGCAGCAAAGAACCTCAATGGCTCGGAACGCTAAAGAAGAAGAAGAAGAAGAAGAAGAAGAAGAAGAAGAAGAAGAAGAAGAAGAAGAAGAAGAAGAAGAAGAAGAAGAAGAAGAAGAAGAAGAAGAAGAAGAAGAAGAAGAAGAAGAAGAAGAAGAAGAAGAAGAAGAAGAAGAAGAAGAAGAAGAAGAAGAAGAAGAAGAAGAAGAAGAAGAAGAAGAAGAAGAAGAAGAAGAAGAAGAAGAAGAAGAAGAAGAAGAAGAAGAAGAAGAATTTAATTATACACAAAGAACAACTTGTTTACAAACAGTTTTTAGACAAACATCTCATCTCATCTCATCATATTCCTCTTGTACCTCGCGGTGTCGCGGTGAAGTATAAACATCGTGAGAGTGCCCGATTATGGGCTTCATATATCGATATTCCCATGGACTCTGCTATTCCCTCCGTCCAACGTTTACGTGGTCGGCCTCTTCCTCTGTTTCTAACTGGTCTGTACATCATTGTTTGTGGTGGCATGCTGTTGACTGGTAACCTACTTGCATGGCCAAACCATTTGACTTGCTGCTTTCTAATAAAATCTAGTGCTGCTTTAACCCCCACTTTAGTCCTGATTTCTTCATTTCTGATCTTACCTCTTCTTGATACCTTGAGTGTTCTTCTCAGGAACCTCATTTCTGTTGTTGTAATTTTTCTTTTCTCTTTTTCTGTCATTGTCCAGGTTTGGCATTGGTAGCACAGAGTTGGTAGGAAGATTGTGTTGTAAAGTGCTTTCTTAGTAGTTATTGATACATGTTTGTTCTTTAGTATTGGTGCCATTTGTTCAATGAGTTGATTTGCCTTATTGCACCTATTTTCGATCTCGTCTTCTGATCTGCCATTTGATGATATTATACTTCCTAGGTACTTGAAGCTCTTTACTTGTTTCAAGGTATGTTCGTTTAGGTGAATTGTTGTTGTTTGTTCTTCTTTAGTTATAGCCATTACCTCTGTTTTGTTTGTGCTAATTTTCATGTTATGTTCCCTACACATTTTGTTTAGACTATTCATTTGGTCTTGTAATTCAGCTTCTGATTTTGCTATTAGTGCTTGGTCGTCCGCAAACAGGAGTTCTCTAATGGTTAGATTTGCAGATGGTTCTTCTTCTGTGTTCTCGTCATGCGGTATTCTTGCTGTCTCTGCTTGGCTGGTTTCTTTACATATGTTGTCTATATATGTTATGAACAAGAGAGGGGACAGGACACAACCTTGTCGTACTCCAGATCTTATGGTGAAGGGTTCTGAGTGTCCTCCAGTTGCTCTCACTATGCATTCACTGTTGTTGTATAAACTTCTACATAGGTTTGTTAGATGTGTACTCACTCCATATTGTTTAAGGATTTCCCACAGCTTGTTTCTATCTACCCTATCGAATGCCTTTTCTTGGTCGACAAAAGCTAAGTAGAGTGTTTCATTGAATTCGATTGATTTTTCTATAAGTTGTCTAAGAGCAAAAATGGCATCTGTGCATCCTTTATTTTTCCTAAATCCAAGTTGCGTTTCGCTTAGCTGGGGTTCTAAAGTAGTTCGTAATCTTTTTTCAAGAATTTTGCAAAATATTTTCCCAGTATGACTCAACAGTGAAATGCCTCTGTATTGTGTGCAGTCTCTTTTGCTGCCTTTGTTTTTCCAAATTGGGATAATTATGGCGTTTCCCCAGTCTCGTGGTGTCTGTTGTTCTACCCAAACATGGTTGAATAGTCTATGTAGCCAAGCTGTTCCTACTTCTCTTGCTGCTTTAACTAGTTCATTTGGTATTTCATCCTGTCCCGGTGATTTGTTCAATGGGACTAATCTGATGGCTTCTATAATTTCTTCTTTTAGTATGTCTGGTTCTTCTTCTTCTTCTTCTTCGTTCATCCGGAGTTTTTTTTTCGGACGTGATTGCGTTGTGCCTGTTTACAGCAGAGCTGCGTTCTTGCGCCGTTAGGCCGACACATCCGACTTCTGCGGGCATTTGTTGACCGGGTTAACCTTCCCGGGGGTATGTCTGGTTCTAGTTCTTCGGTGACATCTGTGTAGGTCTCTTGAATTCCTGTGACATCTGATGGGATGTTGAGAGGTTGTCCGAAATACTGCTTCCATCTTATTAGGATCTGTTTTTGTTCACTTATTGGTTCTCCATTTTCGCTGCTAATTATTTCAGTTGTGTCAAAGGGTTCTCCTCTGGTTCGCATTGCACTTATCTTTTTGTAGAAGTTTCTAGTTGCCTCGTTGTAGTTTTTATTTAGGGTTTCTCCATATTCTTCCCAGTCTTTTTGTTTTTCCCTGTTTACTATTCTACTCACATGTCTTCTCGCTATTCTATATTCTCTGTAATCACATTCCTGTTTGCTCTTCAACCACTTTTTATATTTTTCCTTTTTTTTCTTTACCACTTTCTTTACTTCTGCGTTCCGCCAACTTGTTATTTTCTTTATCCGTGTTTTGCGTTTTTTTCGTGGTTCCACATGTTATTTTTGCAGTATTTAAAATGCTTGATTTGAACATCTCCCATTCTTCTTCCACTGTTTTTCTTTCTGTAGGTAATTTTACAAAGAGTTCTGTTAGTTCTTTCTCATAATTTTCCCTTACTGCCTCGTCTTTAAGGTTTTTTAAGTTTACTGATTCGCATGGCATGTATTTTCCTGCTCTTTGATTTCTTCTTCTGATGGTTCTTATTGTGGCAACAACTGCTTTATGATCTGTGTTTATACTGAAATTGGGCACTGCTCTTGCATCTAATATATTTTTCTTTCTATTATTTCTTGTTAATATAAAATCAATTTGGCTTTTAGTATCTAGATCGTTACATTTATACCAGGTGTATACTTGTGAATCTTTATGTTTATAGAATGTGTTTGTTATATAGAGGTCGTGTTGGCTGCAAAGCTCTATCAGTCTACTTCCGTTATCATTCCTTTCATTTTGCTGATCTCCAAATGCTCCCAGATGTTTTTCTATGCCCACTCTGTTATGTCCTAGTCTTGCATTGAAGTCTCCGATAACTATGATGTTGTCCTGCTTATCTGTTTTATTTAGCACGTCATGTATGTCTTCGTAGAAGTTCTCACATTCTTGCTCATTATTGTTTGCATTACATGGTGCGTATATCTGTACAGATGTTGTAATTGTTTGTTCTTTTATTCTCACTGTTATGATTCTTTCTGATATATATTTTATTTCTAGTATTCCTCTTGCTAGCCGTGGTTCGATGACTATTCCCACGCCGTGTCTTGCCCTTTCTTGCTGTTCTTCTGTTCAACTGCGGTGGAGCTCCTTGCATCCTTTCCCCTTTGTTCTTGTGTCCGCTATTCCCATTGTGCCTATTTTTTGAATCGCTGATCTATCTCGTAGTCCATTAACATTGCCGGGTCGATAGCCGTTTGGGTCAGTCCGTTTATACTTCTTAGTTTTTCTACGAGCAGTATGAAGATCCCCTGCCGGCTTGCTAGGCCAGTCGCAGGTTTAGGACACTAATCTGACCACAGGGAGTCCATCCCCTATGGCGAGCCATAGTCCCGTTAGCCCATGACCTCGTGGTCATGGTTGCCCGGTCTGCACCACTTGGAGGTGGGGGTTGACTTGTGTAGTCTGCGGGTCATAGGCAGGCTACTAATTTTCGCTCTTCACCCCTCCTGGGAGAGGCTAGCCGATCCTAACCCTGCTGGCTGCAGGGCGAGGCGCATTCCACACCTTACAGACCTAACATAGACAAACATGTGAACTGGAAATAAAGTAGAGAAATAGCTACTGTTAGTGTGTTTATTGATTGTGCCTGGTTTTGGTTCAAGAACATATCACGTTAAATTGACAAGCATGCTTGGTGGTTACACAAATCATACATTGAATACATGAGTATATGCCCTCCCCTTTGCC
This sequence comes from Cepaea hortensis, assembly GCA_963921405.1. Classification (NCBI taxonomy): domain Eukaryota; kingdom Metazoa; phylum Mollusca; class Gastropoda; order Stylommatophora; family Helicidae; genus Cepaea; species Cepaea hortensis. Next base: position 163,343,267 of record OY992876.1, on the reverse strand, counting down.
ATTTGTTCACAATCAGAATATGTATGTAGTATAACTAATGTCAGTTCGCTGTGGAAAGAGATAATTGTCTTTTCTACAATGTATCAATGGTTCTTTCCTGAAACACAAAAGAGTTTGTATGTCCTGGTATGTTTAGGCCTCTTCTGCTCTTGGTTATCTTGAGTAGTGGTATATGTGTTTAGTAGGAAAATGTCACCTCTGAGCATCGAGACTGAGCTATAGCCTGGGTCCATGTGTTGGTGGATCCGCTTCATTTACCTGCCAGTTAAGTCACGCTGAAGGCTGGCCTTGCTCTGGTAGATGCCTGAGTCGTCTCGATCTCTCACAAGTTTAGGGGAACATCTCTCTTCTATTCTGCCACCACGTATCACCACTGTGTTTAAACAAGCATATAGGTGTGTACATTCCAACCAACTTGTTGTTTTGTAGTGATAGTCAGGAAGAAAACAGGACAGTACAGGAAGGATGATAAAGAAGGAAGAAATATAACAGCCTGAAAGTAGGAACTATGCCCCCCCCCCTCCCTTCTGAGCTGGTGTTGTATTAACCAGGGATGTCAGGGGTTATCACACTGTATGCATGTTGCTATCATCTGATCCTGTTGTAGGTATGTTCTCAGTGTACCTGGGTTTCATTGAGATGTGTACAACCAGACATTTACAGGAATGGTGAAATGTTGTTCCATGAGCAGTTTAAGTCAAGCTGATAGGACAAGACAATGATGATGGTAGGATGGCATTTTAAAAAAAATGGCATACAAATACAACATCCTCATCTACTCATTTTGGTTATGCATGTTGTGTGTAATTGTTTCTCTGCACATCTTAGATCAATCAACTAGTGTTTCTTCTTCTCTCAAATCACCTCCCACTACCTGTTGTTGTGTTGTGTGGTGTGCTATGTTGTGTGGACTTCTGTTGACTGGGGTTCTCATAGATTGAAACAACTTCCTCTCCAGTCTTCATCAGTCAGTATGAGTATAACTCACATAGTATTGATTGTTGTTCACGACTAACATAAAGAAAATACGTATGTGTATTTGTTACAAAATGTAATCCATACAAAATCATGATAACAAACAATGTACATTAGTGAGAGGTTTATATAAGGTGTACCTCTTCCACTAATTCTCCTCTACTTCTTTTTCTTTTTCTTATTCTTCTTCTTTGTCTGGAGTCAGTGCGCATCAATCCCATTCTGTTGGCTACCAACAGCTGGTTACAGACAGAGGTTTGATTCTCCTTCTTGTCTGGACAGATTGTCTAGACCCAACTGTCACAAATGGCATTTTGTGAAGCGTAACCTTATTAGGCAGTGCAGTTAATGGGTGCCTTGTCTAAGTGAAAATCTAACACATATGTACAACCATATTCTATCAAACCCTGTTAACTCAACTCAGAAAGAAAGGAGGAAAGATATAATTCCTCTCTCAGCTCTCTAGATTGTGTACAGGCAAAAACATGTAGGTTTAAAGTGGGGCATTGGGACGCAGAGGTGTTTCCAAGGCACCAGGGCCGGGTTATATACTGGCCAAGACCTAATGACGCGTCCTCGTCGAGCGTCCTGGGCAACAGGTCCCTTCGGAGTCCTGGCTAAAGTCAGTAGGATCGCCGATTCCTCCAAAGTCGGAGAGTGTCTGCCTGTACGGCGAGGAACCACCAGTCTGCACACCAATAAGCCAGACATGGGACAACGGATACTCACGCAAACCTCAGGTCCTGTATGACATCACACTGATGTTGGACAACAGGATGCCTTCATCCGACATACAGGACTTCGCGTTGGAGCTCAAGCCAACGAACACAAGCAAGCAACCAAGCAAGTGAGGCAGTGGTTCGTGCGCAAACTGTCTTCTGGATAGCAGATAGTAAAATAGGCGTTTTTGATGAAATGCATAAGAGTGCGTTAAGAATTCCACTTCCTACAGTTTTCTAAGATAGTATGTTGTAGTATGCACACATTAAAGACAACAGAAGTATAAAAGAACTTCAGAGCTAGCAGTTTTGAAAAAGTGTGAGAGGGTCAGATTGTCCGGGGAATGTTGCAGTTTAGTCAGAAGTGGCGGCTAGCAAGTTGACACTCCAGAAGTTTTATATTATTAATAATACACTTAAAATTACACACAAACACTGGATACCTCTACTGTACACTTCTGGGCATTAGGTAGATTGATGGATTGACAAGTTTACCTCGAATTCATACCAAACTACGCATATTTTTGGAAAACAACGCGACCACCAAGCGACTGGACCGTCTGCTAGAATCTTGTCAGGAAGAGTGCGTGATTCAAAATTGAACTCTGACGAAGGGCCGAATTTACAATCACGTGACCGGTGTCCTCCAATGATTCTATGTAGCGAAGACGCTGTTTATTCCAAATATAGCTGGCATGTGTCCATAAAGTGGGGTGTTATGTGTTATTCGTGCGTTCAAGTGTACCATTTTCCTCTGCTAGGTATGCAATAGTTGACTTACTGTAAACTGATGATGATCCTTATGTCACAGTCCCCAAACCGACTGGGACACAATACTATAATTTCTTCTTCTGCGTTCATCCGGAGTTTTTTTTTTTTCGGACATCATTGCGTTGTGCCTGTTTACAGCAGAGCTGCGTTCTTGCGCCGTTAGGCCGACACATCTGACTTCTGCGGGCATTTGTTGACCGGGTTAACCTTCCCGGGGGGAAATACTATAACAAGACCACAACTTTAAAAATAGAAGTATAAACATGAGTGTGAAAAGCTCAAACAAGTCAAGTCAGAAACTGCAACTTTAACCATACACTAACAAACTAAGGTATGGAAAGCTCGACTATTTGGTCAATTGGTGGGAGGGGAAAAATAAGGGGTGGGGAGGAATGGGAGGTGAGGACAAATTGGGGTAAGAAACAACCCAGGAATGCACCCCTCTCATAACCATGATTGAGGAGTCACATCCTCAACAATTGTGCACAAGTTCAAGCAGAAACGCCTTGCGAGTTCAGCCGCCCCCTCGAAAAATTACAAGTTTATGCACTTGTCCACCAAGAATTCTGTGACCCAACTTGGTCATGCTTGTATCTCAGTCATGCTTCTGGATGGAGGTGGTGTGAGGGGGACAGTTCACTTCTGGACCCGGGCTGATGCGCCCGCCTTCAGCAAAGGCTCCAACCGAACTGCCCAGTGTTGCCATCTCCTTTTGATGAAAAAGCACCAAAATCGACCCAAAAAAGCACCACTTGCATGAAAAATATTTTGGAAAGCACCAAACAAAAGCACCAACGGTTTTTATTACAAATGTAATAAAAACCGCACATTATAATTTATTATTATCACTGAATATTAGAATGAAGTTCATTCCAGATCCGCCAAATCCCAATCAGAACTACTCTCGAGCCAAAAAAGCTCTAAATTGCAATAGTATTTTTTTGGGAAAGCACTAAACGAAGCACTGGTGATATTCATTCAAAATGTTATAAAGTAGCACATTATAATTTATTACTATCACTGAATATTAGAATGAAGTTTATTCCAGATCTGCCAAATCCCAGTCAAACAACTCCTCTTCAGTTTCTGTAGCTATTTCCTGCTGTGTTTGCTCCTGCGATGATGAGGATGAGGAGGAGGATAATTGAAAGAAACGTGTTTGTGCTTCCTGTGATCCAATTATTCGTAGAATATCCTGAGGTAGTTTATAATCATGACAGCATTTGCCATATCTTTTCATTCCATATGTAATAGTCAAAACAGCTGTCAAACTCTTGATGCTCAGTCTGTTCCGCAATTTTGATTTTATAACTCCCATCTGACTGAAAATACGCTCTGCGTCCGCATTAGAATGAAGTAAAATGAGCACAGTTAAAGCTAAATCTGTAAGATCTTGGAAAGGATTTTCACCGATGGCATCCCTGTATGAGGCTATTTCTGCTCACAGTCCAAGTGTGTCAGAGGTATGTGTCCATTGCATATGATGCAGTTTTCTCCACTAGAAATCGATGCGGGTGAGAGTAGTTGCATCTTCTACACACATTTTAGCCAGATCCAATATACAGGGTCTCATTGGCTGTAGACATTCACTTCCACTAAGACATGACATGGAATGCAACACTCGAACGTTATCGGGCAAACGTAAACGCAGCTGTGTCAACAGCTCTATTAAAAACTGGATACACCTTCCACGAATTTCTTTCTCACCAGGAAACTTGTAGCCTGCTATTTCTTTCTCAAACTCATAACCTAGATTTGGATTAGGATCTAAATAATCTTGAATAGCATCACTTTCTGTTATTTTTTTTTCCAGGAACAGCAATGTTTGAAGTGATAGAATCGGTGAGTTGGACAAGATCGCTGAGTAGTTTTGTTGGATCTTGTATATCTGCTTCGAATTTCTTATTCACACTTTAAACTTCTACGAGAATATGCTTGAGAAATATGAGATACACATAGTTTTTCATGTCGCTAAACATAGAATGTAGAAGTTCTGCTGTATAACAGCGCTCGTTTAGTCTTGCTATATCAAAATGAGTTCTGAGCTCGACCCACTGCTGCAATATTCTGACAATGGCAGATTGAATAGACGTCCATCGTGTCTGGCTTAATTGAACAACCTTCAGCGGATGTTGTCCATCATTTATTAGAGCAAAACGCTCCCTGAACTTTGTTTGATGAAGACTTGAGTGAGAAAACCAGTTATATGTTTTTTCTAATCATGAACTCTATGTTCCTGGGCAGACAAGCTGCTGCAGCCTGTGACACTGCCAACTGAAGGGAATGGCATACACACCTAACTAGTACCAGATGAGGAACTTCGGATTTTAATTTTGTATATACTCCATTGTTTACACCTGTCATGACAGATGCATTGTCAGCGCCGAGTGCAACTAGTCTTTGCAACTCAAGTCCATTCTTGTTTAAACAATCTTTCAACGCATTGCATATTGCCTGCGCGTTGCATTCACTCACTTCAAATAAATCTAAGTAAGTAACCACAAACTGCTTTCTTGTCTCTGAATGGTACCTAATAGCTACTCCAAGTAACTTAGTTTCAGAAATGGCATTGCTCTCATCAATCAATAAACTATTTACTTTTGCCAATATCAGCTATCAAGTCTGTTGTAAAATATGGTGCAAGTACATTTGAAATAACTGCTCTTCACTTAGTTCTCCTAAGCCTAAAGTTCTTGCAACCTTTGCTGTCACCAAAGTGTACCTTGCAGAGTTCACTTACATGGTCAACCACGCGAAGCGAACAATGGCCAGCTATTAACAAAGACATGCATCCTTCTGTTTCTTTGACACCATCTTTCAGTTTGTCAAATGCAATTGTTGTTTGTCTTTGTGTACTGAATGGTTGTTCGGCTTTCTGATGTTTCGTTGTATTCTTGTGCCTCTTAATATCACTTGACCTGGCTGCCATTAAACATTTGCAATATTTGCAAAAACACTTAGTATTATCCCCTTCTACTTTTAACAACCATTTTTGAAATCTCGAGTCACTGAGCCACTGTTCTCTGAAATGTTGAGAATATTTCTTGCTCATGGTGAAACACAAATAAGCTTAAATGAAAGGATAATGTAGACACCACAAAATTATGAACTCCATTACAAGCTAATATATTGACGTTTGGGCTTGTCTTGTCTGCAAGATGGCGTTCGCTTTTAGCTAAATCGTATCAAAGGGAGTTAAATTAGTTGAATATAGCGCGGTAACGTACTAAGACTGTTTTACTCCCTCGCTTCAGTTCAAATTCAGCTTTTTAGTGTTCCCAAAATGATTTTTAAAGTAATTTTTACCTACCCAAAAAATTGTGAGGCACCAAATTCGCGCGACCGCGCTAAATGCAAACTTTTGGCACTAAATGACTTGAAAAAGCACTAAATTTGGTGCAAACGCGTCAAAATGGCAACACTGGACTCGCCTGGGCGAAATGCGCGCTCAATTTTCGCCGGTAGATTACCCAGCATGCACCAGCCATGGAGGAGAGGTTCTGGTCATTGCGTCAGCCAAGCATCTTGTAGAGCCGTGTCATGCATGCTGCTTCATATATATATATATATATATATATATATATATATATATATATATATATATCATGTGCAATGCCGGAAAGCGTGGGCGGTCATGACTCGCCATTTCACTCGATCACCAGTGTCGTGGATCAGCTCAGTGTTCCTGTCTCGTCCATGCCATGTGGCCAAGCCATCCAGGTATTTTCCTCTCGGTCTTCTTCTTGGTCTGTTCCCCTCGATCTTGCCAGTTGTCACTAAGTTCTCCAATCCATTTCTTCTCATAACATGTCCAAAAAAGTTTGACTGTCTACGTCTAATTTCTCTAATCAGTTTACGATGTTCATTTGTCTCCTGTAGTACTTGGTCATTGGTTTTTCTGTCTGTCCATGGTATTCTTTGCATTTTCCTCAGAAACCACATTTCTGCAGCCATCAGATGCTTTTCAGCTTGACTGCTCATTGTCCAAGTTTCACATCCATACAAAAGAACAGGCTCTATGTATCCCCTCAACACTCTTTTTCTCGTTTCAATTGACATCTTTTTATTGGTCAGAATGTTTTTCATCTTGCTAAAGGCTACTTTCGCCATGGCGATTCTTGTTCTAATCTCTTCAAGGCATCTCCCATCAGATGTTATAACTGTTCCAAGATAATTGTACCGATTCACTTGTTGAAGAATATTTCCATTTACTTGTATATTACATTGTGGCACTTCTTCCTTCCTACTGACGACCATAACCTGAGTCTTTTTACAATTTAATTCTAACCCCAGTTGCTCACTGTGTACAACAACCGCATCTACTAATTGTTGCAGGTCCTGCGCATTGTCTGCAATTAATACTGTATCATCTGCATATCTAATGTTATTGATGTTTCGTCCTCCAATGCTGATTCCATTTATATCCTCTACATTTCTGAAAATATTTTCACTGTACAGGGACAAAAGATCTGGAGACATCACACATCCCTGCCTAACACCTCTCTTAATTGGCTGATACTGTCCCACTTCATTATCAATCCTTTTTGCAGCTTGTTGTTTCCAATATATGTTTTTTTATAAGTCTAATGTCTTTCCCATCAATTTGTAGATCTGCAAGCATATCCACCATGCTGACATGTCTAACGCTATCAAAAGCCTTTGTATAGTCAATAAAGCAAAGATGTATATCCTTGTTTACTTCTATAGCACGTTCAATAACTGTTCGCAGCATATATACAGCATTTACTGTACCCTTTCCTTCTACAAACCCGCATTGTTCTTCCCCTATTTCAGGTTGTATCTTCTTCCTCATTCTTTGCATGATAATTCTTAGCAAAATCTTTGTATCTCATTATACTAATTGTTCTATGTTGATCACATTCTAAGGTTCCTGATTTCTTTGGGATTGCAATAAATATAGAGTTACATAATTCAGGAGGTATATCTCCAGTATCATATAATGTGTTCAGCAGTCTGGTGACTTGATCTAGTCCAAATTTTTCTAAAGCTTTAATCATTTCTGATGTGATGTTATCTGCACCGGGAGCCTTGCCAGCTTTCATATGCTTAAGAACATTTCGAACCTCCATCTCCAAAATTGGCGGTCCTTCATTATTAAATCTAATATCATACTGTTCTTCTCTGTTATCGTCATAAAGGTGTTTCACATAATATGTCCATACCTGTAGAATCTGGTCTTTTTCTATTATGATTTTGCCATCTTCAGTTTTTAGACACCCTGTTGATGTACTTGTGCTTTTATTAGTAAGTTCCTGAATTCTTTTGTGCACTAATTTGGTATTTTGACTGTTGTGTTGGCTTTCAATTTCTAAACACTTTTCCTCAAGCCATGCTTCTTTTGCCTCCTTACATAATGTTCTGACTTGTCTGTGAATTTCTTCATAATTGACAGAATTATTTTTGTTGAGTCTTCTTGTTTCCATGAGGTGTAAAATTTCTTCAGTCATCCATTTCTTACGACCCACCTTCTTTAATTTTGGAATAGTTGTTTCTGCAGCCACATTGATTGAATTCTTCAACGTTTCCCATTGATCATCCACATCCTGGAATAGGATCTCTAGATCAGACAAAATTTCAAATCTGTTCTGTACTTCTATGTTGAATTTGTTTTGTATTTCCTTGTCATTACTCAATGTACACAAATCATATTTAGTGTTTCCTGTTATATACTTGACTTTCTTCAACTTTATCCTCAATGTTCCTGTGAGTAATCTGTGGTCACTATAACAATCAGCACTGGGAACTGTTTTTGCTATTGTTAATGCGTTTCTAAATCTTCTGCTAATCAGAATGTAGTCAATCTGGTTTCTAATCCTGCTATCAGGACTCCTCCATGTCCATAATCTTCTAGGGTGTTGTTTGAACCAGGTGTTCCTACAATCATTTCCTGTTCTTTTGCCCACTCTACGAGTCTGTATCCTCTTTCATTTCTCTCTCCTAAACCATAGTTTCCTACTGTGTATCTATCTCCTTGATTTCCTACTTTTGCATTGAAGTCCCCTATTATGATGTTTATTTCTGAATTTTTACATTTCTTTAAGGCAGACTCTATGTCATTATAAAATTCTTCTACACTATCTTCACTGGATTCTCCTGTTGGGGAATATACTTGAATAATATTTATGCTATATATATATATATATATATATATATATATATATATATATATATATATATATATATATATATATATATATATATATATGTGTGTGTGTGTGTGTGTGTGTGTGTGTGTGTGTGTGTGTGTGTATTTGTGTGTGTGAAAAGGGGGGACGGGGTATGACATTCGAACATATGGTGACAGGGTTCATGGGCCAGAACCAAGGTTGAGAACCACTGAACTAAAGTAATACCATAGCTTAAATTTGTAACACGTGTTACCACAGTAATTTTAATTGTCTACCACGGTAATTTTAAATTGACTGTGATCCTCTTTTTTATACAAGTTGGTGTTGCTATAACAACAATGGTTTCCGCCATCTTTAACATTAGACGATTGTGTGTGTTAATCATCATGCGAAACTCATTGTCTCTATCTATCACATGACCTGTTTACAAAATATGGCTCGATTGATTACGGAAGTGATTTCTGTTGTGTAGGTTTAGCTAGGTTACCAGAGTCTTCTATGTTTATAATTCTGCTGAACCAGTTGAGAATGTGTTTACCACCCAATTGTTCAGCTGCCTCTCTGTTCTGTCAGTGTGGGTAGACTGACACCTACATTTAAACTGGCAAATGCAACTGGATTTGGTGTACAGAAAAATAAGTTCTTTTACGGATTGGGTGGAGACAGGGGTGATTGTGTACCTAATAACTGGAGCTGCAACACAGACCGTTCGGCCAACAGATGTAGTCAGTCGATCCTGTAGACGCTTTATTGTTCATAACAAGAAAGAACTATACGTTTGCTTCATTGATAATAAAGAGATAATCAGGTGTCCATGAGTGCATTGTTTAGAAATAACCCAGGAGCTAGGGATAAACAAATCGATAATTAGTTCTGAACTTTAATTTACGATTCAACAATCTACATCGCACACAGAAAGAACTAACAAAACAGCCTCAGTTTCAACAGATGTACATCAGGGATGTTCACTGTCACTTTGTTTTTAAAAGTTACTTGCTTATACAAGATGTTATTAATGTCCTTAGATAGATGTGGAGAGCGGGGGACTTTGACGCCAGTGAATCCGCATTTTTGTCTAACATCGTATCGTTTTGAAGTAATAGATACTTTTATACCTTGTTTGCATGCCATCGTGATTGCTGTGGTGCGCATCCTGCCAGTTGCCTTCGTCTTCAACACCTTTCTTTTGCTAAAGTAGACTGTGGTCTTACTCGAGTTTAGATATTATGTATGCTCACTCGTATCAGCTCATGTGTGTACGTACATACATATTTAGAGCAGTCTGGTTTTACGGCGCCAGAGACTCTCCGTCGCCTCTTCTCCTATTAGCTGAAACGGTTCCGTGAAGGCCAGGAGCTAGACTTTTGCTGCCAGAAATAATTGAAGAAAGTAAATATTTCGCACATATAAAAGGATATAAATGGCTAGAACAGATAATTATGGAAGGAAGTCACTGGGGACGCGGAGAAGAGGAAGACCGAAACGTAGATGGATCTCTTCTTCTTTTCGTTAATCCGGAGTGTTTTTTCAGATGTGATTCCGGTGTGTCTGTTATGCGCCCTTGGGCCGAAACCCGTAGGCCAACACATCCGACTACAGCGTGCTTTTTTGACCAGGTAGCATTCCTGGGAGACTCTCACTTTCGTGGTGCCATCTACATCCCAGCTGGCCAAGTTGGAACGGTCGAAGACAACGGTCATCCCTCAAAGAAAGGAAGGGACAGTCCATTGCATTTTCCGCCATCCAAGGCTGCTTCCATAGTTGCAGGGCCGACACATAGCGCCCTGATGCTGGGTTCACCGAGGGAATTGTCACGTCCTGCTCATGGCTGCTTTAAATCCTCACTTCAATATATTGGTCATTTCGTTTGCCTCGGGCCATTCCCGCACAAACCAGACAAGTTTTGCAGACGGTATCCACTCAGCGAGTATTCGGACATGTGCTTGTCGTTGCGCCCGTCAGAGCTGTTCCAAGCACGACAGACATTCGGAAAACTACCTAGTCAGAGCTGTTCCGAAAAAGGGCGGCATTCGGAAACTAGGTAGTCAGAGCTGTTCCTAGCACGAGAGACATTCGGACGAGACATTTCACTCGGACGTAATTGCGTAGTGTCAATTTTTAGTTTGCCACCCGTAGGACGACACATCCGACTTCCGGCGGGCATTTTTTAATGAGGTTAGCCTTCCTCTGGTTTCGAGGCACGTTGGACTGTTGTGATGTCGCCAACATCTCAGCTGGTCAAGATAGGACGATCAACGATATCGCGGTCGGCCCTCAAGGGAAGGCAGGGGCAGACCATGGGCATTCCCTCGCTATCCAAGGAGGCTTCCATAATTGCAGAGCCGGCACATATAGCTCTGAGACTGGGCTCACCCGAGGAGTTGCCACGTCCTGCTCATGGCTGCTTTAGTTTCTCACTTCCATGTGTTGGGCATCTCGCTTGCCACTGATCGCTCAAGCACACACCAGGAGCGGTCAGACTGCGACCGACATCCACTCGGTAAGCTTTTGTTTTTGACCACGCAATAGGTTCGCTCGCCGTGCGTTCCATTTCGCGTCATTGAGACGTTCTTCCACTTTTGTCTACACTCTCTATGAGTTAGATACAGACAGTTTTCGTAACCATTTCCTTCGACTGGGGCACTTTTCTGACTTTTTGTACTCGCTCACGAGGTAGGCTACATGTGCTGCCGGCTCAGCACCTTACCTTCGTGCAGCAGTGAACGAGAAACGGCCTGGCCCTCTCATCCGGGAATCTCTCATATCCCCCAGCTGAGAGCCTTCGAACATGTATCAGACCTGAGCATGTAGCTTGCTCAGTATCACGCCTCTATTTTTCGGTAGGTGGGTATCGGCCCGGCTCTCAGATCCGAGGGTTTGTGGCTTAGAGGCCATAGCCCTCGACAGGGAGCCTTCAGAGTTTTGTCTGGACCAAGAACTTCTGCCTTCGTGCGCCTGATTTATATTTTTGACTGCTATCCTCAGTCTACCTGCAGAGCAGCAGGTTGTGTCTCTCTTAGTCTGGTCCCTATCCCATAAGCTGTCCGATATGTAGTTTTTCATCCATCGGCAAGCAAATGGGGTCGATGGGACACGCAAGCCCCCTTCCCCCCCCCCCGGCCCCCACCACGTCAAGGTGGAGACACATCGGGGGAGGTAGATGGATCTAAGATGTAATAGATAATTTACATATGATAGCAACAGGCGGAACCGCTGGATTATAACAGACAGACATTGGAAAGACTAGTTTCGTTGCAAAATTATGTTCACGAAACACTACAGGATGATTTATGATGATGATGATGATGATGATGATGATGATGATGATGATGATGATGATGATGATGATGATGATGATGATGATGATGATGATGGTGATGATGATGATGATTGCGTGTTTATTGGCATTTCTTCGGTGGAAACAATTTGTGGTAACTATACACAATGCCCATTGACATGTGTGCAATCAATACAGCCGCCTTATAGAACTATTGATTATAGCACGTTAGCTATAAATTTGCTGAAATGATTTCATTTGATAAGCAATAGAAAAACAACACCACAAAGGAATATAACAATATGAATGTCGTGGGCTGAAGAAATCAATTAAATATGTCAGTAATTTACGCAAGACGATCAATGTAGCCTGCGGAGCTCTTGATTTATTCCATCAGAAACATTGAAACCTATCTGAATTCTGCAGTCAAAAAACATCAAGGGAGACCTAACAACGCACGGAGAAGAGAAGTAGAAACAAATAAATAATGTGGGGAGGATATGGATGGAGCCACATGGGATAGCTACGGATAGAAGGGCTTGTGGTGAGTAGTGTGAGGGCATGGAGTGAGTTGGTTGAGGGCTTGGGTGAGTTGGTTGAGGGCTTGGGGTGAGTTGGTTGAGGGCTTGGGGTGAGTTGCTTGAGGGCTTGGAGTGAGTTGGTTGTGCGCTTTGAGTGTGTTTATTCAGGGCTTGGAGTGTGTTTATTCAGGGCTTGGAGTGTGTTTATTCAGGACTTGGAGTGTGTTTATTCAGGGCTTGGAGTGTGTTTATTTAGAGCTTGGAGTGTGTTTATTCAGGGCTTGGAATGTGTTTATTCAGGGCTTGGAGTGTGTTTATTCAGGGCTTGGAGTGTGTTTATTCAGGGCTTGGAGTGTGTTTATTTAGGGCTTGGAGTGTGTTTATTCAGGGCTTGGAGTGTTTTTATTCAGGGCTTGGAGTGTGTTTATTCAGAACTTGGAGTGTGTTTATTTAGAGCTTGGAGTGAGTTGGTTGTGGGCTTGGAGTGTGTTTATTCAGGGCTTGGAGTGTGTTTATTCAGGGCTTGGAGTGTGTTGGTTGTGGGCTTGGAATGTGTTTATTCAGGGCTTGGAGTGAGTTGGTTGTGGGCTTGGAGTGTGTTTATTCAGGGATTGGAGTGTGTTTATTCAGGGCTTGGAGTGTGTTTATTCAGGGCTCGGAGTGTGTTTATTCAGGGCTTGGAGTGTGTTTATTTAGAGCTTGGAGTGTGTTTATTCAGGGCTTGGAGTGTGTTTATTCAGGGCTTGGAGTGTGTTTATTCAGGGCTTGGAGTGTGTTTATTTAGAGCTTGGAGTGTGTTTATTCAGGGCTTGGAGTGTGTTTATTTAGAGCTTGGAGTGTGTTTATTCAGGACTTGGAGTGTGATTATTCAGGGCTTGGAGTGTGTTTATTCAGGGCTTGGAGTGTGTTTATTCAGGGCTTGGAGTGTGTTTATTCAGGGCTTGGAGTGAGTTGGTTGTGGGCTTGGAATGTGTTTATTCAGGGCTTGGAGTGAGTTGGTTGTGGGCTTGGAGTGTGTTTATTCAGGGCTTGGAGTGTGTTTATTCAGGGCATGGAGTGAGTTGGTTGAGGGCTTGGAGTGAGTTGGGTGAGGGCTTGGAGTGAGCTGGTTGAGGGCTTGGAGTGAGTTGGTTGTGGGCTTGGAGTGAGTTGGTTGAGGGCTGGGAGTGAGTTGGTTGAGGGCTTGGAGTGTGTTGATTGAGGGCTTGGAGTGTGCTGGTTGAGGGCTTAGAGTGTGTTGGTTGAGGGCTTGGAGTGAGATGGTTGAGGGCTTGGAGTGAGATGGTTGAGGGCTTGGAGTGAGTTGGTTGAGGGCTGGGAGTGAATTGGTAGAGGGCTTAGGGTTAATTGGGTAAGGGCTTGGAGTGAGCTGGTTGAGGGCTTGGGGTTAATTGGTTGAGGGCTTGGAGTAAGTTGGTTGACGGCTTGGGGTTAATTGGTTGAGGGCTTGGAGTGAGTTGGTTGAGGGCTTGGGGTGAGTTGGTTGAGGGCTCGGAGTGAGTTGGTTGAGGGCTGGGAATGAGTTGGTTGAGGGCTTGGGGTTAATTGGTTGAGGGCTTGGAGTGAGTTGGTTCAGGGCTTGGAGTGAGTTAGTTCAGGGCTTGGGGTGAGTTGGTTGTGGGCTTGGGGTGAGTTGGTTGTGGGCTTGGGGTGAGTTGGTAGGGGGAACTCTGCAGAATAAATGGTCATAGGAGAAGAAAGGGTGAATTCTTCAGTGGATAGATTCCAGTCACATATTAAAGCCACAAGTTCTAGTCATATGTTCTAGTCACATGATCTATACATGTTATGCCGTGTATATTGTAGTCGATGCATTTACTGTTACTACTGCTGATGCCGCTGCTACTTCTAATACTAATAAACTTCTTCTTCTTCTTCTTCTACTACTACTACTACTACTACTACTTCTACTGCTACTACTATTATTACTACTACTACTACTACTACTACTACTACTACTACTACTACTACTACTACTACTACTACTACTACTACTGCTGCTGCTGCTGCTGCTGCCAAATCGCTCTCAGCTGTGTTTCGAACGCAGGTATGCGGGATTACGAACTGCGTCCGTAACCGCTTCGCCACGGAGCCGGCCAAATAGTAAATTACTGAAAGTAAAAAGTACCTATAAATTACAAACAAAATGCTCGGGCTGATTACAACCACCTGTAAGGAGCATGCAACAAACGTTTTTTACCACTACTACTACTACTACTACTACTACTACTACTACTACTACTACTACTACTACTACTACTACTACTACTACTATTACTACTACTACTACTACTACTACTACTACTACTACTACTACTACTACTACTATCTTTATCTTCCTTTTGTTCCTCTCCTTCTTTTCTTCTTCGCCACATATTTTGCTGACTGTAATGGACCATCGTGGCTTTCTCAATGATTATTTGTCATAATACATTATTTTAGATATATGTTGTCTTCAATGGATGCAGGCTGTGTTTCTTTTTTTTGTTTATTGTTGTTGTTGTTTTGTAACGTTCGCTCGATTTGATCTCGAGCGCATTCCATACATGTGCTACTACGTCTAGTGCACTGGACTGATCTTTGCACCATCTTCTGAGATAATGTACGAGGCCGCTTCAACTGAAAACCTTAACTGTATTTGTTTGTTTCTAAATATATTCTAAAAAAATAATCACCAAATGTATCTTTTTTGATGTAGTCATAACTGCGTTCAATGCAAGTCCTCCAGCGCCGATAACGTGCGTGGATTCCTGTAGAAAAAAAAATTCTTGTGGTCACTCCTCGGTGTTCCTTACCCGGTCGTGAACAGTCTGTCACAGAAGTCACGCCGTGTTGAAACTTCCTACTCAACTCATGCACTTCTTGGATTGACAAACATGCATCACTACACTGGACCTTCATTGGCCGATGAATTTCTATAGGCTTCACCCCTTCACTGATCAAAGAACGGATAAATAATCGCTGCTTCTCTTTAATGCATGTCAAAAGTGGAACGGCCATCTTTAAACTGTCCTTATGACGTCTGCGTCTATGTTCGTCTGCAGCGTGATGTCACATACTTAGAACTCTTGACATCCTTTACAACAATATTGACAGGCTGCAAGATAATAGTATGGTTATTGTTATTTTCTGTCACACTCTTAAGATTTTCACGTGAAACCCCCTCGTCTTCCCCAAGACAAGGACAAGAAGTCAACATTTTAGTCCAACTTATCGGTGTGGGGATTGAACCCGCTACCTCACCATCAGCACACTGGAAGTTTAACACTCTATGGTAGAGCGAGAACGTTGGTGTTGCGGTTAGAACGTTACGCGTTGACGGGCATGAGCGCGATAGGAGGAGGATTATTTGTCAGCTCTCGACGTTCGCAGCGCGAGTTAAAGACTGGCCATCTATTCTTCCGTGGTGATCTTTCCACTCCGCAAATCCACAGCAGGCTCCTGTTGGTACCTGTTTATTATATTATTATTTATGCAATGGTTGCGTCCATACCAGCGAGTATCTCCTTAAGTGCCCCTGTCTCTTCACATAGATCACACAATGAGCATCTGAACACAATACACAAACTATGTACCACTGGCGACGTTCCAGCTGTGTGTATAACAGAATCACACATGCTATAAATATTATTTTGTTTTTCGGTTCTCTAATGTTCAAAATCTGCTATGTCCGCAGCTTCTCTCTACCTCTAACGAACGCGGTATTATTAAGGTGTGCGACGTGCACACGCATCGTCAGAGCTGTTCACTCATGCCCAAGGAGGATAGAAGTTCGCCCGCTAGTTCAAAATCAGGGAGAGCCTATAACACAGTTCTTGTTTTGTAAAAATTCAGAGAGATCACGTAGCCAGTGAAGGAGACTTGTGCCGGGCAGGGACGTGGCAGTGACTGACAAGCTACTTTACCCCAGTTCAGGATTACTCTCTCTTAATTGATATACTCAGTAGAATGCCGTCCATTTAATGGGAGGATATCCACTAAATAGAGAGATATCCTCAGTGGGAAGACATCTTCAGTGCGAAGACATCCTCAGAGGGAAGACATCTTCAGTGCGAAGACATCCTCAGAATGGGAAGACAACCTCTTTTGGGAAAATATCCATTCATTGGAAAGACATTCATTTAATTCGGAGAGGAAGAGACGGCTTATTTGCTTTCTCTGCGAAAATAACACATCAACCCAGCGAGGAGTCATTGTTCGGACCGCATCAAATTGTCCTGCTCGGGGCATTGAACGAATCTGTTTTTAACATGTCTGTCCGGTTACCAGCGTTGTGTGAGATTCCGATTCCCGTTCAGCAACAGGTTCTAGAATTATCCCTAATTAGTGGTTAGTTGGGCGAGAGAAACAAGCTAATGGGCTTTCTGGAAATCATTTCTTGAGCCTGCATGGTTGTGTTGGAAGATAATTAAATATGCTCACATTTGACGTTTGAAAATAGGAATGAGAAAAGTCGATTACCTCTTTGTCAATATTCTGCTTTGATGCTATTGTTTAGAACTTATGAGATTACGTATGTAATGTTCACCACTGCATGGGATCTGGCTAAAAAGCTGAATTCCGTGGGGAGATACGAGATACAGGAGACAAAAGGCTTCAGAAATGTTTAACAATGGTACACATGCTTCACGTATGTTGATATGTTTAATTCATTATTACAAATTATGATTGGTGACTGTCCTTGAAAGTTAGAAAATTAGTTCTTGCATGTTACATAGAAAAGTTTTGACACGAATCCTGGACAATTAGTAAACAGGCGAAAAAATCTCTGGAATCCTTGGAGATGTGGTTTTATAGAAGAATGCTGAAAATTAATTGGACAGCCAACATGAGCAATGAAGACGTTTTAATGGAAGTAGAGTCGCAAAGACAACGTATCACAAACATCAGAAAGAGGCAGTCATCGTTTGTTTTGTTTTTTGGCCACATTATAAGAAGGCAAAAACTCGAACATGTGACAACAGGAAAGATTTTAGGAAAGAGAGATAGAGGAAAATAGCGTAAGAAGATTCTTGACAGCCTTGTGTCATGGCACGGAAGGGAGTCAACACACATATTGATCCATGCCGTGGGAGATCGCAATCTGTGGAGAGCCATAATCGCCCACGCCAGCCGGCAAGGCACTGGATGATGATGATTACTTTTCGTATTATAAGGGAATTGACATTATCAAATGGCTTCTCATGCGTTTAACTTTTCCATCAAACAGTTTTTTTTTTTTTTTTTTTTTTTTTTTTAATTCGCCATATGCCATATGTCCTGCCTCTGTTGCGGTCATATGTACATTATCTATCACATCTTCAATCTACCCACAACGTTTTAGACTCTTCTCCGCTATCCAGGTACGTCTGCCTTCATAATTATCTTTTACAGACATTCGTGTCTCTTACAAACCCATAATTCATTTTCCTCAATTGTGTTTGTCTTAACACTCAATGATTCCCCAATGGGCGGCGGATTCAAATTGTTTTATTGGCCTCGACTCCCGTGTCCACACCGCCTAAAATCGGTGATAGGAAGTGTGTTAGGAAGCAAAGGCGGCCGGCGCGATACCGACCACATCATATACCGCATGCTGATTGGTCGATAGAAATGTGGGTCTAATACCGTGTGCCCGCAGGTCAGGATGGCCGAATGGATCAGAACGTGCGTTCTTAAACATCCGGTATATTGATGCCGAGGTAAGGGGTTCAACCTATACATAGAACAGTTACTTACTGACTGTATTACTTATTTTACTTATTTGCTTTATTTTATTTACTGACCATTCTTACTTTATTTACTTACCTTACATTATTTGCTTGCTTACTTAACTTACTTACATACTTATTTTACTTACTTACATTACACACTTTGCTTACTTACTTATATACTTAGGCTACTTATGTTACTTACTTTACTTACTTATATACTTACTTATGTTACTTACTTTACTTATTTTAATTATTTTACTTACTTTAATTACTTTATTTCATAGTTTAGTTTAGTCGTTGGATCAACATCACGGCACACGGGTTTAACCCAAAAGTGATCCGTTCTCCTCCTAACTCAACCCTGAGTCTGGAGAAACTCAGCTCAGTGCACGAACTCCGTAGCACCGGCGAGGATCCTAAAATACTTTGGGTAGATTTTTAACTCGAAATTTTGCTCGGGCAGCGCCGTTAGGCTACTCTTTTTCGATTTCCAACTGCCTAGGGATTTTTTACTTGCGCAACAATACACACGTGCGTCCGATCTCACTACCCAGAGGCCAGGCGACATTTTATTACTAGAAGATGAGAAAAAGATCCCGGTCATCACCGGGGCATAAACCCGAGATCTCCAGCACTCGGAGCGGACACCGTACCTCGAGACCACGCAGCCCCTACTTTATTTCATTACTTTACTTACTTTATTTACTTACTTTACTTACTCACTTTACTCTAACCACTTTACTGACATACTTTACTTACATTACTTTATACTTACTTATTTTACTTACTTTACTTTACTTACTAATGTTAATTACTTACTTTACGTACCTACTTTACTTACTTACTTTATTTACTTACTGTTCTTGCATTATTTACTTACTTTACATACTTTGCTTACTTACTTTGCTAACTTACTTTACTTACTTTACTTACTTATTTTATTTACTTACTTTGCTTAGTTTACTTACTCACTTTACTCTACTTTCATACTTTACTTACTTACGTTACTTACTGTATGTAATTACTTTATTTACTTATATACTTACTTACTTTTCTTACTTTATTTACTTTCCTTACTTACTTACTTTACTTACTTTATTTACTTTACCAACTGTACTTTATATATTTACTTTACTTGCTCACTTTACGCTACTTTCTTTACTTACTTACTTACTTACTTACTTACTTACTTACTTACTTACTTAATACCCAGTCTTCTGCAATATTGAGTTTTTGCTGGATAGAGCTGTTTGTTCACTTTTCCGCCAAATCACTCTTCTGTAGTACTTGCATTCAAAGGCACTTACAGGCCGGTCAGCTAATGTATTCAATGCCCAAGTCTCACACACATACATGCTGGTCAGCTAATGTGTTCAATGCCCAAGTCTCACACACATACAGGCTGGTCAGCTAATGTGTTCAATGCCCAAGTCTCACACACATACAGGCTGGTCAGCTGATTATTGCACAAGATACTCTTCATTTTCTGAAATGCGGCTTTCGCCTGCCCTATTCTGCTCTTAATCTCTGTTGTACATCTTCCATGATGTTATAAGTTAGTTAATTAGTTAGTTAGTTAGTTAGTTAGTTAGTTGGTTGGTTGGTTGGTTGGTTGGTTGGTTGGTTGGTTGGTTGGTTGGTTAGTTAGTTAGTTAGTTAGTTAGTTAGTTAGTTGGTTAGTTAGTTAGTTAGTTAGTTAGTTAGTTAGTTAGTTAGTTAGTTAGTTAGTTAGTTAGTTAGTTAGTTAGTTAGTTAGTTAGTTAGTTAGTCGTGGTTTCAACTTCACGGCAACGGGTAGTCCCCATATTGCTCCGTTCCTGTGCCAGTGAATATCACACATAATGCTCCTCACTGCCCAATGTGAACAATGGAATAGTCAGGAGTATCGGCGAGCCAACAGCCTGCACAGGTACACTGTGCATAATGCCGCCGCCAGAATGCCAACACAAAAGTCCTCCACGAAAAATACAGTTCATCGTCGATAGAAACGGCAGTCACCAGAAAGACTTCATTGACCCGGGTTTTATCCCATATGGCGCGGTCTCTTTCCGCAGGACGACCCAGCGAAAGCGCCGCACAAAGAACGAACTCCGTAGCTCCAGCGGCGACTCCCAGGAGTCTCCTGAAAAATGCACTCGTGAGCCGAAAAGGCAAACCAGTCAATCCAGCAACAGCCGGCCTCCATCGTTCCGAACATGCAGTTCACGCTACAAACAACCGAGGACAGATGTAAAAGCATTCCACGGGAAACTCACAGATCACAGTGTCGCGCCACGCACTCACTCAGTAGCAGGGCGACGGAACCATATCCTCCTTAGTCGCCTCTTACGACGTGCATGGTAGGCAACAGTGTTACTATTCTTTGCTCCCCCGTATGGGCCCCGGCAACACACGGGCGGATGTCATAAGTGCCCCTAGGTATTTAAAATTATCCACTTGGTTGAGAATTTCCCCTTCTATTTCTATGTCACATTTTGGTGTCCCCATTTTCTTTGATATCACTATTGCTACTGTTTTCTTGATATTCAAGGAGAGTCCTTTCTGTGCACTCTCTGATACTACAATGTCCAATAATTGTTGTAGGTCTGTTGCATTATCCGCCACCAATACTGTGTCATCTGCATAGCGCATATTGTTTATACTATATCCTCCGATTAGTATTCCTGGCTTCTCTTTGATCTCTCTCATTATTACTTGAGAAGAGAGGGTGACGAGAGCGGGTGACAAGATACACCCCTGTCGTACTCCTAGCTTTATCTGTTCGTAACTACCCTCTTTATTTCCCATTGTAATTGCTGCTACTTGGTTCCAGTATATATTATTTATTATTCTTAAATCTTTTCCATCAATGTTGATATCTTCCAACATTTTAATCAGCTCATCATGATTTACTTTATCAAATGCCTTAATATAATCTATGAAGCATAAATATACGTCTCTCTGTTTCTCTGTTGACCTTTCTATTAGTGTTCGTAATATATATATTGCATTGTTTGTACCCTTTGCTTCCATAAAACCATACTGTTCTTCACTAATTTCCATTTTTATTTTCTTGTTCTTCTCATTATAATTATGAGTAGAAGCTTAGTGACATGGTTTATGAGGTTAATTGTACGAGAATCTTCACATTCAATTGCTCCTGGCTCTTTGGTATTGCTATAAATACAGATTTTAGCATATCGCTCGGTAAATATCCACTGTTGTAAATATCATTCAGCATTTTGGTTAATATATCTAACCCAAATTCTCCCAATACTTCTAATTCTTCTACTGTGATTTCATCTGGCCCAGCTGTTTTTTCTTTCTTCATATGTTTCATAGCGTCGGCGACTTCTTCTTTTAGAATAGGTGGGCCTTCTAAGTTATTTTCTTCTGTTAATTCTTCCCTTTCTCCATTATATAATTCTCTTATATACTCATTCCACCTCTTCATTATAGCAACCTTCCTCCAATAATATCTTTCCCGTTTTTGATTTCTTCTTCTTCTTCTGCGATCATCCGGAGTTTTTTTTTTTTCGGATGTGATTGCGTTGTGCCTGTTTACAGCAGAGCTGCGTTCTTGCGCCGTTAGGCCGACACATCCCACTTCTGCGGGCATTTGTTGACCAGGTTAACCTTCCCGGGGCCGTTTTTGATTTCAAACACCCTGTATTTATTCTTATTTTTCTTCCTGTGAGCTCACTGATTTGTCTGTGCATACTTTTTTTTATCTTTAATGGAATTTAATTCAATTTTATTTTGCATTGCTCGTTTAACCAACTTTCTTTTGCCTTCACACATTTATCTCTTATTTCTTTATTTATCTTAGCATACTCTTTGTTTGTCATTTTTATTTTGTTTCCTTTTGTCCATCAGCATTAAGATTTCTTCATTCATCCATTTTTTCTTAGCTTTTTGGCTTCTCTCAGCTAATATTTCTTTGCTAGTTTGATGAATGGAGTCCCTTAACATTTCCCATTTTCATTTATACTCTGTATTTTAGCTATTGCATTGTACCTATTTTTCACAGTCACTCTGTATTGTTCTTGAATTTCTTTATCTACTTTCAGAACCTCTTTATTAAGTCTCAAGTTCTTAACCATTTTTCCCCTCTCTTTAATCTTAATTTTATTTGTCCACATACTGGTACATGATCACTATTACCGTCAGCGCCAGGCGTTGTCTTTACATTAATTAATGCATTTCTAAATCTTTTATTAATATGTATGTAGTAAATTTGGTTGTGTATTTTCATATTAGGGCTTTTCCATGTGCATAGTCGTCTTTTATGGTGTTTAAACCATGTGTTTCCAATTATCATATCATTAATATTTGCTCATTCTATTATAGTATGTCCAGAAATGAATGCCGTCATTCACGATCATTTATTTTGAAAACTGTCTGTTGCAGCGTTATGAAATTTTTCCTGCCGTCTTATATTTACCCCCACCCAAGGAATATGTCTTTGATAGGTCCAAAAGCAGCTTAAATCTTGAAAAGCGGTGACATTTCTTTGATGTTTTGATGAAAAACTAATGATTTCTTGCTAACAAACTTGTTTTACAGTAATGCCAATGCCCCCGCCAGTTCGGATGACAAACACAAGGAGTATCCAGATTCGTATGGGAGTGGGTGCATTGTCTGCTCTGCTGAGACGGAACATGATTACATGTTTTGCAAGACAATTCTAGCTAGAAATACGTTTCTGGAAATAGTATGCTTTCCATTCGGAGCCATATCTTTATTGCTCCCTTTGTGCTCGATGCTGTAGGTATTTTGTCTTCTTGGGCAACAACATTGATATAATGCATTGTCCGTAATTGGACACGACGGTCTATCTAGGGATGGAAGCACAGTATTCTCGAGCCAATCTCTAAATACATTACCATTCATCTTATTATGATAATCCCTATTGTCTGTATGCTTTGATACGAACACGAGCCCAGCATTCTGTTGTAAGCCATTATGCGTATTACCAGCATGGGCCATGACCAAACGCTGTCCTATACTACTGGGCACATATCGCTTTTTCTGTCCATCCACTGATTGCCATTCCTTATCACTTTTGTGGTGCGCATTGGTCCACATTTCATCCAAACACACTATGCCATAATTTTCTTTGCGCATTTCCCTTATTTCACGTAGGTATCTGCTTCTCATGGCTCCTAAATGCGGTCGCTCGCAAAGAATATTTCTACCGCCCTTGTACATTCTAAAAGTGAAGATAATGTCCTTACAATTCGCCACAAAGTAGTTTTGGATAGCTCTATGTTATTGTTCTTTCTCAACTAAACCCTAAGTTTTCTTAAAGTCACTGTTTCTTTGGCATCCAGCATTTTTATAATTTTAGGAATCTCTGTGGCCAAGTGGTCAAGCCTTTTGACTCGGGCTACAAAGGTTTTGGGTTCTATTCCTGGCCGCATCCTTCGGTTCACGAGTTAAATTTTTTGGAGACTTCTGTAGGTCGTCGCTAGAGCTGCGGAGTTCGTGCTTTGTGCTATGCTTTCCGCGCTGCGGAAGCAGACCGAGCCATATGGGATAGAACCCGGTGCAATGAAGTCGACCATGTCGACTTTTAAGCGACTTTTTAAAGCATTTTTATAATAGCTCGCCTTATGACATCTTTGTCAAAGCTGTCTACAATAACCTTTCTACCTACCGTTTGGTTATTGCGTGGTGGTTTAATTCCAGATTCTTGCACACATCGACGAAATGACCGTTTACTCAAACCCAATGCATGCGCTGTTCTTTTTTCGGAATTTGTAATAGTATAAAACAGTTTCCTGCGATCAGCTTCTTGACAAAAATATGTGTACTTCTTCTTCTTTTCGTTCATCGGGTGTGTTTTTCCAGATGTGATTGCGGTGTGTCTGTTATGCGCCCTTGGGCCGAAACCCGTAGGCCAACACATCGACTTTAGCGTGCTTTTTTGACAAGGTAGCATTCCTGGGAGACTCTCACTTTTGTGGTGCCATCTGCAACCATGCTGGCCAAGGTTGAACCGTCGAAGACAACGGTCATCCCTCAAAGGAAGGCAGGGACAGTCCATAGCATTTTCCGCCATCCAAGGTTGCTTCCATAGTTGCAGGGCCGACACATAACGCCCTGGATCTGGGCTCACCGAGGGAGATCGTCACGTCCTGCTCATGGCTGCTTTAAATCCTCACTTCAATTTGGTCATTCCGTTTCCCCGGGTCATTCCCGCACAAACCAGACAGGTTTGCAGACGGCATCCACTCAGCGAGTTTTCGGACATGTGCTTGTCGTTGCGCCCATCAGAGCTTTTCCAGGCACAACAGACATTCGGAAAACTACCCAGTCAGAGCTGTTCCGAACAAGAGCGGCATTCGGAAACTAGGTAGTCAGAGCTGTTCCTAGCACGAGAGACATTCGGACGAGACATTTCACTCGGACGTAATTGCGTAGTGTCAATTTTTAGTTTGCCACCCGTAGGACGACACTTCCGACTTCAGCGGGCATTTTTTAATGAGGTTAGCCTTCCTCTGGTTTCGAGGCACGTTGGACTGTTGTGATGTCGCTAACATCTCAGCTGGTCAAGATAGAACGATGAACGACATCGTGGTCGGCCCTCAAGGGAAGGCAGGGGCAGACCATGAGCATTCCCTCGCTATCCAAGGAGGCTTCCATAATTGCAGAGCCGGCACATATTGCTCTGTGACTGGGCTCACCCGAGGAGTTGCCACGTCCTGCTCATGGCTGCTTTAGTTCCTCACTTCCATGTGTTGGGCAACTCGTTTGCCACTGATCGCTCAAGCACACACCAGGGACGGTCAGACTGCAAGCGACACCCACTCGGTAAGCTTTTGCTTTTGACTTCGGACCACGCAATAGGTTCGCTCGCCGTGCGTTCCATTTTGCGTCATTGAGACGTTCTTCCACTTTTGTCTACACTCTCTATGAGTTAGATACAGTTTTCGCAGCCATTTTCTTCGACTGGGGCACTTTTTGACTTTTTGTACTCGCTCACGAGGTAGGCTACTTGTGCTGCCGGCTCAGCACCTTACCTTCGTGCAGCGGTGAACGAGAAACGGCCTGGCCCTCTCATCCGGGAATCTCTCATATCCCCCAGCTGAGAGCCTTAGAACTTGTATCAGACCTGAGCATGTAGCTTGCTCAGTATCACGCCTTTATTTTTCGAAAGGTGGGAATCGGCCCGGCTCTCAGCTCCGAGGGTTTGTAGCTTAGAGGCGTTCAGCCACAGCCCTCGGCAGGGAGCCTTTAGTGTTTTGTCCGGACCAAGAACTTCTGCCTTCGAGCGCCTGATTTAAATTTTAGACTGCTATCCTCAGTCTCACCTGCAGAGCAGCAGGTTGTGTCTCTCTTAGTCTGGTCCCTATCCCATAAGCTGTCCGATATGTAGTTTTTCATCCATCAGCAAGCAAATGGGGTCGATGGGACACGCAAGCGCCCCCACCACGTCAAGGTGGAGACACATCGGGGGAGAAAATATGTGTACAACTTCATAGCGATGCTTTGAAGTGTATATACAATTTCGCATTCAATCCCATTGAAAAATATTCACACATTTCAATGTTAGCGATAAGTGCTAAGTTTTTTTTTTTT
Organism: Cepaea hortensis; assembly: GCA_963921405.1. NCBI lineage: Eukaryota > Metazoa > Mollusca > Gastropoda > Stylommatophora > Helicidae > Cepaea > Cepaea hortensis. Next base: position 163,317,599 of record OY992876.1, on the reverse strand, counting down.
TTTTTAACATATTAATCAGGTTTCATGATATAACCTACATTTTGAGACACCTCTGAACAGTCCCAGTTTAAACAACGCGGGGTTCTTGGCATAAGGCCAATCCCGTGAAACACGTAAAATATTCAACATTGAACGCCGATTGCCTGGCTACGCTGTGATACATTTTAAATTATGAACTTCATCTCTGACCCGTAAATTATATACCGTATATAAACAAACTTTGACACCTGCTGTAAAATCTCCAGAACAAAAAATTTTTTGTTGGGTGGACATAATGATAAGGTTATATGCTAGATCTCATCATTTTCCTTCAGTTGATTACTGAGATGTGGAATTTTATATTGGGGCAGACAAAAGTAAATACACTGTAGTCTCTCTCCGCGTTCATTTCTTGTACCTAAACCGTAATTCCCCACTATATCCTCTATTTTTCCCTTTTCTACTTTTGCATTAAAATCTCCCAGTATTATTTTTATTTCTTGTGATCCAGTTTGAGCTATTGCCATTTCTATTTCATCGTAAAAGTGTTGTATTTCTTCATCACTACTGCTTGTTTTTGGTGCATATCAATCAATCATGTGCCATTCCGGAAAGCGTGGGCGGTCATGATTCGCCATTTCACTCGATCACCAGAGTCGTGGATCAGCTCAGTGTTCCTGTCTCGTCCATGCCATGTGGCCAAGCCATCCAGGTATTTTCCTCTCGGTCTTCCTCTTGGTCTGTTCCCTTCGATCTTGCCAGCTGTCACTAAGTTCTCCAGTCCATTTCTTCTCATAACATGTCCAAAAAATTTTGACTGTCTACGTCTAATTTCTCTAATCAATCTACGATTCTCATTTGTCTCTTGTAGTACTTGGTCATTGGTTTTTCTATCTGTCCATGGTATTCTTTGCATTTTCCTCAGAAACCACATTTCTGCAGCCATCAGATGTTTTTCAGCTTGACTGCACATTGTCCAAGTTTCACATCCATACAAAAGAACAGACTCTATGTATCCCCTCAACACTCTTTTTCTCGTTTCAATTGACATCATTTTATTGGTCAGAATGTTTTTCATCTTGCTAAAGGCTACTTTCGCAATGGCGATTCTTGTTCTAATCTCTTCAAGGCATCTGCCAGCAGATGTTATGACTGTTCCGAGATAATTGAACCGATTCACTTGTTGAAGAATATCCCCATTTACTTGTATATTACATTGTGGTACTTCGTTCTTCCTAGTGACGACCATAACCTGTGTCTTCCTACAATTTAATTCCAATCCCAGCTGCTCACTGTGTACAACAACAGCGACTACTAATTGTTGCAGATCCTGTGCATTGTCTGCAATCAATACTGTATCATCTGCATATCTAATGTTATTTATGTTTCGTCCTCCAATGCTGATTCCATTTAGGTCTTCTACATTTCTGAAAATATTTTCACTGTATAGGGAAAAAAGATCTGCAGACATTACAAATCCCTGCCTAACACCTCTCTTAATAGGTTGATATTGTCCTACTTCATTATCAATCCTTATGGCAGCTTGTTGTTTCCAATATATGTTTTTTATAAGTCTAATGTCTTTCCCATCAATTTGTAGATCTGCAAGCATACCCACAATGTTGACATGTCTAACTCTATCAAAAGCCTTTGTGTAGTCAATAAAGCAAAGATGTATATCCTTGTTTACTTCTAAAGCACGTTCAATAACTGTTCGCAGCATATACACAGCATTTACTGTACCCTTTCCTTCTACAAACCCACATTGTTCTTCCCCTATTTCAGGTTGTATTTTCTTCCTCACTCTTTGCATGATAATTCGTAACAAAATCTTTGCGATGTGACTCATTATACTAATTGTTCTATGTTGATCACATTCTAAGGTTCCTGATTTCTTTGGGATTGCAATAAATACAGAATTACATAATTCAGAAGGTACATCTCCAGTATCATATAATGTGTTCAGCAGTCTAGTGACTTGCTCTAGTCCAAATTCTTCTAAAGCTTTAATCATTTCTGTTGTGATGTTATCTGCACCGGGGGCCTTGCCAGCTTTCATATGCTTAAGAACATTTTGAACCTCCATCTTTAAAATTGCTGGTCCTTCATTATTAAATCTAATAGCATACTGTTCCTCTCTGTTATCATTATACAGGTCTTTCACATAATCTGTCCATACATGTAGAATCTGATCTTTTTCTATTATGATTTTGCCATCTTTAGTTTTTAGACAGCCTGTTGATGTACTTGTTCTTTTATTTGTAAGTTTCTGAATTCTTTTGTGCACTAATTTGGTATTTTGACTGTTGTGTTGTTTTTCAATTTCTAAGCACTTTTCCTCAAGCCATGATTCTTTTGCCTTCCTACATAATATTCTGACTTGTCTGTGAATTTCTTCATATTTGGCAGGATTATTTTTGTTGAGTCTTCTTATTTCCATTAAGTGTAAAATTTCCTCAGTCATCAATTTCTTACGACCCACCTTCTTTAATTTTGGAATAGTTGTTTCTGCAGCCACATTGATTGAATTCTTTAACATTTCCCATTGATCATCCACATCCTGGAATAGGATCTCTAGATCAGGCAATATTTCAAATCTGTTCTGTACTTCTATGTTGAATTTGTTTTGTATTTCCTTGTCATTACTCAATGTACACAAGTCATATTTAGTGTTTCCTGTTATATACTTGACTTTCTTCAACTTTATCCTCAATGTTCCTGTGAGTAATCTGTGGTCACTATAACAATCAGCACTGGGAACTGTTTTTGCTACTGTTAGCGCGTTTCTAAATCTTCTGCTAATGAGAATGTAGTCAATCTGGTTTCTAATCCTGCTATCAGGACTCCTCCAGGTCCATAATCTTCTAGGGTGTTGCTTGAACCAGGTGTTTCCTACAATCATTTCCTGTTCTTTTGCCCACTCTACTAGTCTGTATCCTCTTTCATTTCTCTCTCCTAAACCATAGTTACCTACTGTGTATCTATCCCCTTGATTTCCTACTTTTGCATTGAAGTCCCCTATTATGATGTTTATTTCGGAATTTTTACATTTCTTTAAGGCAGACTCTATGTCATTATAAAATTCCTCTACACTATCTTCACTGGACTCTCCTGTTGGGGCATATACTTGAATAACATTTATGTTAAAAGGTCTGCCACTCAATTTAACTAGTAGAACTCTGTCCGACACGGCCCAATATCCCTGAACAGACGTTGATGTTTTCCGGTCCAAAATTATTGCCACTCCCCTATGTCGATCTTCACCTCCAGAATTAATAATCTTAAAATCTTTATGTATATTGATGCCTGCTCCTGTCCATCTCGTTTCGCACATACCTAATATATTAATTTTTTCCCTTTTAATTTCTTGCGTTATGTTCTCTAATTTTCCGTCGTTGTTTAACGTCCTAACGTTCCATGTTCCTAATTTTAATGTCTCTGTCCTTGTCTTGCGATGATCAGTCTTTAAGCTAATCATAATAAACTAGGCATTTTCAAAGAGGTAGTTTGCCGTTGCTTTCCTCTATGGCAGTGACCATACTGGCCGGATGACCGCAACCATTGTCTCTCGAAAGAGATCCTCTGCTTGCCGTCGCGAAACTCGAGACCATAACCAACAAATATCTGTCGGCTGCCCTCAAAATTTCATCCACCACCTGCCTTCCGTGGCTTCTTTTGAATACTTCCAATAAACGAACACGAAATAACATCACATAATCCAAAGGAAAAACACTATCCACACGAATTCCACATATACTTGTATAATATTTAAATCTATAGGTTTACCTTTGATTTTGACCATTATAACTCTATCTGAAATAAACCAGTATCCATTCATAGATTTGGCTATTTTTTCATCAAATATTATTCCTACACCTTTTTCATGTGTCCCCTCTAGAATAAATTATTGTGTGTTTGTCGGTTATAATTTTGCCAGATCCCTTCCATCTCATCTCACTTATGCCTAGTATATTGATTTTCATGTTTTCCATTTCTCTTAGAACGTTGTTTAACTTTCCTAGCTCATTTAATGTCCTAACATTCCATGTTCCTACTCTAAATTTATTTAGTTTATAGTTTTAGTTTTGCCATCAGTAGCTGGGTGACGGTCTGGTGTCACCTGTGGCTCATGTCTGTCCCTACCGGACAAGGATGTCCTAAGACAGCCATTAACGTCGTTCAATATTTCTGAAATGTGTGTCGCCATGAAATCTTGGGAAGATAATGTGGTGGTTTCCCCTTGCCTTCCACATTCACATGGTGGTCTTTTAACTCTGCCTTTGACAGCCATTTCCGACTGTCAGGACAAGTGAGTGCCCTGCTCTGCTCAGCTGCAGAGTTGTCCACTTATTCCGGTGGATACTCGGTCCCCAGAGCTCTGTTAGCCACACCGTGGCGTGTTTCCATCCTCTTCCACGTGGTGGTGCAGTTGGAATTTCCCCTTCCGAATGCTATGGCCTATGACCAAAACTCTCCAGTACTTTTAGAGGATTTTTAGCACTATGAGCCATAAATATGTAACTGGTGTTCGACAAATATGCACTTGTTATTTTTCGGTTGTATCCCCTTTATTGCCGGACTCTGTGCCTTAAGGTTGGCGAAAGCTGGACCAAGAAAAAGTAAGCGAATGTTGCTTGCAAGAAACTCACCTCAACGAAAATATAGTCTTCACAACCAGATTCTACCAATGTTACCGATCTGATTGAAAGGACAGGCGAATTGATGGGATACTGACCCTTGTAAAAAATAACATCACTGCTTCCCACATTGAAGTTTACATGGAAGGAGCTGAGTATCAGAAACTTAAACTTAAGACAGGCAATACAGACAATACAGACCTACATCTGATAAATTACTGCTGACCGCCCACAGGCACTGTAAACACTACCATTAAAAGAAAAAGGATTGTGTGTGGCGATTTCAACAGCCACTCGCAGAGCTGGGGCTATGATCACATAGACCAGAGAGAAGAGAGACTAGAAGACTGGCAGGATGAGAATAGATTCATCTTGATTAACAAGCCGTCTGACCCACATACCTTCTACTCGAGATCATGGCACACTACAACTACACCTGACCTGGCTTTTCATTCACCAGACCTGAAGTGGAACATTCAACGAATTGTTAGGAAACAATTTGGTGGCAGTGACCATCGGCCAATCTTTCTAACTGTAGAAAATGAGCTTGTAAGTGAAAGCAGCGCCCTTTCGAGGTGGAACTACAAGAAAGCAGACTGGGCAATGTACAAGCATCGCATCAGCATACTGGTTAGAAACCTAAACACTGAGAAAGACATAAATAAAGTAGTTGAAGAGTTTGGGAAATGCATACTATAGGCAGCACGAGAAATAGTTTTTCGCCAAAACATCAATGAAATGTCTCCGCTTTCCATGATTTAAGTTGCTTTTGGACCTTTCAAAGGCATATTCCTTGGGTGGAGGTAAATATAAGACGGCAGGAAAATTTTCATAACGCTGCAACAGACAGTTTTCAAAATAATTGATCGTGAATGAAGGCATTCATTTTTGAACAGACTATAGTGCGCTCTACCGCAGAGCCTCTACGTCTTCCATCAGCCTCATAAATTACTGTGACTCTCTTGCTGTCTCGCAGTGTACAAAATTTGCTGTCCCTTATAGACATCGTCACTGTCGGGACCGTGGTTGACCCTCCCTTCGCCAACATACTAGTGTCTGCCCAGCATGTCTCACCTTAAGGTGAAGAGAGAACTTGGTGAGAGTGCAGTTCGGTCTTGGCAAATAAGCTCTTCTGAATCTATAGAAAGAATTAATGCTACAGATGCTTGGATTATAGATATGTATTACATAAAATATCTTGGATACAGAAAAGGACAAATGGATCCATGCGTCAAGAGCTGAATACTGAAGTAGGTTGGCTATTAAAGACGATAAAACGAAGAAAATTGAAATATTTTGGTCACTTGAAACGTCACGAAAGTTTTGAGATAACAATCATATAGGGGTATATGCCCAGGAAGAGAGGAAGAGAAAGGCCAAAGAGAAGATGGGTGCAGAATGTGGCGGATGATCTCCAGATGGGTGTATCAGATGCGGGACATCTTGCTTATGATCGAGAAGTTTTCCAGAATGTTGTTATGGGAGCGAGATTCTGTAAGGGGGTGTCACTGAATGAATGAACGATTTACATAGAAAGAAGTAAAGCACAGCTACAACTGTCTGGATTCATCATCAGCATGTGCTCTGCCAACTGACATAGGCGTTCATGTCTTTCCGATCAGATCTTGGTCCTTGGTGTTTTGGATCAAGTCTGCTGATGATATTCCTCCTTGTCGCTATTTAAGTCCATCCATCGTCATTTGTCTTGGCCTGCCTCTACTCCCAGTGATATTTCGCATTGTCACGGTGGTTTTCGATGCCTCTCTTCTCATTACATTACCAAAGAACTATATTTGTCTCTTTCCTAAAGTTTTATATAATATTCTGCTTTCATTAGTTTCAAAGCAATCGATGTTAGTTGCTCTGTCAGTCCAAAGTTTTCGCAACATTGGCTCAAGAACCCACCTATCCGTTGCTTCCAAGCATCTCCTATTATTCACTGACATACATCGATACATGAAGCCCATAAGCGATCACTTTCCCACTGTTTGTAGTTACCTCAACACGGCAAGGTACAAGAGGAACCTGATGAGACGAGTTACAGCAAAACAGAATCTGCATATTATTTCAGTACTATATTTCTGACATTCAGTGATAGCGATTTATTATGATACACTATTCATTTTCGGAAATGCAGATTTTGCTGACACATTCTACTCCAGGTCTCCGCAAGACTTCTTCATCTGAAGTTATGATTACCCTCAGCGATTTAACATATTCGATGCCAAATGAAATGTAGGATTGGACTAAACAAAAATGGATGGCGGAAAATGGGTAGTTGGAGTTATGACCTAAAATTTGTTAATATGGTAGCAAACATTTTGTATTATACATCACATTAAAGCAGGTTGCTTAGGGAAAACTACTGTATTGATATTTTAATTGAGATAACATTTTTCAGTGACAACATTTCGGCGATATATAATCCCATGGTAAAAAAGGGAAGTCGCTTAAGACAATTAATCATCCCTTGGCACTTAACCAGTTAACTGTATCAGCTTGGTTCATTTTTGTTTGTTGTTTGTCCATCAAGAATGATGATGACCATTCATTTCATCCGGTGGGGTTGAAGGTGTGGAGCCGTGGGTTCTAAGATGGCTGATAAGGCCTATTTTGGCTCGAAATGTTCTTTGACAATGTGGGCAAAGAATGCTTGACGTCTCTGGGGGAGGATTTCCTGCAGTGGTTTTTCTGTCCTACCTTTTCTTCACAGCTCTTGTAGTCCTGGTTGCCTCACAAATGACTGCACCTTTGCGCAATGATGCACGCCACTAATTTCGGTCTCTGGCTGCAGCCTCCCAGGTGTCATGATGAATTCCAAAAGCATTCAGTGAAATTTTCAGAGTGTCTTTAAAACGTTTCCTCTGGCCACCTTGGGAGCGTTTACCACAACGCAGTTCGCTGTAAAAAATTCGTTTAGGGAGCCTGTGATCTGGCATGCGAGTCAAGTGACCAGCCCAGCGAATCTGATTCTTCATCAGTAGAGTGTGGATACTGGGCATGGATGCTCTTTCTAGGACTTCAGTGTCTGGAATCTTGTCTTGCCATTTAATCTTCAGTAGCTTCCTTAGGCAGACTGTGTGGAAGTGGTTTAATTTCCTAGCGTGTCGCTGATAAACAGTCCAGGTTTCACAAGCATATAGCAGTGTGGATAATACAACTGCTTTGTAGACTTTTAGCTTTGTTTGCAGGCTTATTCCAGTTCTGTCCCATACATCCTTGTACAGTCTGCCAAAGGCTGCACTGGCCTTGGAGATTGTTGCATTCACTTCGTCATCGATTGTGGCAGCTTGTGACACGGTGCTGCCAAGATAGGTGAATTTGTCCACAACACTTAGTCTATGATCATTCACTTTGATATTCGGCACAGTGTGATTATTCCCTGGAGCTGGCTGGTACATAACTACAGTCTTCTCCAAGTTGATATTGAGCCCAAAGTTGGCACAGGCATGTGAGAAAGCTGAAACATTATGTTGCATGTCCGCCTCTGAGTTGGCGTATAGAGCGCAATCATCAGCAAACAGGAGCTCTCTGACGGTGCCGCTGTTAATTTTGGTTTTAGCTTTCATCCTTCTGAGATTGAATAACTTTCCATCCACACGGTAGTTGATGTCTATTCCAATGTCGTCGTTCTCGAAGGCATTCATCAACATGGCTGAAAACATAAGGCTGAACAGTGTTGGTGCCAGGACACATCCTTGCTTCACTCCATTGGTGACAGAAAAGGGTTCAGACAGTTCACCATTTTCCTGTACTCTTGCCTGCATGCCGTCATGAAATAGCCGCACTATTTGGACAAACTTTCGTGGACAGCCATATTTTGCCATAATCTTCCACAGTCCTTCTCTGCTGACTGTATCAAAAGCCTTGGTAAGGTCAATGAAAATGGAGAACATTTCGCAGTTCTGTTCCTGACATTTCTCTTGCAGCTGCCTTGCAGCGAAAATCATGTCAACAGTTCCACGTTCTTTTCTGAAGCCACATTGACTCTCAGGAAGAAGACCTTGATCGAGATGGGCTGTGAGGCGATTGAGAAGAATTCTGGCGAATATCTTCCCTGCAATTGAAAGCAAGGAGATGCCTCGGTGGTTGTCACAGGATTGGCGGTTTCCTTTTCGTTTGTAAAGGTGGACTATTGACGCGTCCTTAAAATCTTGTGGCATGGTCTCGTTTATCCATATGTTTGTGAAGACTTGGTGAAGCTGCTCTGTTAGGACCGGCCCACCTGCCTTGTATATCTCTGCTGGGATGGAGTCAGGACCAGGTGCCTTGCCGCTGGAGAGTTGCTGGATGGCTTTGTTTACTTCCACTATGGTTGACAGGTCACCAAGTGTCTCATTGGTGGGAACTTGAGGAAGGCAGTTGATGGTTTCATCATCGAAGAAGGAAGTTGCATTTAAGATTTTGCTGAAATGCTCTGCCCAGCGTTGAAGGATTTCTTTCTTATCGTGACCAATGTTCCCCCACCTGCACTGAGGAGGGGAACTATGCCTGGTGATGAAGGACCATAGACCGCTTTCAGTGAGTCGTAGAAGTTTTTCATATCATGTCTGTCAGCAAAGCCCTGAATTTCATCAGCTTTGCTGCTCAGCCAGGAGTCCCGCATGTGCCGAAGTTTCTGCTGCACTATTCTCTGAATGTTCTTGAAAGCATCTTTTTTTGATGTTGACTTTGGGTCATTCAAATGTGCCTTGAGGAGAAGATGTTTCTCGGCCAGAAATTGGTTGTCTTCGGAATTTTCATCAAACCAGTCTTTATGCTTTCGGGGGGCTGGACCCAGGATTTCCATAGCAGTGTTGTAAATTATGTCCTTTAGGGCTCTCCATTCTGTTTCTGTATCCTGTTTAGCTTCAGCATTGGGCTTGAGGCGGTCTTCCAGCATATTTTCAAACGACTGCTGCATTTTCTTGCTGTTTAGGCGGGTGACATTTAGCTTTGTTTGCATTTTCGCCCCTTGAGGACACCGTGGTGGCCTGATGTGGATGTTCATTTTCGAGACAATGAGACGATGGTCTGTCCAACATTCGGCACCACACATGGATTTTGTCACTCGAACGTCTTGTCTGTCACTCCTCCTGACAATGACATAGTCAATGAAGTGCCAGTGTTTCGAGCGAGGGTGCATCCACGATGTCCTGTTTCTCATGGGGAGACGGAAAATTGTGTTTGTAATCAGGAGATCATGTTCAGCACATGTCTGAAGGAGGCGGAGTCCATTGCTGTTACAATTTCCGACTCCATGTTTTCCAATAATGCCACTCCAAGAGGTGGTGTCCGTGCCTACTCTGGCATTGAAATCCCCAAGGAGTATAAGTTTGTCTCCTTTGGGAACAGATGTTAATACATTGTGAAGGTCCTCATAGAACTTGTTCTTGACATCATCTTCGTTGGTCATAGTTGGTGCGTAGACACTCACAATGGTTGCATACTTCCTTCCATTCAGCAGAGGCAACTTCATGGTCATGAGCCTGTCGTTTATAGCCTTTGGAAATCCAGCTAATTTGCCGACCAGGGCCGACTTAATGGCAAATCCCACACCGGATTGGCGTCTTTCCTCGCTTTTCCTTCCACTCCAGAAAAATGTGTAGCCAGCACCTATTTCACAGATTTGGCCTTCTTCTGCAAGTCGTGTCTCGCTCAAGGCTGCAATGTCGATGTTGTACCTGCCCAGCTCTCTCCCAATCAGTGCTGTTCATCTCTCTGGACCCGACGCGCCCTCTCTGTCAAGTAGGGTGCGTACATTCCAAGTTCCAATTGTTAAGGGAAAATGGTTTACTCTTTTAGCTTTGCTTGTTTTATATTTCTTTGTATGTCGACCGCAGTTAGGGTACCCACCAACCGCGGCTAGCTGATTAGGTAGTGATGAAGCAGACAATGTTTAGGGCACCTTTTCTAGCCCCTTCCTCATGCTATGGAGGTGAGCAGTGTGTTCCTATAGAGGGCTGCTCAGTCGCTCAGGGGGCTGCCGAATCCCACTGCTGCTCCGGTCAGTAGAAGACGACCATATGGCCTGAGCCGCCTGTGTGCAGGTCTGCGACTACGGCTGCCAGCGTACCCACGCCTGCCGCTTTGCCGCTCGCCCATCGCCACAGGGCTTGAAGGTGATATGTGACGTTGGATGAAGAATGACTTGCGCGATGACTTGGATTAAAGTGAGGAAGAGTTGCGCAATTCGTCGACCTCACTCTCTCGCCTGAGTCCATCTGTGTCCAGTGGCAAGACAAGTCGAGACGACTGGAGACGAATACAGGTGCAGTGGATGACCAGGGCGCTCTACGTGCCTTGCCGTGCTCATTACGTTCCACAACGCTTTGCAGGTAAACGCCGTCTTGCCCGTTGAATCAGGAATGATTTCTTCCGCGCAGTCTGCCGAATCATGTCTTCACATGCTGGGTAGGCATACCCTAGTTTACCTCTTGGTTTGACACCAAATCGGATACCCATGCCTGGTTTAGCCAGCCTCTCACAGCTGTTGCCCGGGGGGTGGCCGCTGTCGCATGCTGACAGCTACTAGGAGCCACAGGCACGAGCTGGGTGTCAGGCTTGGACCAGTGGGGGATGGGTCCTGAAAGGACATGAGTCGCTGTTTACTAGCATTCTAACATGTGTGCAAACACAAACCCCCACTTTCACATCACCACCACCAACATGTATGACCAGACAAACCCCCATTTTCACCTCACTACCAACATGTGTGACTACACAAACTCCACTATCACTACCACGAACAACAACAGTTGATCACCTCTATATTCTGCCATCTGTTTGGAATGGTTGGCCACTGCTCGTCCCCACAGACTCTTCAAATATTCCTTAGTCAGAACCAGACTGCGAACAGTCGTAGAGTACTTTCAGAGATGAGGGCTGGGAGCCCATCGGAGAGTTAGTGTCTATGGTCTGGTCTGGAGTTGGTGCATAAGACCTGACTGACTTCTTAACACAGATGCTGGTGACGACGTTGAAAATTATAAAGATGACGCCAACGATGAGGATACCCGTGATGATGCTAACCATTCTGGTCATGCTATCTCCAGAGACTGTGTGCCTCGTATGAACTCCCTCAGATGGCCAAGGGGCTAGCTCCGGTATCTCAATATTACACAAATCATGGTCTCTGCAACACCTGAAGTTCTGCACATGTTTCATGCCACCCGCGAGTGAGAATACATATGTGTGGCCAATGATAATTCTATGGTTATTCTTCACATCCTCTCTTTCAATGGAAGAGATACAGAATCCCCTGTCAATGACACAGGTGCCGTTTTCTGCTACTCCAGTACGGTTGCAGTTGTAGCACTGTAAACACTTAATCCCTTGTGCATATTTCTGGAGAAATATCAAGCTTGGTTCATAATGTTTTGCTGGCTTGTAATGGGTTAATACTGAGAGAGAGAGAGAGAGAGAGAGAGAGAGAGAGAGAGAGAGGGAAAGAGAGAGAGAGAGAGAGAGAGAGAGAGAGAGAGAGAGAGAGAGAGAGGCGAAAGCTACGACTGCTTGAACTATACCGGATTGTGTAACTTGTTCACGGAGCAATTAGGATTTAGGAGGCCTGGTGTTCCTTGCTAGTGAGAAGTCCTGATCGTTCGGGTCCCATCGATTGACGGACGTCGGTCGCTGCGATTGGGCAATCTTGAGCATGGCCTACGATGGGTAGCGTTGTGATGTTCTGTTGTGATAATTTGGTGTGTCCAGTGTGTGCCGCGTGGTTACACACCCGCTTCACACGCGTGATCCAGGACTGTTTCCGGATCCGGTCACGGATATGCACTACTGACGAGCTCAAATGAGGGCGAAACTCGAGTATAGTGCTTCCATATTGACGTGGATAGGCCTTAGGTTCATACCAGAATGCGATCGGCGTTGCGAGTAGTGGGTTGTGCTCAATATTTAAATTTCAAATCCCGAAACAACCACATAATCAGTTTTTCAATTTCTCTGCAATTTTCCTCAAGCCATGTTTCTTTTGCCTCCTTACATAAGGTTCTGACTTTTCTGTGAATTTCTTCATATTTGGCAGGATTATTTTTGTTCTGTCTTCTTGTTTCCGTTAGTTGTAAAATTTCTTCAGTCATCCATGTCTAACGGCCCACTTTCTTTACTATTGGAAGAGTTTTTTCTGCTGCACAACTGATTGAATTCTTCAGCATTTCCCATTCATCATCTACATCTTGAAATAGGATCTCTAGATCCGACAATAAATCAAATTTGTTCTTTACTTCTTTGTTAAAATTATCTTGTATTTCTTTGTCAGTTTTCAATTTGCACAAGTCATATTTAGGGTTTCCTGCTGTATACTTGACTTTCTTTAACTTTACCCTCAATGTGCCTGTAATTAATCTGTGATCACTGTAACAGTCTGCATTTGGAACTGTTTTTACGACTGTTAACGCATTTCGAAACCTTTTGCTAATCAGGATGTAATCTATCATGCGGTTCACGAGTGCAATATTCTCGGAGACTCCTGGGGGTCGTCGTTGGAGCTACAGCTTTGTGTGACGCTTTCGGAAGGCCGCCCTGTGGAAAGAGATCGAGCCATATGGGATGAATCCTGGTGCAATGAATTTCTATTTCCATTATACCATTACCCCTACCCCGTTTAACCTCAAAGAGAAGTTATATTAGGGTCCATCCCTGACTCAGATTAATAATCCTGTGACTGAATCAGCCACTAATAGCGGCTGCCCATGGTTTTACTCTCACGGGATATTAATATGAAGGTGGTTTTGTCCAAAGAATGAAGTCGATCCTTTATACTGACCACAGTTTATGCTTTCCAAATACATTTTCTGTCTTTGTCTGTCTAGACTTGTATTTTTCCCCATTTAAGACCCCCCCCCCCCCCTTCTATACCCTAACTTATGCTGAACCTTCAACAACAATATAAATATCATCATCATCATCATCATCATCTTCCACTTCTGCCGTCAAGCGTCGTGGGGAGGAATAATTTGCGTTCCAGCGCCCGGTGGACGGCACTGGATAGTGTCATTCCGTGAGGTTGTACAATGTCTCTGATGTCGTCAATCCATTTTCTTCTTGGACTTCCTCGTGGTCTCGTCGCAGATGATCTTTGATGTAAGGCCAGTGATGGTAGTTGTTGATGTTGCATTCTAATGACATGGCCAAACCACTTGATCTTCTGTCTGTCAATAAATGTGGCACAAGGTGTTGATCCCACAGTCTGTCTGATAGTAGCATTTCTTACTCGGTCTCGGATTGTTAAGTTGGCAGCTCTCCTCAGGCATCTCATTTCGCAGGTGTTGATTTTGCGAAGGTGTAATATAAATATAACGAGGTTATATCCGAACTGACATTTCAGTTGAAATACCCGTCACTTTACTACAGTCATCACAAACAGACCTCAGTTCGTGGAAGAGTTCACGGATGAAAATAGTTCTCACACGTAGCTTCTGGTACACTGAGGAGATAAGCTTACGAGATCCAGTGATGTAAACATGTTTACTACTTAGTGTAAAGTGGCTAGCGAAAAACGCTTCATTGCCCAGCGCACAAGCAACGATTTATGTTACAATTATTTACTTTGTGGTGAGGGGTATAGTTACGTAATGACCTTTCTTGGTGCGTGTTTTGGGTATATGGTGCCATCGCCATATCTTTATATACCAATCAGCACTTGATAAAAAAATTTTCCGCTCACTTTGAACTTGAGCTGCTATTAGTACTTGCAGTCGCTGCTACTGGTGAATGCGGTGGACTGAATTTTGCTTGCAGGCCAGCTTTCCCTAATACCAGTGTCCCGCGCCACCTGGCGAGCGCATTCCGGCTTCTCAGATACTTTAAACTTACGTCTTCAAGTCAAGAACGAGAAGTCAACTTTGAAATCAAACTGGCCCCCCTGAAGAACGAACCCCCTTCCTAGATCACCAGAGAATGTTTAATTATGAGTACGTTAAACCTTTGGCCACGACGACAATAATCACGTGAATGGTCTTTATTTGCCAGTTCCTGGTATTTTTAATGACTGCAGTGTGTGAAAATATTGCCGGTCCAAGTTTAATTTTTTTAATTCACCCTTTGTAAAGTTCATGCAACATAATATGTAAATACAAAACTTGGACCGGCAATATTTTCAAACACTGCAGTCATTTAAAATGCACCGTTCTTTTAGACTTGATCGACCTGACAGCCCAGGTCAGTTGTGTTGAAATCTCCGCCCCAATAGTGGAAAAGTATAATTGATCTCATGCCTTGCGATGTCAGGTGAAGTATAAACAGCGGGAGGGTGTATGGACTTCATATATTGTTATTTTTGTGGACTGTTATTCCCTTTATCCATCGTTTACATGATCGCCCTCTCCTTCTGGTTCCATTTGGTCTGTATATCATTGTTCGTCTTGGTAGCCTAACTATGTGGTCGAACCATTTCACTTGCCGTCTAATGAAATCTAGCCCTGCTATTAATATTATAGTGTTTTTTTGTTTTTTTTTTTTGTTGCCTCAATATAAAATTCAATATCTCAGTAACCAACTGAGGGAAAATGATGAGATTTAGTATATCTTCTTCTTCTTCTTTTCGTTCATCCGGAGTGTTTTTTCAGATGTGATTGCGGTGTGTCTGTTATGCGCCCTTGGGCCGAAACCCGTAGGCCAACACATCGACTTTAGCGTGCTTTTTTGACCAGGTAGCATTCCTGGGAGACTCTCACTTTTGTGGTGCCATCTGCAACCATGCTGGCCAAGGTTGAACGGTCGAAGACAACGGTCATCCCTCAAAGGAAGGCAGGGACAGTCCATAGCATTTTCCGCCATCCAAGGTTGCTTCCATAGTTGCAGGGCCGATACATAACGCCCTGGATCTGGGCTCACCGAGGGAGATCGTCACGTCCTGCTCATGGCTACTTTAAATCCTCACTTCAATATATTGGTCATTTCGTTTCCCCGGGTCATTCCCGCACAAACCAGACAGGTTTGCAGACGGCATCCACTCAGCGAGTTTTCGGACATGTGCTTGTCGTTGCGCCCATCAGAGCTTTTCCAGGCACAACAGACATTCGGAAAACTACCCAGTCAGAGCTGTTCCGAACAAGAGCGGCATTCGGAAAGTAGGTAGTCAGAGCTGTTCCTAGCACGAGAGACATTCAGACGAGACATTTCACTCGGACGTAATTGCGTAGTGTCAATTTTTAGTTTGCCACCCGTAGGACGACACTTCCGACTTCAGCGGGCATTTTTTAATGAGGTTAGCCTTCCTCTGGTTTCGAGGCACGTTGGACTGTTGTGATGTCGCTAACATCTCAGCTGGTCAAGATAGAACGATGAACGACATCGTGGTCGGCCCTCAAGGGAAGGCAGGGGCAGACCATGAGCATTCCCTCGCTATCCAAGGAGGCTTCCATAATTGCAGAGCCGGCACATATTGCTCTGTGACTGGGCTCACCCGAGGAGTTGCCACGTCCTGCTCATGGCTGCTTTAGTTCCTCACTTCCATGTGTTGGGCAACTCGTTTGCCACTGATCGCTCGAGCACACACCAGGGACGGTCAGACTGCAAGCGACACCCACTCGGTAAGCTTTTGCTTTTGACTTCGGACCACGCAATAGGTTCGCTTGCCGTGCGTTCCATTTTGCGTCATTGAGACGTTCTTCCACTTTTGTCTACACTCTCTATGAGTTAGATAGTTTTCGCAGCCATTTTCTTCGACTGGGGCACTTTTTTTACTCGCTCACGAGGTAGGCTACTTGTGCTGCCGGCTCAGCACCTTACCTTCGTGCAGCGGTGAACGAGAAACGGCCTGGCCCTCTCATCCGGGAATCTCTCATATCCCCCAGCTGAGAGCCTTCGAACTTCTATCAGACCTGAGCATGTAGCTTGCTCAGTATCGCGCCTTTATTTTTCGAAAGGTGGCTATCGGCCCGGCTCTCAGGTCCGAGGGTTTGTGGCTTAGAGGCATTCAGCCACAGCCCTTGACAGGGAGCCTTTAGTGTTTTGTCCGGACCAAGAACTTCTGCCTTCGTGCGCCTGATTTAAATTTTAGACTGCTATCCTCAGTCTCACCTGCAGGGCAGCAGGTTGTGTCTCTCTTAGTCTGGTCCCTATCCCATAAGCTGTCCGATATGTAGTTTTTCATCCATCAGCAAGCAAATGGGGTCGATGGGACACGCAAGCTTCCCCACCACGTCAAAGGGTTTAAAGTGTACTCATTCCAATTACGGGGCCTCGATAGAGTCCCGTATTGTTATTTTTCGTCACTACCTCCCCGTGCCGGGAGTGGGTAAGTTGCGCGCCTGCTGCCTTCCTTGGATGTGGTAGCCGTTTCTCATGCTCCCTCTCCGGAATCGAACCCTGATTCCCCGTTACCCGTTACAAACATGGTAGGCATGTCACGTACCATCGACATTTGATAGGGCAGACATTTGAAAGATGCGTCGCCGGCACGTAAGGCCATGCGATCAGCACAAAGTTATCCAGGGTCACCAGTGGGAACGCCGCGCCCCGCGAAGGGCAACGACGATTGGTTTTGAACTAATAAAAGCGCTCTTTCCGCGAGGGTTGGTAAGCATGTATTAGCTCTAGAATTGCCACAGTTATCCAAGTAGGATCGTGTCATCTAAGGAACATCGACTGATTTAATGAGCCATTCGCGGTTTCACCGTGAGACAGTGTGAACTTAGACA
Source organism: Cepaea hortensis (assembly GCA_963921405.1). Lineage (NCBI taxonomy): Eukaryota > Metazoa > Mollusca > Gastropoda > Stylommatophora > Helicidae > Cepaea > Cepaea hortensis. Next base: position 163,300,348 of record OY992876.1, on the reverse strand, counting down.
TGCATGGCTTAATCTTTGAGACAAGCATATGACTACTGGCAGGATCAACCAGATATCTATCGGACAGACGGACTATTCACGCACACGCAAGCCAAGAGTAGCATCGCTAAAGCGCGCCCTCCCGGTACAAGGTGATACATGAAAAACCACTGGACGCCTACCGACGAGCTTTCAAGCTACGCCGGCAGGACTGACCGAAAAAAAAGCTATACCAGCTTACTGACTGCAGGCCCACTACTCATCGAGAGAGAGTGGGCGCTTATCGAGACTTTGTCGAACGGTCGTACAAATTTTGCTCTTTTGCCCGCTCAAACCACGACCCTGGCTGCACGATGCGGTTACATTCTTGAAACGCCTGCCTCGCTAACTTACGTTGGCTGGGAAGATCCCATTTTGGTCGACACAACGAACACTAGACGCGGAACTGATCTAGCGAACCAGACCAGCCCCACAGATTTAGTATATAACCTTATCATTATGTCCACCCAAGAAAAACATTTTTGTTCTGGAGATTTTACAGCAGATTTCAAAGTTTGCTTATATGGGGTATATAAATTACGATTTTGAGATTACGTCCATCATTTTAACAGTATTACAGCTCCACCAAGACGCGTCCCCGCATTTTTTTAAATTTTCACGTGATTTCCGTTTTGAAACAAACAGCGCGAAGATTCAGAGGTGTCTCTAAATGGAGGTTATTTCATGAAACGTGATTATATAAATAAACTGGCGGGGATCTATCTATCGATCGATCTGCCTGCCGGCCGACCGACCCAGTCAGCCACACACCTACCTTTCTATCTGTCCGCGCTATTAAATATTGATAAAACTTACTGGAAAAAAACGTCAGGACCATGTGTTGAAAGAGGAAGAGGACTATTGGAGAAATGATGGATTGAATTTTATGCAACCGAGAGCAATCATCAACCTACTGGAATCGTCCAACACAGATTAAGGTCTGAGCAGATCGCAGACCTTAATCTACGTACACACTTACTGAGATATTTTGCTCCAACTATTCAGACGAATTGCAGGCCCTAAACATTACAGCATCAGCTGAAGAAACAAGAAAGAAATGAAAAATAAGGTAAGAAATATATTCCTTCTACTTTCCTGTTAATTTACAAATTATTTACCCTGTGCCTCTGTAAATTCTCTGTCTTTACTAATATTACACATTGCACCCCTCTCGGGATTCTCCGTGGTGAAGTGGTCAAGCCGTCTGACTCGGGCTCCGAAGGTTCGATTCCGGGTCGCGTCCTTCATTTCACGAGTGCATTTTTTCGGAGACTCCCGAGTGTCGTCGCTGGAGCTACGGAGTTCGTGCTTTGTGCGACGCTTTCCGCGTTGCGGAAAGAAACTGAGCCATATAGGATAAAACCCGGTGCGATGCAGCTGACCCTGTCGATTTTAAGCTAGTTCTTTCATTGCACCCACTCCCATAGGAATCCAGATACGCCTTTGTGTGTCATCAGAATTTGCAGGTCTCCCATTACCGTAAAAATAACTTTGTTAGCAAGAAATCACTAGTTGTTCAGCAAAACATCAAAGGAATGTTGCCGCTTGTTTTTGGACCTATCACAGACATATTCCTTGGCTGTGGGTAAATATAAGACGGCTGAAAAAATTTCATAAAGATGCAACAGACAGTTTTCAAAATAATTGATCGTGAATGAAGGCAAACAAATGTGGACATACTATACCCCAACTTTAGTCCTGATTTCAGCATGTCTTAATATCACTCTTCATGATACTTTGAGCATTCTTTAAAGGAATATCCTGTCCATTGTAATTTTTTCTTTTTCGGTCATTGTCCAGGGTTGGAAACGCTAGCATTGAGTTGGAATTAACGGGTATTACATGTGAGAAGCTGAATAGCGTATAAATGTCTTTGAATATACATGTTATAGAAGAGTTCTAAGAATATCTTGGATAAAGAAAAGAACAAAAGCATTCATACGTCAAGAGCTGAATACTGAAGGTTGGCCATAAAGACGATAAAACAAAGAAAATTGAAATATTTTTGGTCACTTGAAACGTTACTAAAGTATGGAGAGAACAATAATGCAGGAGTATATGCCTGGGAAGAGAGGAAGAGGAAGGCCAAGGAGAAGATGGGTGCAAGATGTGGCGGATGATCTCCATATTGGTGTACCAGACGCAGGACATCTTGCTTGTGATCGAGAAATTATGATGGGAGCAAGGTTCTGCAAAGGACATGCTACTGAATGAATGAAACGTGACAAGATTATACGAGTGATTACAAGACTTCAATTGTTGTATCATAAATGTGTTCCGAAGCAATTTATTGCTAAGGGTCGTCACATGCTGTAGGCCTCAACCAGATAGCCGGTCCTTCTCTCACTTTCGCAGGCGAAGACCATCTATCTAACTGTAAAGCTGTACATACCAAGGTGTCTTGGCCTAGACCACTAAATTAGATGTAGGTCAGCATGGCTGAATGGATAAGAACGAGTGTTCTTAAAAATCCGGTGTGCTGATGCCGAGGTAACGGGCTCAATACCTACACCAGACAGTTGGGCCAAAATATTAACCTGTCATCCTTGACATGGTGATGTTAATTACAAGTACCTCTTAAGTCGGAGAGGGTTCATCTGATGGCGATAGACACTGTTAATACGGAAAGCTAATCTGTACTCAAAATTCAGTTGATTACTACTACAAGTAGTGTGTATGGACTAAGCTTGAGTTTAAAGTGAGCGAGCGAGGGGGAAAAAAAAAAGATCAGACTTGGTAACTGAAGGCAGTAGAAACTTGCAACTTTGAGGAACAATCAAGAAATAAATGACGTAAGAACTCTGCAGGAAGAGAGGCACTGACTAAATTTCACATATTAACAATGTCCACAAACCCCTGGGTGATTATAATATACATATACAAACAATGGGATCCTAACCCATGATGCAGAGTTCGTGCACTGATCCTTCCTTGTGCGATTTACGGGAGGAGACAGAGCACCTATGGCTACATCCCTGTGCAGTGAAGATTACTTTTAATCAGAACCTATGCAACTTGCCTTATATGGGGACATAATAGGAATGAGAGAGAGAGGAAGACACAAAGACGAAAGCGTAACATGATGCCACGGAATCAACTGAATCATGTAGCAATGTCCTCTGTACCATCGCCTAATATTGAAATTATATTGTAATAACTTTGAACGTTTACCGAGTGAGTGGGAATTTGTTCTTCTTTCGTTCACTAATGGGAACTTGTGTCTCTGTCTATCATAAATCTGACTGAGATTTTGGTGTATGGTTTTGTTTAAACTATATTTCTATTCCACTCCTCTATAATCAGTGTTCAACATTCCCCTAGGTGTTGCCATTGTGTAATCGTTTGTTCCAGTGTGACATATAGATCATCTTACTATCCATAATTAGATCATAAGATCTCTTGTGACAGATAACAAAATAAATATAACATGCTGTACCACCATCAAACTACAAAATAAAAAAGGATCTGAGACCAAAGACTAGAGATGTATTCTCTAAACCAGGCTGCAAAGAAGAATTTGTACTAATGCATGATTGGGATCACTTTTGAGCTAAGGACACCACAATACCTGAACCACAGTGCCAGTCAGTACAGAGAATGCTTTCAGAGTAACGTCACAGATATTAACTTCCACATTACAGTTAACATGCAAGGAGTACGTGAAAATAGTATAAAAGATGATCCTATACATAAAGGATCAGACATGAGAGATGAGTATCAATAATATTTTCATCATCAAACTAATATAGATGAACTAACTCTTAATGAAAGCTCTAAATAAAAAGATCAACTTTACGAGTTCAGTGGAGTAAATTTTGCATCATTACTTCACTGGTAATATCTTACACGAAATAAGGTGCAGGATAAACTAACACTAGATGGGAGGTCGCAAACAACTAGATCTAAAGACAATGAGAATAAATAAGCAAATGATACACTGTGGGAAACCTCATTTCAAGAGACAGAATCAGAGGCTAGAAAAGAAGAGCATTTATACTACTAGGAAGTCAAAATAAAGTAAACATAGCACAAAACATTCATTTCTAAAAGTAAATCAGTACTGCATGGATCAGAAACAAGGAGAACAAACAACTACAAATAATTCATTAGTGCCTGCACAAAACAGAAGGAATCAAATGGTGTGATAAAATCACAAATGCAGAGCCCATCATGGAGAGAACTAGAGACATGCCAATGATCTTAGAGGTGCAGAATAGACGCATGCACTGGACAGGCTAACATTGAGAAAACCTGAGAATTTTAACAAGAAAAGCCTTTAGGAACCCCATGTGTAAATGGAATGGAAACCTTAACCTCACTTGTATGAGGGTGGAGAACGAAAGAAAGTGGAGAAAAATTTAACTTCTTATCTCAGCATACCCCATATCCTTCTTATCCATTTGACCATGCTAACCTACATTGTGGAGATACTGGAATAGAATATGAACCATATATTTTACTTTTAGAATCTGAGCCACTGAAGGAAATATAAAATAATGGGAAATGTTATAATTGAATTACTGAAACCACTCTAACTGGAGGTTTCCACAATATGGTGGTGTTAATTTATCCTCATTCTGCGATGTACGGTAAATGTTATACTAGACAAGACAATGATGATAAACATGCAAATGAAGCTCCACTTCAATTGACAGAATCATTCATACACCTAAGAGTACATTAAATGTTTTTTTTTTTAATATCCTGCTCATATAAATCGTTTCATTAGTATTTTGCTTGCATGTCATTTAAAATTGTAATAAAATAATCGTGTTAATTGTTACAATTCCTATTTTACACTATTTAAAAAAATGTATTAGACGGTATTATGCTGGTTGGGGGTGTCTGTCTGCCCTGAAATATGCTGACTGGTAAAAACTTTGTTAACTGTAAGCCATCTCCGTGGCCAAAGGCCTGTGAACGCGGTTCATGAGCTGCTTACCAGGAATTCGAAACACAGCCGTGACCGATTTGTGCAGCAGACTGTGTCGCGCTGTGTTATAACGTGTTGGTATGGGAGCCGGTCGCTCAGAAATCAATGGCGAACCACTGAATGTAAAAACTTGCCTAGTACATCAACAGCAGCTGAAAATTGCTGGTGTTTACTGCAACGTCCTCCAAACCAAAATTCCCCAAATGATAGGGATCTGAACGCATGAACACCAATCTAGCAGCTATATGACCACAGCCGCTCAGACATGCTAGTGGGATGCAAGTAAGTCACGCTGCATGTTTTTACTAACATAAAATTGAGTTGGAATGATTTGAAAGCCTGTTTATGCTGATATACAAGAGGATCAGGGGATCCCCTATAGGTAATCCTAATACAATGAGATTAAGGAATTCTGCTGAGCTTTATAAAAGCACCAGATTAAAGTGACCACTTCCTGCTCTGGGTGTCCTGGTTTTAAAAAAAAATAAAGAGGTGATGAAGGTTGGTTTAACACCATCACGTATTTCACCAAACAATAGGACGTCAGTTGTATCGGTGTCATGGTAGACTACATATGCCTGGTAAATAACCATCCAACATGATTCATTCACTACACACAGCTTTCAATGTCATGACAAAGATGTTTGCATATCTTTAAATTGAAAGGACAATGCTTAGGTTTGGACATAAAATCCTTAGAAACAATGAGAAAAGGTACCAAAACAAATCTTAAGACACAATCACCCTGAGAGAGAGAGAGAGAGAGAGAGAAAGAGAGAGAGAGAGAGAGAGAGAGAGAGAGAGAGAGAATCCACTAGAGCATGTTGGATTAAGAGCACCTAGAACACTAAAAAGATGTCATTCTTTTACTTTATTATTTTTCCTCTTGCTCTACAATATTCGAAAGAACTTTGTTTCACATTTAAGCTCTAAAGAAATAGAGGCCCACTGCAGTCAATCTTCATTGTGTAGATGACATCCGATTGTAGCTCAACTTTCTTTCTTCAGAGATTCCAGTCTCTTATTCATGTTACAGGAAAGATGCTCTCAAAAAGGTTATAAAATATTGGCTATGTTAATATCACACAGGTTTTTTAATACTGTCTAATCTCTGAATTGCTATGGCCAAATTACATCTGACTTGTGTTACAGCATCTTCCCCAAATTAAATTGTTACTAAATTGCAAAAATTATCTTTTAAGAATTCAAATTTATTTTGAAATTTAGTAGAATTGTTACATCACACAACATAGATAACCACTGTTGGTAAAAGTTTACTTATCATTTTACATGATAATCATCTATAAAGTGATCACCTTACAGATCCATCCAGTTTTCATATCTGAACAGAACAATTCGTAAAAATAAGTTTAATATTTAAAATTATAATTACCACTTCATGTATAGTTTTATGTTAAAAGTATTTCTAGATCATGCCATAATGAGTTATGGTACATGTGATGAAGGTGATATGAGATGTGAGTTTAAGTCACCACCTTTCCAGTACCCATCTTGTGACTGGGTCAACCGTCAACCCTATAGCTATTAATCACCTAATAGAATTGTATCCTGCCACCTCGGTTGAACAAACTCAAATGTCTTTGAAAGTAGATGGCCATGATGCGCAGATGTTTGAAATTACACATGCTGGGTTTATTACCTCCAATATCAAGATAAAATGTTATTGATAGATGAGGTGCTTGGCTATAATGTAGTTATAATAGAATTGCAGCTGAATTCATACAATGATCATGGCAATAACAATGTATACCTATAGAAATAATGCAGACCTAGGCAAAGAGTAAATTCAGCCTAAAGACAGTCAGTATGGGACTAATATATAATGGCAGTCACAAAGTTCCCATACCAAGATGTGTTTCTTTTGAGATGCCTATAGGAGCAGCTTTCATCCACTGACTTGCCATTTTCACTTGAAAAACACTCTTTAGGAACATTTTATGACACGTGTGAAATTGAATTGCTTTCTACACCCAGGTATATCCGTCTTGACATGACTATAAATATTAGGCAAGTACCTGTGTTGTTTGGCACAATAAACACACAAAACCAAATATCCCAACAGGCATAATATTACCCAGATCACTTTACACAAAGCACCACTCTTTGACTAATTTGAAATGTCTTTTAAAAAACAACTTTATTCTACCAAATATGAATCGGTCAGGGAATGAATATACTCACACCTGTAACAGAAATCCACTTGACACAAAAACATTTCATGACAAGAACAGCATAAAACTGATGAGAACCGTGATGATTGCTACAACCTGACTATAAATTACACACCAGATTCCTCGAAGAACGAAACACACAATTTTGTTTTATTTTATACAAGTCAGGAATCAGACCAAAGAAACGAATGTTATCCAAAGAATGATAATAGAATTTAAGCAGATTCAGTAGCTCCTTCTGTCTCGTCTGTGCCATTTGATGACTCTGTCTCATTTGAATCTGTTTTTGCCTTCTTCTTTGGGGTTCCATCTTCTGTGTCTTCATCTTTGTCTTCTGCGGGTCGTTTTTCTGCAGCACTCTCAGATTCTGTAAAAAATGTAGCAATAAATAGTTACAACAGTGTCATGGTCTTATATGTATGTAAGAATGTAAGTGCCGGTATGTAAGCGAGAGTCAGTGTAAGCATAGCTGAGGTCAAGGGCAGTAAGAGACATCACGGCGTGGCTAGCGGACGGTCAGGCAAGAAGCCCGTGAACAGAGCCACGTGATGCGGTTAGGTCAACGAGGAGAGAGGCAGTGTGTGTGAGGCAGCGAACAGGGACGGACGTGTGGAGAGCTATAGAGCGATAGAACGATAGAACGATAGTGTATTGTGATGCATAGATGGAGATGAACGTGGTGTATTGCTATTCGAGGAATGTGCGAACTGTGATATGTGCGGGATGATGTGAAGTTGTGATTGTGAATGATCATACGGGCGACAGTGTCAAGATCGCCATTGTGAGCTAGCGAGTGGTTGTTGGTGGTGAACGATTGTTTGAGCGTGAAGTGCGACCATAGTGTCAACTTGTAATATAGTGTAATAAATGCCAGTTTCCGATTGCAGTCATGTGTTATTAGTAGATGGTTCGTAGATGTTGTAATTTGCCTGTTCAAGTCCAGTGAGCGAGCAAGCGCCACATAAGTAGGACTCTGACAACAGATTCATAATAAAAATAAACAATGCTGAAATCAAATAACTTAAGCTTAAACTAAATGACAGTGCTGACATCTGAAAATGCAGGGGAATGGTAACCAATTGGACATTGTAGTTACAGTGATAAAACAAGGGACTTCTTGTAAACAGCAAGAAAACATACACTGATATCAATAAAGAATATAGGTCAATAAATTTGGGCAATATCAAAAGGATGTGTGAGAAGATTCAGCAACACAAACATTTCAGAAGAAAAGTACTACTTACTTACTACTTACTAAGTAACATGCATTCAATGGTAAAAGAATCCATCCATCAATCATGTGCCATGCAGATAAGCGTGGGCGGTCATGTTCTGCCCTCTGACTCGATCACCAGAGTCGTGGATCAGCTTCGTGTTTCTGTCTCGAACATGCCATGTGGCCAAACCATCTAGGTATTTGCTTCTGTCTTCCCCTTGGTCTCTTCCCTTCTATCTTGCCAGTTGTCACCAAGTCATTTCTTCTCATAACATGCCCAAAGAATTTTGACTGTCTACGTCTAATAACACTCATCAGTTACAATCTTCACTTGTGTCTTGAAGGACTTGTTCATGGGTTTTCTGTCTGTCCATAGTATTCTTTGCATTTTATCCTCAGAAACCCCATTTCCACAGCCACCAGATGTTGTTCAGCTTGACTGCCCATTGTCCAAACTTCACATCCATACAAAAGTACAGGTTGTATGTAGCACTTCAACACTTTTTCTCATTTCAATTGATATCTTTTTATTGGTCAGTATGTTTTTCATCTTGCAAAAGGCTACCTTCGCAATGGCAATTCTTGTTCTAATCTCACATCAGATGTACGATCATAATCTGTGTCTTCTTAATATTCAGTTCTAAGTTGTTCAATGTGTGTAACAACCACATCTACTAAATTTTGCAGGTTAGAAGAATAGTACTTAATTATACAAAACCAGTTCTGTTAGCAATGAATCTTGATGTGCGAGCTTTGGAAGATTTCCCAAACAAAGACTGCTGGAAAGATCAGTGGTATTAGAGGCAGAACAAAAGAAACTATGAATGGCCTATGACAATGGCATGGAGAAAACCAAATTTATCCAGAATAGCAACAATTAAGACGCATGAATAAATTCATTACGTTTATCTGTCTTGCTAACTAACTACCTCATGTATAATGTGATTTGAAACAAAATGATCCTTACAAACTAAAAGAAATACTGCACTAAATGATAAACCATTGACCAAACTTCACCATCCAAATCCTTGTTTGCACCCAATTTCTTTGCAAATTATAAGCAAGTGTAACCTGACACACCTTGTGACTATTTTTATTGCCCCTGATCTCACATCCGAGACTACCCCATCAACTAATTCGCGCAAAGTCATATCTTTGCTGTTACTTTCTGCTCCATCCATGTATTTCTCGTATTCATCTGTCTCTGCCTCGTGTTTTAGGTCTATTTTGTTTGCAGTGTTGCAGATAAGGGAGTGTCCAGTTCACCATTATCAGGTTTTCTCATTGTGCACATTTTCCTCACTTCTTGATTCACTGGTATCTATTTTGTTCTGTCCATAAGCTTCGTTTTATGGTACCATTTAATTACTTTATTTAAAGTCGCTTAAAAGTCGACAGGATCGGCTTCATTGCACCGGGTCTTTGTTTAATACCTATATGGCTATGTCTCTGCAGCGTGGAAAACATGGCACACAAAGCACAAACTCAGTAGCTCCAGCGATGAACCTCACGAGGTTATGTCTTTACCCATCTGGGAAAGTTCAAAATCAACAGGATTCTTCAAGTTTCAGTCAACCCAATCACTTGGTTTAACAATTTCAGCCAATGGGGTGCCGGTAGTGAAGTCATATGTACGCTGGTCACAGCAAGGTTGGTCTCTGTGAGTTCCCTCAGTCCTTTGTAGATCCATAACTAATCCTTCACTCTTCTTTTAAAAGGAAGTGTTAAACATCATGCTCCTATGATGTAACATGCACTTGTGAACCAAAGGAAGTGGCCTGGAATCAAATAGCCCGAGTCAGACAGCTTGACCACTTCGCCAAAGTTTACTTTATATTTGTGTAACACTACGTCTAGCGATATCTGGAAAATTGAAGTGCTGAGTTTAATGAAATAAATCACCAGGACGTAACCTTTAATTTGGATTTGTATGAAAGCTGGAGATTACAGAATGATTTCAATTAAACCTGAAACTACAGAGTTGCCTGTTTATGTTGCATCATATCAAAACCGTACCTGTATTTGATTCTGCTGCCTCAGAACTGGCATCATTTGTGGTTTCTTCTTTTGATTCCTCATCATCTTTTGTTACCTCAGACTTTTCCTCTGTGGTTTTTTCCTCTTCTGGTGACTGAAATCAGATATGTAACTGAATATAGGAACAAAATATTCGTAACATACCAAACTATTCTTACACATAAGTACACTTAACCCTACCAACCACTGTACCAATTTTTCGGTAATTTCCTAATCTGCCACTATACAGCTGAACCTAATTTTCGGTATTTTGCCTAGTAAGGGGAAAAAATGCGTCACACACTAAAATTAACCAACCAGTCGTGGTCAAACCTCATGGTTAGCTATTGCAAATGTCTTCCCCCATAGGTTTGAATTGACTTTGTGTGGTTTAAAGTGAAAAAAATTCTGAAAATTCACAATGAAACGAACGGCTTATGAACCAAGCACTTCAACAAGTGAAGTAGGTCTAGACTTTTCACAGTCCAACAGGTGATCAATACTTTGGTTTATTCAGACTGGATTGGACACAAAGGTGGAATATTAGCGCTAGATGAAAGGTAGACCTATTTTCTACAATGTCTCCAAGTTACATCTTATTCTAGCCACTTGTTTGCATGTAACTAACATTTTTCTATATCATGTTGGTTTTATTCTATTTAATGCTCAGGAGCCCAGGTAATAGAGACAGGTTCAGGGCCTCAGGTCTGGTAGGGTTCAAGTTGTGATTGTAACAGGGGCACATACTATGAGCTTAGAGAGAACAAGCCTGATCCAATTCACAAGTAGGGAGCATCCATTGGATCTTTTCCCAGTGTAAGCTGGTGTTGGGAAATATACAATTAATGTGAAAGAAGAGATCAATCACCATGGCCTGGAGAGAATGTTGCAGTATGGAGTGAGGGTATGATTGACAGAAGGAAAGGCCAGGCGGACATATATCAGGCTGCATCTGCTACCAGTGTTGGGACAGTTATGGGAAGGGAGCATGTGTTCAAACAAAAACATTAGCAGAATTCAATATAGACAAAACTTGAAGATTAAAGAGTGACTTATTGCAAAACACAATCTTATACAAAGTAAATGTCATTTTAGTAGAGGTGTGATAATATACAATCTGTAACACTTGAGAACAAAATATTCACTTTGTACACACCAATATACTGAACAAAAACAGCTGCATCAGACAAAAATAACTATAAATTATGTCTATAAACATCTTGAATCCCTACATTGTTGATAAGGAGGGATATATGTCTGGGAAGAGAGGAAGAAGGTCAAAGAGAAGATGGATGCAGGATGTGGCGGAGGATCTCCAAATGGGTGTATCGGGCGCTGGACATGTTTAAGATCGAGGAGTTTTCCGGAAGGTTGTTATGGGTGCGAGATTCTGCAAAGGACATGCTAATTAATGAAATAATCCCTACATGATCAGACAATCTGCACCCAGGGACCAGTCCTGATGTGTCCCTAACATCAGCCGCTGCTAAGATGTGTACCCCTCTACTAAATTTGCTTCACTTTCCATTTTCCTCATTTTTTTAAAGTCAAGACCAAATGACAATTTGAATAAAACAATGTGTTGACAAAAACTGCACAGGCAGCTTCCGTGTGCGAAAGTGGGCTAAGAAAACCACGAATCAGGCTATGCTAATTCAGCTGCTCAAACTTCTTGACCCGCATACACTAAACCCATGGATATAAAAATGAATAAATTACAAAAAAGTAGTGAATAATCTAAAAGGAATAACAATACTTATTACTTTTGTTGTCTTTTAAGTTAATGGTGAAAGCAAATCTGACAGGCCATTTAATGTCTGACAGAAACTACCACCAACTTTTTAAATGTTATGGGACAGTTAGTGTTGGATAAAGAATATATATATATATATATATATATATATATATATATATACACACACACACACATAACGATCAATATGCACCACTAGACTTTTTAAGTTGAATGTCCTTCACAGGACTTAGCAGTCAACCCCAGCAGCATTTTGGCTGTTCGTGATTCCTGGGTACGTTTGTTTGTACAGTAGTTTACCATTGCTTCCTGAACGACCTGCACCTATACCTTTTTGAAAAAAAAAACCAGCACCGCTGTTTCGAACCAGGGTATATGGGATTACGAATTGCGTCCGTAACTCCGCCAAGAAAACCGACCACTACACTATAATAATTGTTGAGCAATAAACACTGTGTGCTGTAGTAGCAACTGGACACCAGTACCACAATAAGAATGTAGAAAGAACGTACCTCTTCAGACTTGGCCTTCACATCTTCCACTGTTTTTGTAACAATGGGCTTTGTGGTGGTTTCTGGGGCTTCAACAGCAACTTCGTCTCTGGAAAATTATAAATCAAGAATCAATTATAGTAACAAAATTGATACATTCACAACAAAATGGCATGGAGAAGTGCTTGAACCCCCAGATTCAATCATTAAATTATTTTGCACAAGTATATCTCTTAAGCTGTCTTAAGAAAGTGTGTGCACACATTTGTAATGAGGTATGTGGGAGAATCTGAGCAATTTGAATGAAATCGTGTGATAAGAATCAAAGTCCGATAAAAACAAAGGATAAAAGTCAAGAGGATAATTTCATTGTACCATGTTTTCCCCATCTGCTTCAGCTTCTTTACACATCAGTCAAATCCCTCCTGAAAATTACCACAATGTAGAAAAAAAACTGCACTAGAGAAGTGAATATTGGGTTTGAAAACACCCGTGACTTTCTGAGCACAAGGCTGTCAGCCTAACCACTACACCATGTCCATGGAGGCCCCCCCAAAATCCTGATGAGTTTGATACAAGAACTTTACAAAAGACATGAATGTCTAAAGAAATATTTTAGGCGTCTCAATTTTTTTTTTTTAATTTGCATATTCTTTACAGGACATCGCTGTCAACAGCTGCATCTTTCAGCTGTCTGTTGATTTCTTGGCAAGATTACGCTCAGTAATTTTCCATGGCTTTCTGAGCGACCGGCTTAGTTATCCCACAAGTCACCAACGGGGGTCGAACCGCCTCCAGCTCTTGCCCGCTACGAGACTGCGTGATAAACGGGATTACGTAGAAAGTGTTGTAACCCCTCGGCCAGAGAGACCTCAATATTTCTAGTAAAACAAAAAATTGTATAAAACTGCTCTATTACACTTGGGGGTAAAGATGACAACCAGATCAGAAAATTGCACTTGAAACTAATGAAGCTAGGTGGGGTGGTTTATCTTGCTAGTTACAATATTTCTTGTGAGTTCCTTGTTGAAATAGTTCAGCAAAAAAACATTTCAACACTGCTGCTTTTCACTGAATAATTCATGTGCTTTCACATCACCTCCTGTTGTCTACCATTACTATATGAATTTCAAGTATTACATATTGTCCATTACTTGAATGTTTTCCCAGAAAATTTCCAGTTTAAGGTTCTATGAAACAGGATGTATACTGTTATTTTGTTAAGATGCTAGTAGACACCCTGAAGATGCTTAATTTCTACCCATTAAAAGTGATTCAGTAACTTTCTGTAAGCTACACAACACGTTTTACCCCAAAAATAAATATGAAACCAGAGAAACCCTAAAGTAATAATAAAACCAATTTTACATTACAAGATATAGCATAGGTACTCACTGGTGTCACAGCAGTTAACGACGACAGGTAACAAAGGAAAGGGGCTACAGAAATGTTAGATCAGTAAGAATAAGGAATTGGTCACCCAACTAGACTTTTGTAAATTACTTTTTGTCTCCCACCCTCGTTTCTGTTAGACTGTTACTTTTAATCTAAAATTTGTACAAGATAGTATAATGTGATATCAAATTACTCAAAACTGTCTAAAACTTCTATGCAACTTAAGCATTTCTTTTTAAATTTTACATACGGCGTACATTTTTCTCAGATTTATATAAAGCCGTCTTTACATCCAGCTCCGTGTCTTTCACGACAACTCCTATAAAATCTTATCCTGTTGAGGATGTACTCTAGACATTGAGTGTTCTCAATTTCCTCACTATAAATAGACCATGTTTACAGAGTCCGGGCTCTCATCTTCCATGAGAATGTGGACGCAAATTTCGAAAGCACGAATCGTGCGCGCACAAATCAATAGAGCATTAACGCACGATGAGGAAATGCGAGCGAGAGAGTGTGGAGCACCGACTTGGAAAACGGCAAGCGACGTCGGCTGCTCAAAGACCACGTTGTTTGAACCAGCCGCGTTTTCCATTTTTCTTTTTTACTTCTCTGTCCTGTTTATTTACCGGGTTCCTTCTTTTGCTTAATCCCGAAACATTTACACGCTTTTAAAAGAAATTGACGAATAACTTAACATATATAACTGATAAAGTAAAATGAAAATAACTTACTTTGTTCCAGGCATGATGAAAATGTGTAAAATTTAAAATCACAGAGCAGCGAGAGAGAATGAAAGCGCGCTGTTAACTCCACAAAGAGGCAGATGCAAACGAACTCGGCTTTAGGTTCGCGCCCAATTTCTTTTCCGCATTCGTGTCACGTGACTACGATAGACAACCTGATTGGTCAGTCCTGGATTTGCCCGCCCAGCAACACACACGGCGCATGCGCTAGAAAACATTGGGTTTGCTCCGTATGGGAATTGATTCCAAATTCGAATTATATCCTCAATTGAATATTTAATTACCCAACAATAATTAACGTAATTGTCTATTTTATTTACATTGTGCTTACATTATTGTTACTGCAAAAAAAATTGCATATTTGTGAAACAAGTCAACTAAAGCATTGTAACATAACAGTACAAAACACCAAGTGAATATTATAGAAATTTACTCATATTCGAAATTTGTGCAAATTTTAATTCCGCTCTTCACCTCCGTTTTCAATGGAAATATTCTCTAATATAAATGTAATACCAGATGGCATAGTACTTATTAATATTATTCCTTGAGTATATTCAAAAGTAGCATTTCATACAAAATTTCCTCGTTCGAGGAATTTTAAACGTGTATTTTGTTAATTTACATTCACCTCCTTTACGCTGCAACTTGTAATGACTATTTTGACGTTCGAACAGTATGCTAAAACTTAACACAAGAAATAAAATAATGTATGTTGTCTGTTCTTGAAAGTTGGGAACAATAGTTCATTTTCAAATAGTGTACAAAGAGTTTGTAATACCAGTTAAGACCCATCATTGAAATTCTTGTATACAGCCGATTAGGGGCATTGTTTAAATTCTTTACACATAAATTGCTAAAATGTCTCGTTTGTATTTACCAAGTGCAAGTTACACACTACTTCTAGTGTACTGAACTAGTTTTTGAGTGTGGATTATCTTTCTCTATTACCGGAAAGATTTGAGGTTGAAAGATCGAGGAATACAGCGTGGGAAGATTCTTGACAATCTTGTGTCATGGCACGGAAGGGAGTCACCACACGTATTGATCCATGACGTCGGAGATCGTAATTTGTGGAGAGGCATGATCGCCCACGCCAGCCAGCAAGACACTGGATGATGATGATTACCAGTGTCACTCGCCATCAGGAGAACCCACTCCGTATTCTGTGGGGCTTGTAATTTGCGTCCTCAAAGCCAAGGGCTAGAAGTCAAAATGTTTGACCAACTGACCCCTGTAGAGCTTGAACCCGCAATCGGAAGGTTAACCCGGTCAACAAATGCCCGCAGAAGTCGGATGTGTCGGCCTAACGGCGCAAGAACGCAGCTCTGCTGTGGGCAGGCACAACGCAATCACGTCCGAAAAAAAAACTCCGGATGAACGAAGGAGAAGAAGAAGAAGAACCCGCAATCTCTGCATCAGCACACCCTGGATGCTTGAGTACGGGTTGATGACATTGTTATATATTTTTTCTATCATAATATCTTCTCCTCTTATTCTTCTACTGTTTACTTCATTAAACAACCCCCTTTTCGTCCATCATCATCTGTTTCCACTTTTTCTTCTGACTAGATTTTCAAATATCAACACAATGGAACAAGGATGCGCCCGTGTGTTACCAGGCCCAAAAGCGGAGCAAAGAATAGTAACATTGTTACCTACCTTGCATGTCGTAAGAGGCGACTAAGAATGTTTAGCCTTAGGACTGGCTTCTAAACGCCAACCACTCATGACCAAGTCTAAAGAAAAGAAAATAACTCAGCGAACCAAAGTGAAAGGAGACTATTCTCCTAGAACAGTGATTCTCAACCTTTTTTGGCCCGCGGCCCCCTTCACAATATTTTCAGAACGTCATTCCCCTCCCTCCTTTCGTATTTCCTCCCTAAAAATCCCCCATGCCCCTACACAGTATGCGTAATAATGGAAGCTAAATTTAATAGCACATACTAAAACAAGTCTAGACATCTACATAAAACGTGATTTGCGGGTCTACTTACGTTATAAAATGAATTTCAGAAGGGTGAGACGTTCAGAATCGTAAAGTATGAAGGGAAAAACAATATCAAGTAATCGGTTCTTGTATTAACGCGATCTCCCCTCTGCTGTGTGTCCACCGTGACGAGGTAGAGGGGCTTGTGCGTCCCAATGACCCCAAGAGATATGCCGACGGTAGCACAGTTACTAGTAGGGCCACCCATGTCAGACAGGTCAAGGGAGAGGGACCAGACGAAGAGACACACAAACCTGCTGCCTTGTAGGTAGACTGGGGACAGTCAAAGGCTAGGGAAAGCACCCCGAATACATGCTTGTCGAAATCGGATGTACTGAGCCACAGGCTTGACAAAGCAGTGCAACGTAAAACCTGCTGCCTTGTAGGTAGACTGGGGACAGTCAAAGGCTAGGGAAAGCACCCCGAATACATGCTTGTCGAAATCGGATGTACTGAGCCACAGGCTTGACAAAGCAGTGCAACGTATACTTAATTCACGATGTCACAAATCAAAATTAATCGTTATGGTGCTAATCCCGTGAAGTCCCATCAGGCAGCGATAGTGCCGGGTCCCCTGCCTCGAGGGGGTCCACCCATGACTACTGGTGGTCACCTTCCCCTGTGCTGTGGAGTCAAGGCACAGAGGAGTAGGTTAAGAGCTACTGACCAAATACCCCGGACACTCAACATACTACAGTGGAATGCCGAAGGAGTTTACAAGAAGAAAGACTCCCTAACACAGCGTCTACATAAAGATAGAATGGATGTGGCATGCATTCAAGAGACACACCTCAACGCCAATCACAAATTCTCAGTCAGAGGATATCAGGCCACACGTTTCGACCGCAAAGGACACAAAGGGGGAGTTCTAATACTTACACGAAATACAATACCTTGCAGCGAAGTATCTGTGATCTCTGACAACCAAACGGAAATTATAGGTGTTGATATAATGATAAAGGACGTGAAAATAAGAATCTACAATCTGTATAGCCCAGCAGATAAGGACCTTACACTCTCAAACATGAAAATAACTGACACAAACTGTATTATTGTCGGAGACTTTAATAGCCGTTCAGAAAGATGGGTATACCCAGATACTGACAAAAGAGGAGATGAATTGGAGGACTGGGAAATAGACTCAAATCTCCATCTACTCAACAAAGCGGATGACACACCGAGCTTCTACTCCAGAAGATGGCTTACCACTTCTACTCCAGACTTAGCTTTCTGCAAAGGAGACATCCTCCACAAAATTGATCGCCATGTGCTGGACCAATTAGCAGGTAGTGACCACAGACCAATCAAGCTTGTAATGAATATGGAGTATAATCCACAGGAGCAAAAGCCCTTCCCCGCTGGAATTACAAACGAGCAGATTGGGACAGATTTGCCATACTAACAGACAAATATTGTGAAAACATAAATACACGTTATGGCAACATAAAGCAAATGGTGGAAAGTCTAAACAGAGCGATAATACAGGCAGCCACTGAGTCCATTCCAAGAGGAGCGAGGAAAAATTACAAACCATACTGGACTGAAGAACTACAAACTTTGGAGGACAAAGTTGAAGATGCCAGGAAGACAGCAGAGAGAGAACAAACAATTGAAGCGAACATCTCTCTCAAAGCCATCTCAGCAAAATATAAAAGAACAGTAAATCAAACAACAAGAGATTGTTGGAGGGAAAATACAGAAAACCTGAATTTTGACAGGGATGGAAACTAGTGAAAGCCATGAACAATGAAGGACCTAGAAACAAACAAATAACAATTAAACAAGGAAATGCCTTGCTTACAGGAAAAAAGGCTGCAAATGCACTAATGGAACACTATGCAAATGCAAACCACATTGATATTACAACCGAACAGAAGAAAGCAATCAAAGACAAACAGATACATCATAGAAATACAGAGACAGCAGCAGAATATATGATGGCAAATCTAACAATGGAAGAAATGGAACAGGCAATGAATACCCTAAAAAAGAAGAAATCACCAGGAAAGGATGGAATCACAAATGAAATGCTAATAGGACTAGGTACCAAGGCAAAGAAGAAACTACTAGCAGTCCTAAATAACAGCTGGAAGAGAGGAATAGTCCCACAGGCATGGAAGGAAGCTATACTAATACCAGTCCCAAAGAAAGGAAAAGACCTGGAAGAACCAAATGGCTATCGACCTATCAGTCTACTTAGCTGTGTAGGAAAATTAATGAAACGCATTATCAATGGCAGGCTAACATGGCATCTGGAAGAAAACCAACTCTTAACACCACACCAAGCAGGATTCAGAAAGTACAGATCCACTGAAGATCAAATAACCTATATAGCTCAGAAAATAGAATATGCCTTCCAAGAGAAAAAGCACACACTAGCAGTCTGGATAGATTTAGAAAAAGCATTTGATAAAGTATGGAAGGAAGGACTGAAAGTAAAACTGCAAAACATGCATGTTTGTGGAAAAATGTATAAATGGATCAGCCACTACCTTGAGAACAGAACTGCCAGGACAAAAGTACAAGGACAAACAAGTAAAATGATGCTGTTGGAGCAAGGTGTCCCCCAAGGAGGAGTTCTTTCACCAACATTATTCCTAGCATATATAAATGACATCACAGAAAATTTTCCAGCCAGAGTACACACATCCTCCTTTGCAGATGACCTAGCCATATGGACATCTGAAGAATATATTAGTACAGCTAACAGCAGAATACAGCAAGCCTTACAAAATCGAACAAGAGCAAGGCAGAGAATGGCAATCATGAAAAAGCTTGCTGGTACAACGTGGGGAGCAGATGAGAAAGTTCTCAAGAAGTTATATACTGGACGGGTGAGGCCAGTACTGGAATATGGCATTGCAGCTTGGGCAACAGCAGCTAAGTCAAACTTTAACAAAATAAGTAGAGTCCAAAACCAAGGAATGCGAATCATAACTGGAAGCCTGAAGACAACGCCTATTATTGAACTAGAAAAGATCACTTGTTTACAACCAATGCAGGATAGAAGAGATAGCAGAGCCCAGCAACAAGCAGAAAAATTTAGAAGATTGACAGACCACCCTATGTACAACAGATTTAATGGTTTTGGAAAGGGAAGACTGAAGCGTAGCAACTTTGTAGAAACTACAAAACAAAGGATTAGGGCAGATCCTATACTTAACATATCAACAGTCAAGCCCATTTACAATGCACACAAGTTCCCAGCTTGGAGACAGCAGCAACTGCCTGAGATGATAGAAAACATTCCTGGTATTGAGAAAAAGAACACTCAGCATGAAACCGAAAGAAGAGAAATAACCCTAAACTACATAAAAGAACATTACCCAAGCAGGAATTGGACCCATGCATATACAGATGGATCAGCCAAAAATTCACTAGAGAATGGAAGAGGAGGAATTCTCCTAAATTTAAAAAATGGAGTGAAAAAAACACATTCAATGGCAGCTGGAAAATTTTTGAAATACCTTCAAAGCGGAGGTAGAGGCTCTGAATACTGCAGCAGAAATGCTCCTGGTGGAGGAAAATAAAGAGAAGCAAATAGCTATCTTCACAGATGCAAAGTCAGCTGTCTCAATACTGAAGAGAAATAACAGCACAGAACTAGCTGACCTAAGAACAACACTCCATGGTCTATGCCAGAAATCCAAAAAAAGTTGTAATACAGTGGATCCCATCACATTGCAGTATACCTGGAAACGAAGAGGCTGACAGACTGGCAAAAGAGGGCGGACGACTACCACAGCCTGACATAGACATAACCTATAATGAGGCAAAGAGGTTGATAAAAAGCACTTATAAAACCAAATGGTAATCAGAGCATGCAGGCCATCAGAAGGATGATGCATATTACAAACTCGACCGAAGAGAACAAGTAGCAATCTTCAGACTCCGCACAGGACATAACAGGCTGAAATACCACTTGTTCAATAAACTAAAGATAGAAGATACCGATGAATGTAATTGTAGAACTGGAAAAATGACAGCAAAACATTTGCTGCAGAATTGCCCAACGTATGCAGAACAGAGAAAGATATTTTGGCCCACACCTGCTTCAGTTGAGGACAAGCTCTATGGAGATATCAACAAGCTCAAGTTGACCGCAGCTTACTTTAACTACATACAGGTTGACATTTAAAGGTGCATGAAGACCCAGAGGCATGAAATGGAATATTGCTTGGATAGCAAATCCATTATGTGGAAAGTCCAAATCGAAAGCTCGCTGTGTGGGCTTCATAAAAGGTGGAAAAGTGTCCTAGTGGCACGAAATGGAATATTGCTTGGATAGCAAATCCATTACATGGAAATTCCGAATCGAAAGGTCACTGTGTGGATGTCATCTGCAGACTGCATACTTCTGGTTTCCGGAAGAACAGCCTATGGTGAACGGAAGGCCCAATATAGGAAGTGAGGCTAAGCAGCCATGTGCAGGACGTGACGATTCCTTTGGTAAGCCCAGTACCAGAGCGCTATGTATCGGCTCTGCAAGTATGGAAGCCTCCTTGGATGGCGGGGAATGCCCATGGTCTTCCCCTGCTTTCCCTTGAGGGCTGACCAGGATCTTTGGCTGTTCTATATGGGCCCGCTGGGATGGGGATAACACCACAACAGTGAGAGTCAAACGTCCTAAGAAACCCCCGGGAAGGTTAACCCGGTCAACAAATGCCCGCAGAAGTCGGATGTGTCGGCCTAACGGCGCAAAAACGCAGCTCTGCTGTAAACAGGCACAACGCAATCACATCCGAAAAAAAAAACTCCGGATGAACGCAGAAGAAGTATTAACGCGATCTTGAAATAATATTAATTTCTCTCTCCCCCCCCCCCCCCTTTTCCGAAAACCTTAAATTCCCCCATGGGGGGAATTCCCCACCTGTTGAGAACCACTGCCCTAGAAGACGTATTTTATTCTTCTTCTTCTTCTTCTTCTTCTTCTTCTTCTTCTTCTTCTTCTTCTTCTTCTTCTTCTTCTTCTTCTTCTTCTTCTCCGTTCATCCAGAGTGGGTTTTTTTTCGGACGTAGTTGAGTTGTGTCTGTTTACAGCAGAGCTGCGATACTTGCGCCTTTCAGCCGACACATCCGACTTCTGCGGACATTTATTGACCGGGTTAACCTTTCCGGGCTAGAAGAACTATGACTATAAAGCGATGAAGACATAAGAAGTCTTGGCCGTCGACCTACCTCAATTCATCAAGGATGCCCATAAGGGAAGCAAAGAATAGCAACACTGAAGCCTACCACGCATGTCGTAAGAGGCGACTAAGGAGGCTTGATGGTTCCGTCGCCCTGCTACTGAGTGAGTGCGTGGCGCGACACTGTGAGCTGTGAGTTTCGTGTGAAATGTTTTTGAATCTGCCTGAGGTTTTTTGGAACATGACTGCATGTTCGGAGCGATGGCGGATGGCTATGTCCCAGAGTTGACCGGTTTTTGCCTTATGCAGAAATGCGTGGCTGCTGGGCTTCTGGTTGACTGCCACTGCCATCGACAATGAACTGTATTTCGTGGACTGTGTGGGTGAACATCTAGGAAACATCCAGATGAGAAAATGACTGCCGATTCCATCGGAGATGAACTGGGTGTTTCGTTGGGGACTATTGTGTTGACATTCTGGCGGCGGCATTATGCACAGTGTATCTGTGCGGGCTGTTGTTTGTCGAGACTCCTGTCTTTTCCACTTTTCACATTGGGCAGTGGGGAGCATTTTGTGTGATATTCACTGGCACAGGAACGGGGCATAATGGGGACGACCCGTTGCTGTGAAGTTGGAACTGCGACTAACTAACTAACTAACTAACTATCAAGGATGATATCCAGAATTGGCACCCGGAATGTTAAAACTATGTATGAATTGGTAATGACAGTATAAGCGTTAGAGCAGTGGTTCTCAACCTGTTTTAGCCCATGCCTTCACTATATGTTCAGGATGTCATTTCCCCCCCCCCCCCGTTCGAATTTCCTCCCTATAACCCTCCCCCCCCCCTTTACACAGTGTCGTGTCCTCCTTTAAAGTGTCGTCCCTGGAGTGAAGAGAGTCAACACCCACATTATAATATTTTTTCCCTATCAATATCCTGGAGAATCCACCATCTTCCGTCCAACACACTCCATCAGCCGTGGACACCTTTTCCTATCACTCTCTCACTGTCGTACTATGCCCCCCCCCCCCCTCTCATACTTCCCCAACGCAACATATTCAACAACTCCTGCTTCTAAAAATTAATAAAGATTAATTTATTAAAAGAAAAATGCCCCTCTGCTGTGTGTCCACCGTGACGAGGTAGAGGGGCTTGTGCGTCCCAATGACCCCAAGAGCTATGCCGACAGTAGCACAGCTACTGGTAGGGCCACCCATGTCGGACAGGTCAAGGGAGAGGGACCAGACGAAGAGACACACAAACCTGCTGCCTTGTAGGTAGACTGGGGACAGTCAAAGGCTAGGGAAAGCATCCCGAATAAATGCTTGTCGAAATCGGATGTACTGAGCCACAGGCTTGACAAAGCAGTGCAACGTAAAACCTGCTGCCTTGTAGGTAGACTGGGGACAGTCAAAGGCTAGGGAAAGCATCCCGAATAAATGCTTGTCGAAATCGGATGTACTGAGCCACAGGCTTGACAAAGCAGTGCAACGTAACTTAATTCATGATGTCACAAATCAAAATTAATCGTTATGGTGCTAATCCCGTGAAGTCCCATCAGGCGGCGATAGTGCCGGGCCCCCTGCCTCGAGGGGGTCCACCCATGACTACTGGTGGTCACCTTCCCCTGTGCTGTGGAGTCAAGGCACAGAGGAGTAGGTTAAGAGCTATTGACCAAATACCCCGGACACTCAACATACTACAGTGGAATGCCGAAGGAGTTTACAAGAAGAAAGACTCCCTAACACAGCGTCTTCATAAAGATAGAGTAGATGTGGCATGCATTCAAGAGACACACCTCAACGCCAATCACAAATTCTCAGTCAGAGGATATCAGGCCACACGTTTCGACCGCGAAGGACACAAAGGAGGAGTTCTAATACTTACACGAAATACAAAACCTTGCAGCGAAGTATCTGTGATCTCTGACAACCAAACGGAAATTATAGGTGTTGATATAATGATAAAGGACGTGAAAATAAGAATCTACAATCTGTATAGCCGAGCAGATAAGGACCTTACACTCTCAAACATGAAAATAACTGACACAAACTGCATTATTGTCGGAGACTTTAATAGCCGTTCAGAAAGATGGGGATACCCAGATACTGACAAAAGAGGAGAAGAATTGGAGGACTGGGAAATAGACTCAAATCTCCATCTACTCAACAAAGCGGATGACACACCGAGCTTCTACTCCAGAAGATGGCTTACCACTTCTACTCCAGACTTAGCTTTCTGCAAAGGAGACATCCTCCACAAAATTGATCGCCATGTGCTGGACCAATTAGCAGGTAGTGACCACAGACCAATCAAGCTTGTAATGAATATGGAGTATAATCCACAGGAGCAAAAGCCCTTCCCCGCTGGAATTACAAACGAGCAGATTGGGACAGATTTGCCATACTAACAGACAAATATTGTGAAAACATAAATACACGTTATGGCAACATAAAGCAAATGGTGGAAAGTCTAAACAGAGCGATAATACAGGCAGCCACTGAGTCCATTCCAAGAGGAGCGAGGAAAAATTACAAACCATACTGGACTGAAGAACTACAAACTTTGGAGGACAAAGTTAAAGATGCCAGGAAGACAGCAGAGAGAGAACAAACAATTGAAGCGAACATCTCTCTCAAAGCCATCTCAGCAAAATATAAAAGAACAGTAAATCAAACAACAAGAGATTGTTGGAGGGAAAAAATCAGAAAACCTGAATTTTGACAGGGATGGAAACAAACTATGGAAACTAGTGAAAGCCATGAACAATGAAGGACCTAGCAACAAACAAATAACAATTAAACAAGGAAATGCCTTGCTTACAGGAAAAAAGGCTGCAAATGCACTAATGGAACACTATGCAAATGTAAACCACATTGATATTACAACCGAACAGAAGAAAGCAATCAAAGATAAACAGATACATCATACAAATACAGAGACAGCAGCAGAACATATGATGGCAAATCTAACAATGGAAGAAATGGAACAGGCAATGAATACCCTAAAAAAGAAGAAATCACCAGGAAAGGATGGAATCACAAATGAAATGCTAATAGGACTAGGCACTAAGGCCAAAAAGAAACTACTAGCAGTCATAAATTACAGCTGGAAGAGGGGAATAGTCCCACAGGCATGGAAAGAAGCTATACTAATAGCAATCCCAAAGAAAGGAAAAGACCTGGAAGAACCAAATGGCTATCGACCTATCAGTCTACTTAGCTGTGTAGGAAAATTAATGGAACGCATTATCAATGGCAGGCTAACATGGCATCTGGAAGAAAACAAACTCTTAACACCACACCAAGCAGGATTCAGAAAGTACAGATCCACTGAAGATCAAATAACCTATATAGCTCAGGAAATAGAGGATGCCTTCCAAGAGAAAAAGCACACACTAGCAGTCTGGATAGATTTAGAAAAAGCATTTGATAAAGTATGGAAGGAAGGACTGAAAGTAAAACTGCAAAACATGCATGTTTGTGGAAAAATGTATAAATGGATCAGCCACTACCTTGAGAACAGAACTGCCAGGACAAAAGTACAAGGACAAACCAGCAAAATGATGCTGTTGGAGCAAGGTGTCCCCCAAGGAGGAGTTCTTTCACCAACATTATTCCTAGCATATATAAACGACATCACAGAAAATTTTCCAGCCAGAGTACACACATCATCCTTTGCAGATGACCTAGCCATATGGACATCTGAAGAATATATTAGTACAGCTAACAGCAGAATACAGCAAGCCTTATTAGCACTAGAGGACTGGTCAAAATCATGGCTAGTGAAGATAGGTGAGGAGAAAACAACATGCACGGTGTTCTCCCTCTCAAATAAAACTCAACAACCTAAGCTGGTATTGAATGGAAAAATATTGCGCCATGAAGAAAATCCAAACTCTCTCGGAGTCACCTTTGATCGTCGCCTGACATGGAAAACACAGGTTGAGAAAAATCGAACAAGAGCAAGGCAAAGAATGGCAATCATGAAAAAGCTTGCTGGTACAACGTGGGGAGCAGATGAGAAAGTTCTCAAGAAGTTATATACTGGACGGGTGAGGCCAGTACTGGAATATGGCATTGCAGCTTGGGCAACAGCAGCTAAGTCAAACTTTAACAAAATAAGTAGAGTCCAAAATCAAGGAATGCGAATCATAACTGGAAGCCTGAAGAAAACGCCTATTAATGAACTTGAAAAGGTCACTTGTTTACAACCAATGCAGGATAGAAGAGATAGCAGAGCCCAGCAACAAGCAGAAAAATTTAGAAGATTGACAAACCACCCTATGTATAAAAGGTTTAGTGGTTTTGGAAAGGGACGACTGAAGCGTAGCAACTTTGTAGAAACTGCAAAACGAAAAATTAGGGCAGATCCCATACTTAACATATCAACAGTCAAACCTATTTACAATGCAGACAAGTTCCCAGCTTGGAGACAGCAGCAACTGCCTGAGATGATAGAAAACATTCCTGGTATTGAGAAAAAGAATACTCAGCATGAAACCGAAAGAAGAGAAATAACCCTAAACTACATAAAAGAACATTACCCAAGCAGGAATTGGACCCATGCATATACAGATGGATCAGCCAAAAATTCAATAGAGAATGGAGGAGGAGGAATTCTCCTAAATTTAAAAAATGGAGTGAAAAAAACACATTTAGTGGCAACTGGAAAGTTTTCAAGTAACTTCAAAGCAGAGGTAGAGGCTCTGAAAACTGCAGCAGAAATGCTCTTGATGGAGGAAAATAAAGAGAAGCAAATAGCTATCTTCACAGATGCAAAGTCAGCTGCCTCAATACTGAAGAGCAATAACATCACAGAAATAGCTGACCTAAGAGCAGCACTCCATGGTCTATGCCAGAAATCCAAAAAAGTTGTAATACAGTGGATCCCATCACATTGCAGTATACCTGGAAATGAAGAGGCTGACAGACTGGCAAAAGAGGGCGGGCGACTACCACAGCCTGACATAGACATAACCTATAATGAGGCAAAGAGGTTGATAAAAAGCACCTATAGAACCAAATGGGAATCAGAGCATCTAGGCCACCAGAAGGATGATGCATATTACAAACTCGACAGAAGAGAACAAGTAGCAATCTTCAGACTCCGCACAGGACATAACAGGTTGAAATACCACTTGTTCAATAAACTAAAGATAGGAGATACCGATGAATGTAATTGTCGAACTGGAAAAATGACAGCAAAACATTTGCTACAGGATTGCCCAATATATGCAGAACAGAGAAAGATATTTTGGCCCACACCTGCTTCATTTGAGGACAAGCTCTATGGAGATATCAACAAGCTCAAGTTGACCGTAGCTTACTTTAACTACATACAGGTTGACATTTAAAGGTGTATGAAGAAGTATTCAGACTGCCACACTTCATACCACAGGTATGTCGGTTACAAAAGCCTCCCAGAGGCATGAAATGGAATATTGCTGGATAGGAGATCCATTACGTGGAAAGTCCGAATCAAAAGCTCACTGTGTGGGATTTCAAAAAAGGTGGAAAAAGTGTCCTAGTGGCACGAAATGGAATATTGCTTGGATAGCAAATCCATTATGTAGAAAGTCCGAATCAAAAGCTCACTGTGTGGGCTTTCAAAAAAGGTGGAAAAAGTGTCCTAGTGGCACGAAATGGAATATTGCTCGGATAGCAAATTCATTGTGCGGAAAGTCCGAATCGAAAGCTCACTGTGTGGATGTCATCTGCACACTGCATTCTTCTGGTTTCCGGTAGAACAGCCTATGGTGAACGGAAGGCCCAATATACGGAAGTGAGGCTAAGCAGCCATGTGCAGGACGTGACGATTCCTTGGGTGAGCCCAGTACCAGAGCGCTGTGTGTTGGCTCTGCAAGTATGGAAGCCTCCTTGGATGGTGGGGAATGCCCATGGTCTGCCCCTGCCTTCCCTTAAGGGCTGACCAGGATGTCTTTGGCTGTTCTATAGGGGCCAGCTAGGATGGGAGATAACACCACAACAGTGAGAGTCAAACGTCCTAAGAAACCCCCGGGAAGGTTAACCCGGTCAACAAATGCCCGCAGAAGTCGGATGTGTCGGCCTAACGGCGCAAGAACGCAGCTCTGCTGTAAACAGGCACAACGCAATCACATCCGAAAAAAAACTCCGGATGAACGAAGAAGAAGAAAAGAAAAATGTGTAATGTACGTAAGGCGTGTATGCGAAGAAAATGTGTGATGTGGTTTATAATGTGTGTATGATCGGACTTTCAGATAATAGCATAGTTTCTTCATTGCAAGGGCACACCACAGCACATTAAATCATAACCAGTGCACCTCACCCAGTGTCGAAACCTTCTTGCCGGATACTGACTGTCATCGGTAGCCACCTGGTAATCCATCTTCATGATCATCCGAAATAGATACTGTTTGTAAGTACAGATTGATTACGGACTGGTTGCAAACTAACTTTGTAAGTTCCTATCGGTCCTAAAGAATGCACAAATCCTTTGTAGTGTATTTTGGTTTTACTGTTAATGTTTCTACACTTGATCCTAACTAGTGTTCATATAGGTTCAAGTATATGTCATATGTAATATTACACTGGAATCTAGCACACAATGTGACTTATCCGTTAATGTTCTCGTTCCTTAAACAATGTTTGTCCGATGTGTGATATATCAACAATCATCACCCATCCTATGTGAACCATACCACGCAGGAGTCGTTATATTGGCTGGCTCTTCTGGGCCATGCCATGGTGAACCCTTCTGAGTATGAGTCCAGCGTAAACATATACCATCTTTCTTCTCGGACGTTATTCCTTTTCCGTAAGAATCATTTTAGAGTCCAACTGGTGGTCGTCCAATTGGAGTGCACTTCTTCAAAACCAGTGTTGAGTTTCCTAGTAACTGGTGGGGAACCTGTGGGAAAACCAACACATCATGTGAGAGCACTAGTCACTGATCCTACCGGCTGGGTGTAAGCTTATTACCCTGCTCTGTTATATTACAGCTAACTACTCTGTCAGAGAGCCTTATAGCTTCTCACCTACGTCCGAATCAGGCTATGATAAGGAAAGACCAATAAACAGAGGGCAACCTCAGTATTCTATTTACCCTAGCAGAGCCAATATCACTTCACTACTCTAGTTTAACAAGACTACTGCCTATATTAATTAAAACTAATTATAATAGATTCTACCTTAGGCAAAACCGCCTCATTCCGGGATGGCTACTACACTTTGCCATAACGACACATGCTAGTTAATATTAAATTAATCTAACACTGTAGAGCTCTCCCACAAACACGTCCATCCCCATCTCCAATCATGGTTTTTGGCAAAACCTAAAATAGGTCACGTGACATGGTTCTTCCTGTCCACACAGGTGTTATTTGGACATATCATCCCTTGTCACGAATCCATTTTCCCTGGCTTAGTCACTGTCAAAGTTGTCATCACTTGTTTTGACCTCCCCAACAAGCTAGCGAGTTACTGTATGATCCCAACAACAGTTTTCCCCAACAAGCTGCCAATCTTCTTTAGGTCCGGAAACTATAATTTGACAGATGGACTGTTTTCTTCCGAGCTGAGTACTTCCGCTTCCAATCCGACCTGTTTATAAACTGTCAAAGCGATGTATGATTCAGCTCACCCACTTCCGAGTGTTCCCAATCCGTCGACCAGATGTACACGTGCAGCTACAAATATTGTCCTGGGATTTTGACATCCGATTTGTTTTTACTGTTAGTTAAAATAGTTGTCGCTGGCGGATAGTCCGTTTAATCAGAAAGCCTCTATAATAATCAACTGGCTAAACGCAAGGTTTCATTTTGTGACATAGAGAGAGTAGTCCATCTCACTCTTCTCCACCGTGAGTTTAATCCAGATGATTCATTCTTCTTCTTCAGGAGCTGGCTGTCTTGACAAGAAATCCGCTCCAACATTTTCCTTCCCACGAATGTACTCCACTGTGAAGTTATAGGGTTGATGTAACAACGACCACTGCATCAAACGGGCGTTGAGTTTCTGAGAAGTAGCCAGGAACATCAGGGGCTGATGATCCGACTGGACTCGAAACTTAACTCCATACAAATATGGCTGGAATTTTTGCACTGCCCATACGAGAGACAAGCACTCTCTCTCAACAGTTGAATAATTCCTCTCAGCCTGTAGAAGTTTCTTATTTGCGTATGCTACAGGTTTCAAAACCGAAGCATCGTCTTTTCCTTCCTGTAACGAAGCGGCTCCAATTCCAATCGCACTCGCATCCGTTCTCAACACATATGGTTTGGAAAGGTCAGGGAGCTGTAATACAGGTTTGCTGACCAAGGCCTCCTTTAACTGACTATAGGCATTCTCACATTCTGGTGTCCAAATGATTTGGTCCGGGAATCCCTTTTTCAAGGTTTCCGTCAATGGAGCTCCCAGTTCAGTGAAATGTGGGATAAATTTGTGGTAGAACCCACACAACGAGAGAAAAGATCGCACATCCTTCTTCGTTTTTGGCCTTGGTGCATTTCTGATTTTCTCCAGGTTCTTCTCTTCTGGGACAATGTGTCCTGGAGTGATGGTGTGACCTAGAAATTCCAGAGTCTGGTAACCAATCATGCACTTGGTTGGACGAGCAGTAAGCCCTGCTTCCTTGAGTCTATTAAACACTCTCTCCAAGGATTGTAAGTGGTCATCCAAGCTGTCACTGGAAATCAGAATATCATCCATGAAAGAGATGATGGACGGATCCTGTAAGGGAGCAAGTACAGTCCTCATCATGCGTGTAAACACACTAGGTGCATTTCTGAGTCCAAAGGGCATGACCTTGAATTCGTAGTGTCCACTGGGTGTACTGAAAACCAACAGTGGTCGAATCTCCGGTTTGACTGGTATCTGATAATAACCCCGACTCAGATCAACCTTTGAAAAGTACCGAGCCTTATGGAGCCTAGCGAATAACTGCGTTGGATTCGGCAAAGGTTCCACCTGAAATTGTGTGTGACTGTTCAGAAGTCGGTAATCTATACACAACCGGTGTTCTCCACTTGGTTTGCGTAACAAAACTACCCCTGCATTGTATGGGGATGTGGATGGTGCAATCACGTCATCCTCCAGCAGTTTCTGTATTTCCTCCTTCAGGGCCTTTTCTTTAGAGAATGGCACTGGGTAAACCTTTTGACGAACAGGCTCCTGCGTGGTCAAAGTCATCTCGAACTCCACCAACCTCGTTCGTCCTGGTTTATCAGTCAGTATCTCCTTATGAGACTTGAGAACCTGGGTTATCCTTTCCCTCTCCTGGGAGGTCAGATCAGGGTTCACTTGCACATCCCTATAGGTTTCCTGGTGCACCAAGGGATATTCCCTGCCCTCGCTGGTTCCCACTTCCGTCTCCACTGCATCTGCCATTGCCATGAGGTGAGCTGCCTTGTCTCCGGGTCTCTCTTCGTATTTCCGCAAGAGGTTGATATGGAAAATCTTCGACTTTCCCCGGATCCGGATCTGATAGTTGGTTCTGGATATCACCCTTTCCACGGGAAATGGTCCTTGCCAACCTATCTCCAGTTTGTTGTTTCCCGTTGGGAGTAGCAACAATACTTTATCTCCCACCTCTAGAGATCTGTCTTTAGACCTACGGTTGTAGTAAGCCGCATGTCTTTTTCTGGCCTTTTTCAAGTTTTGATTTGCCAGAGTCCATCCCTTGTGGAGTTTTTCTTTCAGTTCCTCCACGTATTTGTAGGATGAGATCACTTCTTCTGACGTCCCCTCTTCAGTCCAACTCCTCAACATGGCTTCCAACGGTCCTTTGATTGGACGACCAAACAGCAACGTAGCGGGTGGTAGTCCTGTTGAGCCATGAGGAACTTCCCGATAGGCAAAAAGAGCTGCTGGGATATATTCATCCCACCTATCAGATTTTTCCTGCGCTAGTTTCCTGAGCATTGTCATCAACGTGCTGTTGAAACGCTCTACTTGTCCATTGGCTTGAGGGTGGTAAGGGCAGGTATGTATGTGGTTAGAGTGAAACACCCTAAATACCTCCTCCGTGAGTTTTCCACAAAACTGAGACCCATTGTCCGTCAGAATTTGATCCGGAAAGCCTAATCTGGTAAAGGCCTCCATCAGTGCGTCCGCCACTCTTTTCGAGTCAATCGTGGTCAACGGTATGGCTTCACCCCACATTGTACAGCAATCCACCATTGTGAGTATATACATGTTCCTCTTCCTAGTCCTGGGAAGTGGACCCACGATATCGATGGCTACCCTCTCGAAAGGAGAGTTCATGATGGGCATCTCACCCAACACCATCGGTGCTGTCCAGTGTTTCGGTGCCACCCTCTGGCACTCAGGGCATGACTTCACATACCGACGCACATCATCTGTCATTCCCGGCAAATAGTAATGGCAGGAAATCCGCTGCATGGTGGCGGCAATACCCATTTGTCCACTAAAGGAGATGGTATGCCCCATATGAAGAATCTGGGACCGGTGAGCTTTCGAGACTACCAACTGACCGTATAGGTTGTCTCCCCTTCCTGCTCTCCTGTAGAGTATCCTGTTCTTCATGTAGTACTGTCCTCGTCCTGGTGGATCAGCACTTTTCTGCAGCTTTCTGTAGCAAGGACGTAAAGTATCATCCTCACTCTGGGCAGTTTGTAGCTCCCCCGGCATTGGGTTAGTCACAATTGCGTCTGCCTCTTCCGTTTTCGTCTGAGAGCGAGTCTGCATTGCTCCCATATGGATTGGCTCCCTGGGCATTCCCAGAAAGACATACCGGCAACCTAGGATTACTGAAAAAATGGGATCGGTCAATACAGCGGCCTTGATGGTGCCGGTGACGTACCTTGACCGAATCTCCACATTAGCAATGGGCAACTTCATGACTACAGCACTCTTCTGTGCAGGCTGTATCTCCCATGTCTCACCTGTGAATTGTTCTGGATGTACCAGATCCGCAGAAATCACGGCCTCCCCGTCCAGTCCTGTGTCGTATAAACACTCCACTTGACGACCGTTAACCTCTACCAATTCCACTACAGGTGGTTTTTCCTGGTCTGGAGTCTCTTCCTCGGCCTCGACCTGTTCGGTGGGCTCCACCTTAGGTTTCCCGGGGCACACGACGAATTGAGTGTCTCCTGACTTTTCCCTGCAGTCAATAGCATTGTGCGTATTTGACTTGCATTGGTTGCACCATTTCCCTGTCCTATATTTTCTATTGCCGGACTTGAGTGAGCTCTCCTGGTGGCGAGCTTCCTTGTTGACCTTGGCATTTTCCGTGACAACCTCCTTGGAAGTCACTTGACATGCTGCGAAGTGAGGGTTCTTAGCCTTCGATTTGCAATCCCTCGTATTGTGAGAGGGTGACTTACAAATTGAACACCACTTCTCCGACCACGGTCGTTTTGGTGTAGAGCTTGAAGTGCTCTTGCTTCCCTCCTTCTTCTTCTCTGAACTATCCTCTGATTTTTGCACATAAGGTTTCCACTTTTTGGTTCCTGAGTTTTTGGCTTTCTTCTTATCATGTTTCTCTTGACTTTTGGTGTTGGTGGAAAGGTTTTCCCCTGCCTCCCCATGTACCTCGACGAACCGTTCTGCTAATTTAGTCACGAGGTCAATACGTTCCGCTCCTTGTTCTCCCAGGAACGTCCTGAGAGGTTTAGACATTTGCTTCTTCAAATGGTCGACCACCATGAGTTCTTCCAGACTCTCATAGTCATGTGCGAACCCAGCAAAATCCATCCACTTATGGAGATAAGATGTTAGACGCAAACTGTAGGCGGCAAACAACTCCCCCGGTTCTCGTTTTGCTGCTCGAAATTTTTTCCGGTAGGTATGTGACGTAACCTCGAATCGTTTCAGCAGAGCCGTCTTTTACTCGTCATAATTGTTCTCATGTCCTGGTGGCAGGCGAGAATAAACCTCGTATCCGGTCCCACGTAAACCCTAGGATAGCTTGAGATTCCATTTGTTACGCTCCAGACCCATAGCAACCGACATTGCCTCGAAGCGTTGAAGGTACTGGTCAATCTTCTCTTTGTCCTCCTCGTAGACCGCTAAAGGAAACTTCATAGCATGGTACCCATGTCCACCTACTGGTGCTGAGCCTGGGATGGAGGAACCTCCAACTGCTCCCTCAGTTTCTCCATTAGATTGACTCTTCAACTCGAGTTCCCTCATCCGGTACTCGTGCTCCCTTTTCTGAGCTTCTTGTTTAGCTTCCAGTTTCCTAGCTGCTTGCTCAGCTTCAAATTTCTTAGCTGCTTGCTCAGCTTCCAATTTCTTAGCTGCTTGCTCAGCTTCAAATTTCTTAGCTGCTTGCTCAGCTTCCAATTTCCTAGCTTCTTGTTCCAACTCCATCCTTCTCAATTCCAACTCGGCCGTTCGATCTTCCCTTTCTGCTTGACGATACTCTCTCTCTCTCCACTTCCTGTATGTAATCCGTTAGAGCAGACCCCGACAATCCCATGTCTTCCCCCTTTGCCTTTAATTCTAACGTGCTTAGTTTAGGAGTGGCCATTTCACAGAGAGGTAAGCTAGCAGGTCGAGTACAATATAACTGCAAATTACTATACAGATATATGACCAAGTACTATAAATCTAGATATTACCACACACAGCACATTCACTCAGTGATAAGAGTAGAATCAGGACCACAGACCTATGCAGACGTGTGAAGTGTAAACAGGTAAGATATTAGTCCTAACCCCTATCCACATTCACTCTAGCTGGATTCTCCAATATGATATCTCCGTTTTATAACTAAGGATCCTGTGTCAAAAGACCCCGTTGTCAGAAGTTCCCACTGTCAAAGGATCACGTTTACGAGAGATCCCGCTGTCCAAAGATCCCATTTACGAGAGATCCCGCTGTCCAAAGATCCCGTTATCGATCCCCCAATAATGTCGTGTCCTCCTTTAAAGTGTCGTCCCTGGAGTAAAGAGAGTCAACACCCACATTATAATATTTTTTCCCTATCAATATCCTGGAGAATCCACCAGCTTCCGTCCAACACACTCCATCAGCCCGTGGACACCTTTTCCTATCACTCTCTCACTGTCGTACTATGCCCCCCCCCCCTCTCATACTTCCCCAACGCAACATATTCAACAACTCTTGCTTCTAAAAATTAATAAAGATTAATTTATTAAAAGAAAAATGTGTAATGTACGTAAGGCGTGTATGCGAAGAAAATGTGTGATGTGGTTTATAATGTGTGTTTCAGATAATAGCATAGTTTCTTCATTGCAAGGGCACACCACAGCACATTAAATCATAACCAGTGCACCTCACCCAGTGTCGAAACCTTCTTGCCGGATACTGACTGTCATCGGTAGCCACCTGGTAATCCATCTTCATGATCATCCGAAATAGATACTGTTTGTAAGTACAGATTGATTACGGACTGGTTGCAAACTAACTTTGTAAGTTCCTATCGGCCCTAAAGAATGCACAAATCCTTTGTAGTGTATTTTGGTTTTACTGTTAATGTTTCTACACTTGATCCTAACTAGTGTTCATATAGGTTCAAGTATATGTCATATGTAATATTACACTGGAATCTAGCACACAATGTGACTTATCCGTTAATGTTCTCGTTCCTTAAACAATGTTTGTCCGATGTGTGATATATCAACAATCATCACCCATCCTATGTGAACCATACCACGCAGGAGTCGTTATATTGGCTGGCTCTTCTGGGCCATGCCATGGTGAACCCTTCTGAGTATGAGTCCAGCGTAAACATATACCATCTTTCTTCTCGGACGTTATTCCTTTTCCGTAAGAATCATTTTAGAGTCCAACTGGTGGTCGTCCAATTGGAGTGCACTTCTTCAAAACCAGTGTTGAGTTTCCTAGTAACTGGTGGGGAACATGTGGGAAAACCAACACATCATGTGAGAGCACTAGTCACTGATCCTACCGGCTGGGTGTAAGCTTATTACCCTGCTCTGTTATATTACAGCTAACTACTCTGTCAGAGAGCCTTATAGCTTCTCACCTACGTCCGAATCAGGCTATGATAAGGAAAGACCAATAAACAGAGGGCAACCTCAGTATTCTATTTACCCTAGCAGAGCCAATATCACTTCACTACTCTAGTTTAACAAGACTACTGCCTATATTAATTACAACTAATTATAATAGATTCTACCTTAGGCAAAACCGCCTCATTCCGGGATGGCTACTACACTTTGCCATAACGACACATGCTAGTTAATATTAAATTAATCTAACACTGTAGAGCTCTCCCACAAACACGTCCATCATAATCCACGGTTTTGGTCAACTCCCCATCTCCAATCATGGTTTTTGGCAAAACCTAAAATAGGGCACGTGACATGGTTCTTCCTGTCCACACAGGTGTTATTTGGACATATCATCCCTTGTCACGAATCCATTTTCACTGTCAAAGTTGTCATCACTTGTTTTGACCTCTCCAACAAGCTAGCGAGTTACTGTATGATCCCAACAACAGTTTTCCCCAACAAGCTGCCAATCTTCTTTAGGTCCGGAAACTATAAATTGACAGATGGACTGTTTTCTTCCGAGCTGAGTACTTCCGCTTCCAATCCGACCTGTTTATAAACTGTCAAAGCGATGTATGATTCAGCTCACCCACTTCCGAGTGTTCCCAATCCGTCGACCAGATGTACACGTGCAGCTACAAATATTGTCCTGGGATTTTGACATCCGATTTGTTTTTACTGTTAGTTAAAATAGTTGTCGCTGGCGGATAGTCCGTTTAATCAGAAAGCCTCTATAATAATCAACTGGCTAAACGCAAGGTTTTATTTTGTGACACACAGTATACGTAAAAATTAAAGCTAAATTTAATAACACGTACTAGAATAAGTCTAAACGTCTACATAATACATGATTTGCATGTCTACTTACGTTATAAAACGAATTTCAGAAGGGCGAGAAGTAAAGAACCTCAAAGTATGGAGGGAAAAG
This sequence comes from Cepaea hortensis, assembly GCA_963921405.1. Lineage (NCBI taxonomy): Eukaryota > Metazoa > Mollusca > Gastropoda > Stylommatophora > Helicidae > Cepaea > Cepaea hortensis. Next base: position 163,263,550 of record OY992876.1, on the reverse strand, counting down.
GAATATCAAGTAATCGGTTCTTGTATTAATGCAATCTTGAAATAATCTTCTCCCCCCAAACCATGGTGGGGGGGGGGGGGAGTCCCCACCGGTTGAGAACTACTGCGTTAGAGCAATAAAATGGGACGCGGGGGTGTTTCCAGGGCACCAGGGCCAGGTTCTATACTGGCCAAGACTTACTGATACGTCCTAGTCGCGCGTCCTGGCCAACAGGTCCCTTCGGGGTTCTATCTAACGTCAATAGGATCGCTGATTCCTCCGAAGTAGGAGAGTGTCTGCCTGTATGGCGAGGAACCACCAGTCTGCACACCAATAAGCCAGACATAGGACAACGGATACTCATGCAAACCTCAGTCCGGTATGGCATCACACTGATGTTGGACAACAAGATGTCTCCATCCGACATACAGGACTTCACGCTGGAGTTCATAGCCAGCGAATGCAAGCAAGCAGAGCAATAAAACATAACATTAGCAAAAATCTTCTTATTAAAAAAAAAAACACACACACACACACACATGTACACATATAATACATATGAAACAGTGTTGTTCCATACAGATAAAGTTAGTGGAACTGCGGTAAAGCTGTAGAAATGTAAACAATATAAAATAACACAAAGTAATGCAGCTTTACAGAACAGAATTACGAACAATACAACGACGTTGCGGCCACTATCCTTCATCAGGAAACACATACACAAAACACACATATAATCACGGAGATCATCCAGCGACTACATTAAGGCATAAGATTGATTGATTGATTGATTGATTGGTTGATTTAGGAACCGACAATACAGCATTCGGGACATTCCCATAAGCGCTCCGTCCCCATCCTCAGCAGCCAGCGAAGAGTTCCAACACGAATAGTTCCAGTAGCAATCTGATTATATGTCCGTCTCGCCTTTCCTCTGAGCGTCGATCGTCGGCCAGATCCCCTCGTCACACCTCGCTGCCTCATTCTTACCAGACTATGGTGATCCATTTGCTCCTCCGAGGTGTGCACGTGCTCCCACAAGGCCGCAACCACGTCTGTTTTGTCATGCATCAATACTCCACCAAGTTTTGCCAAGCCAGCCAATCTGTCCGCCTGTTCATTCCCCAGCACACCGGCAAGCCCAGGAGAAAAGATCCAGGTGATGCTTGCTACCCGTGACCTCCGAAGCGAAGCAAGCCACTCTGCACGAAGCTTGCCTGTTCTCACCCTCCTAAGCATGCTTTCTGAGTCAGTTACAATCACAATGTGTGTATGTGTCGTGTTCTCTATCCAGCGGAAAGCTGCACTGACCGCCTCCACCTCTAAGGCATAAGAATGAGATGAGAAGCATAAAAGTGGGAAAAGTGAGAACAGTTTAGAGAAAATGAAACTTTGAAGGAAAATAAATGTTTGTTGCTACTTATCTCAGAATCCCAGGCTATGATGTCCCTCACTGTGAAGGTGTGCCCTATCTACAGAGATTGAGAAAGCTCTGGTAGAGTTGGAAACAGTAAATTCTAGAACAATAACAACATTTAGAATTAAACGTGACTGTGAAACAGTGTTTTTTACCAACAAATTATAAGAGTGAATCAGTTAAGGGGGGCTTATTCATGAAACTAAAAACATATTTAAGGAACTCAAAGAAATAACAATATCATGGGTAACCCAAATGTCTAGAAAGAATCGAATAACCCGAATTATTAAGATATCATGAGTTAATAAACGGCATTGGAGAATTACTAATTTTGGCGCAACGAATCAACATGTTACTTATAGAAAAATCAATTGAATTCAATGAAACACTCTACTTAGCCTTTGTCGACCAAGAAAAGGCATTTGATAGGGTAGATAGAAACAAGCTGTGGGAAATCCTTAAACAATATGGAGTGAGTACACATCTAACAAACCTATGTAGAAGTTTATACAACAACAGTGAATGCATAGTGAGAGCAACTATAGAACACTCAGAACCCTTCACCATAAGATCTGGAGTACGACAAGGTTGTGTCCTGTCCCCTCTCTTGTTCATAACATATATAGACAACATATGTAAAGAAACCAGCCAAGCAGAGACAGCAAGAATACCGCATGACGAGAACACAGAAGAAGAACCATCTGCAAATCTAACCATTAGAGAACTCCTGTTTGCGGACGACCAAGCACTAATAGCAAAATCAGAAGCTGAATTACAAGACCACATGAATAGTCTAAACGAAATGTGTAGGGAACATAACATGAAAATTAGCTCAAGCAAAACAGAGGTAATGACTATAACTAAAGAAGAACAAACAGCAACAATTCACCTAAACGAACATCCCTTGAAACAAGTAAAGAGCTTCAAGTACCTAGGAAGTATAATATCATCAAATGGCAGATCAGAAGACGAGATCGAAAAAAGGTGCAATAAGGCAAATCAACTCATTGGACAAATGGCACCAATACTAAAGAACAAACATGTATCAATAACTACTAAGAAAGCACTTTACAACACGATCTTCCTACCAACTCTGTGCTACCAGTGCCAAACCTGGACAATGACAGAAAAAGAGAAAAGAAAAATCACAACAACAGAAATGAGGTTCCTGAGAAGAATACTCAACGTATCAAGAAGAGATAAGATCAGAAATGAAGAAATCAGGACTAAAGTGGGGGTTAAAGCTGCTCTAGATTTTATTAGAAAGCAGCAGGTCAAATGGTTTGGCCATGCAAGTAGGCTACCAGTCAACAGCATGCCACAACAAGCAATGATGTACAGACCAGATGGAAACAGAGGAAGAGGCCGACCACGTAAACGTTGGACGGAGGGAATAACAGAATCCATGGGAATGTCGATATACGAAGCCCATAACCGGGCACTCTCACGAAGTTTATACTTCACCTCGACACCGCAAGGTACAAGAGGAACATGATGAGATGAGATGAGATGAATCAACATGTCGTAGGAGGAAGTGTTTATTATTGTGCGAATATGTGTATATTTCAGCTTGAAGAATGTATCTAGTTTCTTTAGTTTACGTTGTGTGAATTCTGCAGTATGTACCTGCCGAGATGCAGCGAAATATGCCAAGCAATAAATCGTGCAATTTATTGTTTGTGTCTTCATTATTCAAATTATCAGCAAAGTGGATATATCAAAATTATTGATGGGAAAGTTCTCACCAACATGCGGATTTCTTCGTGGGGGGAAAAACTAACAGAAAATAAGAAATAGGAACAGGATTGCCAGAGGGATACCGTGTATCAGAGTTTCTAATTTTAACCAATTATAGACTGGTTTATGAGAGCTGTCTCTGTGGCGAAAGGGTTATGGACGTTGTTCGTAATCCCGCATACCGCGTTCGAAACACAGCTGTTGGCCGTTTGGCAGCAGAACGCTTTGCGTTAGTTTTTATTAAAATGGCAAACTACTGAACGTAAACTTACCCAGGAATCACAAACAGCCAAAATGTGTTGGAGTTAACTGCTACGTCCTGTAAAGGATATGCAACTAATTTAACTTATGAAGACAATAGTAATTGCCACCAGAAATACAGTTAGATGGACTCTGACAATAGATCTAACGATCTGGCCTTTGCTCACAACATTGCCCTCCTGCCCCACAGACGGAATCCTGTACAAGATAAATTCAACACACCTGTTGTGAGGTCACGATTAGTTTAAAAATTCATAAGAGAAAACAAAGATAATGAGAAAGCATCACGCAAATTATAGTCAGATCTCTCTTGGTGAAATCTCACTTCAAGAGGTGGAATCATACAGCTGTTTAGGCAACACTGTTGGCAACCACCGGAGAATAGAAAGAGATATTAACTGATTCAGCGCTGAATGACAACATATGGCCAAAATGGGACATCCCATTTGGACAGAAGGACGATATATTGCCATACTAGGGTCTTCGTGCTATTTGTTTTGTTTCGTGGGATCTTCCGCAATTTCGATGTTCAGTGAACAGAGATTTGCATTACAATACTTGTTCATTTGATTGTATATCATGTTTGGTCCAACCCTACTCGTTGTTTCTCACCGAATCAGTTAACATACGAGTGCACGAGGCAAGGGAAGCTTTTAGCAGTAGGAAATATGTGTAAGCCAAAATAAATGTAAATTAACACTAAATTCAGAATAATCCATTCTAATGTCAAATCAGTATTGCAGCACGGAGTAGAAGCGACTACAATAATTAAAAATAAACTACAAACATTAATTAAGTGATGCCTACATAGACTAGAACAGTGGTTCTCAACCTTTTTTGGCCCGTGTCCCCCATCACCATATTTTCAGAACGCCATTCCCCCCTTCCTATCAAAAATGTGGCCCGTGAACCCCCCCCCCCCCTTTCACCGTATTTTCAGAACGTCATCCCTCCCCCCTTTCATATTTCCTATCTAAAAATCCCTCACCCCTACACAGTATACATAAAAATGTAAGGTAAATGTAATAGCACATACTAAAACAAGTCTAGACATACACATAAAACATGATTTGTGGGTCTACTTACTTTATAAAATGAATTTTAGAAGGATGAGACGTACTTAACTGTAAATTATGAAGGGAAAAACAATACCAAGTAATCGGTTCTTGTATTAACGCGATCTTGAAATGGTCTTCATCCCCCCCCCCCCCCTGGAAACCCTAAAATTCCCCCTATTCCCACCGGTTGAGAACCACTGGACTAGAAGATCTAAATGGTATGACAGAACCATTAATGCGGGGCTTATCGTGAGAAGTAAACGAATTTCAGCGAATCAAGATGTGCGGAAAAGACTGGCGCTGTTAAAACCTGTTAAAAGTCTAACTATATTGTCCGTTCTCTTTATGCCACACGGCAAAAGAAATAGGAGACCTGTAAATACACGGATAAGAGAATTAGAGTCAGAGATGAATAATATAGGGAGGTCATGGCGGGAGCAGCAGGAGATTGTAAACATAGGAGGGCTTGGTGTAAGTTAATTAGAGACTTTGAGTTGAGAGTCTAGCCATGCTCCATTGGGAATAAACGGCAGAAGAAGGAGGAGGAGAAGAAAAAGGACTGACGAAGGAGGTTGAATGAAGTAGGTTTAATTATAGAATAGAATCAAGCGCAGAAATTATTAATTCACCCAAGTAAACGATGATCATCGAGATATTGTGACGGACACAAAACGAATGACATCAATTTCAAATGCGTGTGCACAATAGAAGAACAAAGCATCGAGCAAACAAGTCTCCGAGCGTTCCTATCTGGACCAAAGTATGCCTCGATGTGTTGCCGGAGACCACACGGCAAGCAGAGATTAGTAACGTGACCTGCAAACTGTCGTAAGATGCGACAGCAGAGACTTGACTGTTGCAGTTTGTCCCTGTCTCAAAAGGTGTGAGTAGTTTCCCGATGATCAGTTTCCCAGAAAAGGGGATTTGACTATGCAGAGCATTTTGCTTCTTCTTTGTTCGTCGACTATTTCTTTACCTTTGGACATGATGGCGTGTGTTTGCTTACAGCAGAACTTTGATATTTGCGCCGTTGTCCGAATTCTTCCTAGTTTTTATTAAATGGGTTAGCCTTTCCGGGTAGTTTCGCCGGGCATTTCACAGCCTCAAAGTCGTGACGTCACCATCGAGCTTTCATCCATTAGTGGTGCCACCAACAGTCTCGTCCAGGACAAACGCATACATGCCGGTTGGCACTCAAGGAAATCCATGGGGAAAGCCAAAGGCATTTCCCGTCATCCAAGAAAGCCTCTTTTAAAACTGAGCAGAAAGATGACGCCCTGGTACTGAGCTTACCTGAGAAATCTTCCTGTCCTTAACATTGCTGCTTAGACTCACTTCTCGTATATTGAGCCTTCTATTCATCGCAGGATCCACCTTTTCAGACCTGAAGGACACGATGCACAGATTTTGAGACTCACAATGAGCTTTGCTAGCCCAGTAATTTTCCATGTTATTACCATTGACCAGCTGTTTGCCAGCTTAGTGCCACGGATCATTCAATATCGTAGATTAGGGAACTGAAATGGCGTAACTACGCCACTGTGTGAGTCCATGCATTCGGTGTGTGATATGGTCAGTATCAAGCGAGCCGCCTTTCCCTCTTCAGAAAATGTGTTCCAATCAGTTATCGAGGCCGAATCTTCTTCTTCTTCTTCTGCGTTCATCCGGATTTTTTTCCCCCGGATGTGACTGCGTTGTGCCTGTTTACAGCAGAGCTGCGTTCTTGCGCCGTTAGGCCGACACATCCGACTTCTGTGGACATTTGTTGACCGGGTTAACCTTCCCGGGGGTTTCTTAGGACGTTTGAATCTCACTGTTGTGGTGTTATCCCCCACCCTAGCTGGCCCATATAGAACAGCCAAAGACATCCTCGTCAACCCTCAAGGGAAGGCAGGGGCAGACCATGGGCATTCCCCGCCATCCAAGGAGGCTTCCATACTTGCAGCGCCATCACACAGCGCTGTGGTACTGGGCTCACCCAAGGAATCGTCACGTCCTGCACATGGCTGCTTAGCCTCACTTCCGTATAGTGGGCCTTCCGTTCATCATAGGCTGTTCCTCCGGAAACCAGAAGAATGCAGTCTGCAGATGACATCCACACAGTGAGCTTTCGATTAAGACTTTCCACATAATGGATTTGCTATCCAAGCAATATTCCATTTCGTGCCACTAGGACACTTTTTCCACCTTTTATGAAGCCCACTCAGTGAGCTTTCGATTCGGACTTTTCACGTAATGGATTTGCTATCCAAGCACTATTCCATTTCATGCCACTAGGACACTTTTCCCACCTTTTACGAAGCCCACACAGTGAGCTTTTGATTCGGACTTTGCACGTAATGGATTTGCTATCCAAGCAATATTCCATTTCATGCCTCTGGGACGCTTTTGTAACCGACATACCTGTGGTATGAAGTGTGGCAGTCTAAATACATCTTCATGCACCTTTAGAAGTCAACCTGAATGTAGTTAAAGTAAGCTGCAGTCAACTTGAGCTTGTTGATATCTCCATGGAGCTTGTCCTCAAATGAAGCAGGCGTGGGCCAAAATATCTTTCTCTGTTCAGCATATATTGGGCACTCCTGCAGCAAATGTTTAGCTGTCATTTTACCAGTTCCACAATTACATTCATCGGTATCTCCTATCTTTAGTTTATTGAACAAGTGGTGTTTCAGTCTGTTATGTCCTGTGCGGAGTCTGGAGATTGCTACTTGTTCTCTTCGGTCGAGTTTGTAATATGCATCATCCTTCTGGTGGCCTGGATGCTCTGATTCCCATTTGGTTCTATAAGTGCTTTTTATAAACCTTTTTGCCTCATTATAGGTTATGTCTATGTCAGGTTGTAGTAATCGTCCACCCTCTTTTGCTAGTATGTCAGCCTCTTCATTTCCAGGTATACTGCAATGTGATGGGATCCACTGTATTACAACTTTTTTGGATTTCTGGCATAGACCATGGAGTGCTGCTCTTAGGTCAGCTAGTTCTGTGCTGTTTTTGCTCTTCAGTATTGAGACATCTGACTTTGCATCTGTGAAGATAGCTATTTGCTTCTCTTTATTTTCCTCCATCAAGAGCATTTCTGCTGCAGTTTTCAAAGCCTCTTCCTCCGCTTTGAAGTTACTTGAAAATTTTCCAGTTGCCGCTGACGGTGTTTTTATCACTCCATTTTTTTAAATTAAGGCGAATTCCTCCTCCTCCATTTTTAATTGAATCTTTGGCTGATCCATCTGTATATGCATGGGTCCAATTGCTGCTTGGGTAATGTTCTTTTATGTAGTTGAGGGGTATTTTTCTTCTTTCGGTTTCATTCTGAGTGTTCTTTTTCTCAATACCAGGAATGTTTTCTATCATCTCAGGTAGTTGCTGCTGTCTCCAAGCTGGGAAGTTGTGTGCATTGTAAATGGTTTGACTGTTGATATGTTAAGTATGGGATCTGACCTAATCTTTCGTTTTGCAGTTTCTACAAAGTTGCTACGCTTCAGTCTTCCTTTTCCAAAACCATTAAACCTGTTATACATAGGGTGGTTTGTAAATCTTCTAGATTTTTCTGCTTGTTGCTGGGCTCTGCTATCTCTTCTGTCCTGCACTGGTTGTAAACAAGTGATCTTTTCTAGTTCATTAATAGGCGTTGTCTTCAGGTTTCCATTTATGATTCGCATTCCTTGGTTTTGGACTCTACTTATTTTGTTAGTTTGACTTCGCTGCTGTTGCCCAAGCTGCAATGCCATATTCCAGTACTGGCCTCACCCGTCCAGTATATAACTTCTTGAGAACTTTCTCATCTGCTCCCCACGTTGTACCAGCAAGCTTTTTCATGATTGCCATTCTCTGCCTTGCTCTTGTTCGATTTTTCTCAACCTGTGACTTCCATGTCAGGCGACGATCAAAGGTGACTCCTAGATAGTTTGGATTTTCTTCATGGTGCAATATTTTTCCATTCAATACCAGCTTATGTTGCTGAGTTTTATTTGAGAGGGAGAACACTGTGCATGTTGTTTCCTCTTCACTTATCTTCACTAGCCATGATTTTGACCAGTCTTCTAGCGCTAATAAGGCTTGCTGTATTCTGCTGTTAGCTGTACTGATATATTCTTCAGATGTCCATATGGCTAGGTCATCTGCAAAGGAGGATGTGTGTACTCTGGCTGGAAAATTTTCCGTGATGTCATTTATATATGCTAGGAATAATGTTGGTGAAAGAACTCCTCCTTGGGGGACACCTTGCTCCAACAGCATCATTTTGCTTGTTTGTCCTTGTACTTTTGTCCTGGCAGTTCTGTTCTCAAGGCAGTGGCTGATCCATTTATACATTTTCCCACAAACATGCATTTTTTGCAGTTTTACTTTCAGTCCTTCCTTCCATACTTTATCAAATGCTTTTTCTAAATCTATCCAGACTGCTAGTGTGTGCTTTTTCTCTTGGAAGGCATATTCTATTTCCTTATATATAGTGTTCCATTAGTGCATTTGCAGCCCTTTTTCCTGTAAGCAAGGCATTTCCTTGTTTAATTGTTATTTGTTTGTTTCTAGGTCCTTCATTGTTCATGGCTTTCACTAGTTTCCATAGTTTGTTTCCATCCCTGTCAAAATTCAGGTTTTCTGTTTTTTCCCTCCAACAATCTCTTGTTGTTTGATTTACTGTTCTTTTATATTTTGCTGAGATGGCTTTGAGAGAGATGTTCGCTTCAATTGTTTGTTCTCTCTCTGCTGTCTTCCTGGCATCTTCAACTTTGTCCTCCAAACTTTGTAGTTCTTCAGTCCAGTATGGTTTGTAATTTTTCCTTGCTCCTCTTGGAATAGACTCAGTGGCTGCCTGTATTATCGCTCTGTTTAGACTTTCCACCATTTTCTTCATGTTGCCATATCGTGTATTTATGTTTTCACAATATTTGTCTGTTAGTATGGCAAATCTGTCCCAATCTGCTCGTTTGTAATTCCAGCGGGGCAAGGGCTTTTGCTCCTGTGGAACATACTCCATATTCATTACAAGCTTGATTGGTCTGTGGTCACTACCTGCTAATTGGTCCAGCACATGGCGATCGATTTTGTGGAGGATGTCTCCTGTGCAGAAAGCTAAGTCTGGAGTAGAAGTGGTAAGCCATCTTCTGGAGTAGAAGCTCGGTGTGTCACCCGCTTTGTTGAGTAGATGGAGATTTGAGTCTATTTCCCAGTCCTCCAATTCATCTCCTCTTTTGTCAGTATCTGGATATCCCCATCTTTCTGAACGTCTATTAAAGTCTCCGACAATAATGCAGTTTGTGTCAGTTATTTTCATGTTTGAGAGTGTAAGGTCCTTATCTGCTCGGCTATACAGATTGTAGATTCTTATTTTCACGTCCTTTATCATTATATCAACACCTATAATTTCCGTTTGGTTGTCAGAGATCACAGATACTTCGCTGCAAGGTATTGTATTTCGTGTAAGTATTAGAACTCCTCCTTTGTGTCCTTCGCGGTCGGACTGAGAATTAGCGATTGACGTTGAGGTGTGTCTCTTGAATGCATGCCACATCTATTCTATCTTTATGAAGACGCTGTGTTAAGGAGACTTTCTTCTTGTAAACTCCTTCGGCATTCCACTGTAGTATGTTGAGTGTCCGGGGCGTTTGGTCAATGGCTCTTAACCTACTCCTCTGTGCCTTGACTCCACAGCACAGGGGAAGGTGACCACCAGTAGTCATGGGTGGACCATCTCGAGGCAGGGGGCCCGGCACTATCGCCGCCTGATGGGACTTCGCGGGATTAGCACCATAACGATTAATTTTGATTTGTGACATCATGAATTAAGTTACGTTGCGCTCCTTTGTCAAGCCTGTGGCTCAGTACATCCGATTTCGACAAGCATTTATTCGGGATGCTTTCCCTAGCCTTTGACTGTCCCCAGTCTACCTACAAGGCAGCAGGTATTACGGTGCACTGCTTTGTCAAGCCTGTGGCTCAGTACATCCATTTTTGACAAGCATTTATTCGGGGTGCTTTCCCTAGCCTTTGACTGTCCACAGTCTACCTACAAGGCAGCAGGTTTGTGTGTCTCTTCGTCTGGTCCCTCTCCCTTGACCTTTCCGACATGGGTGGCCCTACCAGTAGCTGTGCTACCGTCGGCATAGCTCTTGGGGTCATTGGGACGCGCAAGCCCCTCTACCTCGTCACGGTGGACACACAGCAGAGGGGGAGGCCGAATCGATCCCTTAACCATGTTGTCCATCCAAAAATCCCAGCGTCGTTTAAACCCTTGACAACCGGACTAAAGAACGGAGGTGCTAACCATTCCTGTCACGTCACCCTGTGTTGTCATAGTAGAATGTTTTTTTCAGCAGTAGACGGGCGGAAAATGAAACAAATAAAACTATTCATAAACCGCATGCCACTTGAACTATCTCACTCGAGATGAGTTGAAAACCGACATTAAAGCACGAAGGATATTTCCACACGTGCACTGTCTTCATCTTCAACAATCAGAGAAGAGTCCTAATACTAATGGTCCCAGTTACAATCTGAAAATGTGTCCAACTGGCCCGTTCCTCGGAATACAGAAGAGATGTCCTTGTGTTTTTCTTCTTCTTTGATTGGAAAGAATAGTTATGTAAGGCACGGTTCTTTGGCGAATGGGCTGGGGTCGATTACCATGAACAAGGTCATAGAACATTGAAGACACTATGGGCATGATAATGCACGAGGCATGGGAGATGGCAAAGTATCAAGAATATGTTCGGCTGGCCATGACGAGAGCGACGTTCCTACATGATGATGATGATATATCCCACTGCTTGTTGTAACAGATTTAATGGTTTTGGAAAGGGAAGACTGAAGCGTAGCAACTTTGTACAAACTCCAAAACGAAATATTAGGGCAGATCCTATACTTAACATATCAACAGTCAAACCCATTTACAATGCACACATGTTCCCAGCTTGGAGACAGCAGCAACTGCCCGAGATGATAGAAAACATTCCTGGTATTGAGAAAAAGAACACTCAGAATGAAACCGAAAGAAGAAAAATAACTCTAACCTACATAAAAGAACATTACCCAAGCAGCAATTCGACCTATGCATATACAGATGGATAAGCCAAAAATTCAGTAGAAAATGGAGGAGGAGGAGGATTTCTCCTAAACTTACAAAAATGGAGTGGGAAAAAAACACAGTCAGTGGCAACTGGAATATTTTGAAGTAACTTCAAAGCCGCCATTGAATATAAATGTTATAGACGAGTTCTAAGAATATCTTGGGTAAAGAAAAGAACAAATGCATCCATACTTCAAGAGTTGAATATTGAGGAGGGATGGCTATTAAAGACGATAAAACAAAGAAAATTGAAGTATTTTGGTCACTTGAAATGTCACGAAAGTTTGGAGAGAACAATAATGGAAGGGTATATGCCTGGGAAGAGAGGAAGAGGAAGGCCAAAGAGAAGATGGGTGCAGGATGTGGCGGATGATCTCCAGATGGGTGTATCAGACGCGGGACATCTTGCTTGTGATCGAGAAGTTTTCCGGAAGGTTGTTATGGGAGCGAGGTTCTGCAAAGGACATGCTACTGAATGAATGAATGAATGAATGAACTTCAAAGCGGAGGTAGAGGCTTTGAAAACTGCATCAGAAATGCTCTTGATGGAGGAAAATAAAGAGAAGCAACTAGCTATCTTCACATATGCAAAGTCAGCTGTCTCAATACTGAAGAGCAAAAACAGCACAGAACTAGCTGACCTAAGAGCAGCACTCCATGGTCTATGCCAGAAATCCAAAAAAGTTGTAATAAAGTGGATCCCATCACATTGCAGTATATCTGGAAATGAAGAGGCTGACAGACTAGCACAAGAAGGCGGACGACTGCCACAGCCTGACATAGACATAACCTATAATGAGGCAAAGAGGTTTATAAAAAGCACTTATAGAACCAAATGGGAATCAGAGCATCCAGGCCACCAGAAGGATGATGCATATTACAAACTCGACCGAAGAGAACAAGTAGCAATCTTCAGAATCCACACATGACATAACAGGCTGAAATACCACTTGTTCAATAAACTAAAGATAGGAGATACCGATGAATGTAATTGTGGAACTGGTAAAATGACAGCTAAACATTTGCTGCAGGAGTGCCCAATATATGCAGAACAGAGAAAGATATTTTGGCCCATGCCTGCTTCATTTGAGGACAAGCTGTATGGAGATAACAACAAGCTCAAGTTGACTGCAGCTTACTTTAACTACATTCAGTTGACATCTAAAGGTGCATGAAGAAGTATTTAGACTGCCACACTTCATACCACAGGTATGTCAGTTACAAAAGCGTCCCAGAGGCATGAAATGGAATATTGCTTGGATAGCAAATCCATTACGGGGAATGTCTGAATCGAAAGCTCACTGTGTGGGCTTCATAAAAGGTGGAAAAAGTGTCCTAGTGGCACGAAATGGAATATTGCTTGGATAGCAAATCCATTACGTGGAAAGTCCGAATCGAAAGCTCACTGTGTGGATGTCATCTGCAGAGTGCATTCTTCTGGTTTCCGGAAGAACAGCCAATGGTGAACGGAAGGCCCAATATACGGAAGTGAGGCTAAGCAGCCATGTGCAGTACGTGACGATTCCTTGGGTGAGCCCAGTATCAGAGCGCTGTGTGTTGGCTCTGCAATTATGGAAGCCTCCTTGGATGGCGGGGAATGCCCATCGTCTGCCCCTGCCTTCCCTTGAGGGCTGACCAGGATGTCTTTGGCTGTTCTATATGGGCCAGCTGGGATGGGGCATAACACCACAACAGTCCTAAGTCAAACGTCCTAAGAAACCCCCGGGAAGGTTAACCCGGTCAACAAATGCCGCAGAAGTCGGATGTGTCTGCCTAACGGCGCAAGAACGCAGCTCTGCTGTAAACAGACACAACGCAATCACGTCCGAAAAAAAACTCCGGATGAACGCAGAAGAGGAAGAAAAAATGATTGTGTGTGGCGATTTCAACAGCCACTCGCAGAGCTGGGGCTATGATCACATGGACCAGAGAGGAGAGAGGTTGGAAGACTGGCAGGATGAGAATAGATTCATCTTGATTAACAAGCCGTCCGATCCCCATAATTTCTACTCGAGATCATGGCACACTACAACTACACCTGCCCTGGCTTTTCATTCACCAGATCTGGAGCGGAAGATTCAACGAATTGTTGGGAAACAACTTGGTGGCAGTGACCATCGGCCAGTCTTTCTAACTGTAGAAAATGAGCTTGTAAGTGAAAGCAGCAGCCTCTCGAGGTGGAACTACAAGAAAGCAGACTGGGCAATGTACAACAATCGCACCAGTATACTGGTTAGAAACCTGAACACTGAAAAAGACTTAAATAAAGTAGTTGAAGAGTTTGGGAATGCATACTACAAGCAGCACGAGAAACAGTACCAAGAGGAACCCTTAAACAATATAAAACCTACTGGAGTAGTGAACTGGAACAGTTGCATAATGATGTGGAAGTGTGTAGAAAGCAAGCAGAGGCCACACCTAGCCAAGAGCACCACAATAAATTCCAGCATTCAAAAGCCAATTTTCAAAGGGCCAAGCTGTAGGCTAGACGGAAAAGCTGGCAGGAGAAAACGGAGTCTCTGAACTTTGAAAGAGACACAAGGAAATTGTGGAAGCTAATAAAACAGCTTAATGACGAGGGCACAGGGAGAAACTCAAAAATTGCACTACATAAAGATGGAAAAATCTTAACAAGAAAGCAAGCAGCTGACCATTTTGCGGACTCATTCGCACAAGATAACAATATCAAAATTAATCCAGAGAAACAACAAGAGATTCGAGAGAAACGACAACATACAGGACAGAAGGAAATAGTACATGAGGTTCTGGAGGCACCCATCACAATCAGCGAACTGGAGCTAGCCATATCAAAACTGAAAATGAGAAAGTCACCAGGAGCTGATGGTGTCTCCAATGAAATGATTAGGAACCTAGGAACAGAGGCCAAAGCAAAGCTGTTGCAGGTTTTCAATAACAGTTGGACCTTAGGCAGTGTTCCACAAGCCTGGAGAGAAGCAATCATGATACCCCTCCTAAAATCAGGGAAATATAGTTTCATTGCCTCTAGCTACAGACCAGTTAGCCTCACCAGCTGTCTCTGCAAAACACTGGAGCGCATCATCAATCACAGACTGCAGTGGTACATTGAAAGTAAAAACATCCTTGTGCCACAGCAGGCTGGCTTTAGGCAGTGCTACTCTACGGAAGATCAGATAACCTACCTCTCTCAAGAAATTGAGGATGCATTCCAAGAGAAGAAGCTGGTGCTTGCGGCATGGATAGATCTGAAGAAAGCCTTTGACAAAGTCTGGAAGGAAGGTATGATGAAGAAACTGAGAAACTGCAAACTCAATGGAAGAATGTACAAATGGATGAAAGCATACTTGCACAACAGAAGAGCCCGAGTACAGATAGACGGACTCAAGAGCAAGAAAGTACTCCACACTTTTTCTACTCTTCATCATCTTCTCGTTGCTAATCTACCGCATGGAATTAAAGCGGCAATGTATGCCGATGGTCTGGTTCTATGGAACACAAATGAACATGCATCAGTGGCCACCAGACTACTACAAAGAGCTGTAGATACATTTGTTGCATGGGCACATAGATGGTGTGTTAGCATAAACACTGACAAGTGCAGCACCATTCTATTTACCCTCTCTCCAAAACAAAAGGCAGGGATCATCCAGATAAATGGAACACATCTAATAGAAAATAAAGAACCAACATACCTTGGAGTAACATTTGATGGCAGGCTGACATGGAGAAAGCACATCAACAAAGCAGTAGCAAAAGCCAGAAGGAAAATAGCCATCCTGAGAAGGCTAAGTGGAACCACATGGGGAGCCAGTGGGAAAATACTTAGCAAAGTTTATCAACAGAGCATACGACCACACCTGGAATACGGGTCAACTGCGTGGTGTTCGGCATAAAAAACCACACTACAAGAGCTGGACAAGGTGCAAAATCAAGCACTTAGAGTCACCACAGGAGGGATTAAATGGAGAAGATGGGGAAGACACAAGCACTGAGAGAGCGCAGAGATACAAAAACGCTAATACAAGCAGAAAAGTTCCTCAGCTTGCCAGGCCACCCTATGAAGAACAGATTTGAAAACCTAGCTATGGGGCGGTTGAAAAGAAGTAGTTTTATCCACCAGGCCAAACGACTCTCAGAGAAACCACTATCTGTCCACAGTTGGTATCTCCCTAACAACTATTCCAGAGCGAACTCCATGGAAAGATGACCATAGACTATCATTACAAATCGAGACAAAAGTGAGAGGAAAATTTGACAAGGAAGAACAGAACAGTGTGCAGCGCAGAACAGCCACTCTCAGCTTCCTTGATGAAGAATACCCACAGGACTTTTGGATCCGAGTCTACACAGGAGGGTCAGCACAAAATGCTGTTCGAAATGGAGTAGCGGGGGTGTACATAGAATACCCAAATAATACTAGGGACCCAGCCAGCGTACCGACATGAAAGTACTGCCATAACTATGAAGCTGGAATTGAGGCAATCAAGATAACAACAGAGAAATTACTAAATACCAGCAATGGTACACAACCTGTGGTGCTATTGACAGATGCAAAATCAGTACTCGAGGCGGTCCTGTCTGGGAAATTGCCAGTACTAAGGACACTACTTTCTGAACTTAGCAGTCAGCATAAGGTCACCATACAGTGGATACCATCCCACTGTGGAGTACGGAAACGACTTGTCTTGCCACTGGACTCAGATGGACTTAGGCGAGAGAGTGAGGTCGACGAATTGCGCAACTCTTCCTCACTTTAATCCAAGTCATCGCGCAAGTAATTCTTCATCCAACGTCATATATCACCTATCTTGGCAGCACTGTGTCACAAGCTGCCACAATTGATGACGAAGTGAATGCAAGAATCTCCAAGGCCAGTGCGGCCTTTGGCAGACTGTACAAGAATGTATGGGACAGAACTGGAATAAGCCTGCAAACAAAGCTGAAAGTCTACAAAGCAGTTGCATTAGTCACACTGCTATATGCTTGTGAAAACCGGACTGTTTATCAGCGACACGCTAGGAAATTAAACCACTTCCACACAGTCTGCCTAAGGAAGCTACTGAAGATTAAATGGCAAGATAAGATTCCAGACACTGAAGTCCTAGAAAGAGCGTCCATGCCCAGTATCCACACTCTACTGATGAAGAATCAGATTCGCTGGGCTGGTCACTTGACTCGAATGCCAGATCACAGGCTCCCTAAACGAATTTTTTTACAGCGAACTGCGTTGTGGTAAACGCTCCCAAGGTGGCCAGAGGAAACGCTTTAAAGACACTCTGAAAATCTCACTGAATGCTTTTGGAATTCATCATGACACCTGGGAGGCTGCAGCCAGAGACCGAAATTCGTGGCGTACATCATTACGCAAGGGTGCAGTCATATGTGAGGCAACCAGGACTACAAGAGCTGTGAAGAAAAGGCAGGACAGAAAAACCACTGCAGAAAATCCTCCTCCAGAAACGTCAAGCATTCTTTCCCCACATTGTCAAAGAACATTTCGAGCCAAAATAGGCCTTATCAACCATCTTAGAACCCACGGCTCCATACCTTCAACCGCATTGGATGAAATGAATGGTCATCATCATTCTTGATGGACAAACAACAACAACACACCCGGAAACGACAGAGCTGATCATTTGGCTAAGGAAGGAGCCAAAGAAGAACAGCCTAATGTGCCCGTTACATACCACCAAAAGAAAAGAATGATCAAATCAGTCAGAAAGCCACAAAAACCTGCTCAAGATGACTACCACGTTATGGACAGACCAGAACAAGTCATTATTCTGCGCCTCAGAACAGGACATAATAGATTACGCAACCACATGTATACAAAATTCAAGATTGGTGAAACAGCCATGTGCACTTGTGGATTGGCATCGCAGACAGCAGAGCACATACTCCAAGACTGCCAAAAATATAACATATCTAGGCAATCCTTCTGGCCTAGAGAGACGACAGTGGAAGATAAACTCTATGGACCGCTGTGTGAACTAAATAAGACAGTTAAATTCATACAAGATACATTGCAGTTATAGACATATTTCAAGCGAACGAAAGAAGAAGAGGAAGAACATGTTCAAGATAAGAAAATCTTGTTGCTTGTTCTATTATCTCCCGTTTACTGTGATGTTCATTGATGACCTTTCCTTTGCACTACTTGTTATCATAGTTTTCGTTTTCAGAATATTAATATTTAAGCCACATTCTGCA